>CM052814.1:7703900-7883077 GCA_028533885.1 Nasua narica | reverse complement strand
AGAAGGTGACTTGCCCAAGGACCCACGAGTTGGTGGCCGTAACTACGGTCCCCAGAGTCTCACAACGACATGAGGCTGCCTCTCATCATGCAGCCTCATTCCCCACGAGTTAGTTTAATTAAAGCTGTGACCATTGGTTTCCATCTTAAGATCCTAATTATTTTATGTTAAATAAGTCAGTAGCTAATAAAAATGAATTAAATGCATAAACACAACATTAAGTTTAAATAATACTTTAAACACTGTTTGGACCCTCTATCTCTCTGTCCGTATGGACTTTCACATTTGAATCCGTTCCTGCCTCTGCAGGTAAAACCGCGTGCCCTTTCTGAGGGTAGAAGTCGAATAACTTCTTTCTTCAAGGTCAGGATATTATTATTTTATGAGGAAAATTGTTCTCTTAAACCAACCAAGCATAATTTCCAAGTTGTTTTGTTTTGTTTTAACCTCGCAAGGATTTACGTAGAAGTGATAAACGGCAAGTGGCAATGGAGTTCTCTAGTCCCTTTCCAACCAGTGCTGGTAGAATCATAAACCTCCAGAAAAAGAGTCTGAAACAGCAGGAGGCCAACACTGCACTCACCACCTCAGGTTTGATGATCTTCCGTCACAGGCCCAGGGACTAAGATCTGGAGCCAAGAGACACACAGGGTCCTAGCATCTCTCCCGGCTCACCTGTATCTCCCGCACAGGTAATCAATAATAATAATAAACAAGAATGTGCGTGTGTGTCCTGCATCGGTGACGGGCGGCGCATGTATTATCTCACTGAATCTTCACAAGGACGCCCATCAGTGGGAGGCTAATACCCTCTCTGTTTTAAAACCGAGATAAAATATTTTATCTGAAATCACACGGGATGCAACCCGGGCAGCCTGACTGCAGGGCCCAGAGAAGGGGACCCCTAGAAAAGCAACACAAATGAAATATAATTTAGTTGAGTGACACAGAAATCAGATCTAAAAAACCAAAAATAGCCATTGTAAGAAGGACCAAGTTAGAGAGAGCACAAAAAATGCAAGAACATGGGCCTCTCACTTGGGAAGGTTTCACATTCCCCAAAAGGAATCAAGAAGGAGGGATGAGGGTAGAGGAGGCGGGTGGGGGATGGGTACCACACATGGAGATGCTCCCATCTGTAGATCTACACTCCAATCTAGAAACCGATTCTGGGAGCTAAGAGGCCAAAGGAGCAAAAGAGCAGGGAGGAAGGACCACGCAGGCTACCTGGGGGCCCTAGTGCCTCTGGTCCCTCCCCAGGCCCCCTCGAGCAGGCACAACCTCAGTCATGACTCCTGGCCCATGACAGACTTCTTAAAAGCCACAACTGTGTCTAGTTCATCTGAATCCTTCACATAAACCACATTTTTCAAACGATCCAAACAGGGCAGAGAGCAAACTACACCGAGTACTTAAAATTAGTACAACCAAGTCCTTAAAATTAGTACAACCCATGGGGTGCTTGGGTGGCTCATTCAGTTAAGCATCTGCCTTTGGCTCAGGTCATGATCTCAGGTCCTGGGATCTAGTTCTGAATCCAGTCCCTTGCTCGGCGGGGAGCCTGCTTCTCCCTCTGCCTGCCCTCCCCCTGCTTGTGCTTTCCTCCTTCCCATCCCTCGTCAAATAAATAAATAATATTTTTAAATAAATAAAATTAGTACAACCCTGACTGACCAGAAAGTTGCCCATCGCAATGTTTGACACATGTGAGCTGCAGACTTTCAGGAGTTAGGAATTGAATTGGGTTGAGCTGAATTGATTGGCAATTCCTTTGCCGGAAGTTTTAGGCATAAGGTAGAGATACCGGTGAGTAAGCATGATCTGGGATAAAGTATTTTATCTTCTAAAATCACCCCTGGACGGGACAAAGCCAGTGACACTGTCTAAGAGGGCAGGTTTTAAAACTCCTGTGACACCTTCCCTTAGTGCCCTCACATAAACAAAGCCTTTCTCAAGGGAAAAGAGGAAGAGCCCGGATGGTGAGGGGCAGCTGCGGGAGGAGAGAAGGCCCCCCTGCTCATCTTCGGAGGGAATAAGCTGGGGGAGATTAGTCTACCAGGAAACTTGGCGGGGGTGAGGGAACCCTAGAAACCAAGCCCACCATTTCCACTGTTCTGCGTCTTGCTAAGCTCTGCCCATATGCATCTGTTTCCATTTGAAACAAATGAAAACCTTCCTTTTCTCTTGTTGACATCAAAGCCAGAGACCTGGCCTCAGTCCATTGTCATAGCTGCTACGGGTAATAACACTTACGACAGTGATTACAAGGCCATCGATGCAGGGTGCTGTGGAGAGAGCAGCGTGGGACACAGGCAGTCACAGGGGAGGTTCATGCGATCCCAGCCTCACACCACACATCAGGCAGAGCCCTGGGGAGGTGGTACGGCAACACAGCCATGGTGGGAACATGGGGACCCCACCTGGGACAGGACCAGCTCTTACCCTCAGCCTCCACCCCAGAACTTCATTCAGGTGTATTTTCAGTTCTTCCAGAGTGAATGCAATGCCAGCCCTATCCACCATCCCCTTCCCTCTTCCCTTTTCTTTCCCTCCGGCCGGAATCTGAATGACGAACAGCTCACCATTTCCAACAATACATAGATTCCTAAGGATTTCAGCGACCCAGACACACCGTACAAATTAGCACAATCCTGGGAGGGGTCCTCAGAAGGAAAACCAGACAGAGAACTTAAATGAAAAGAGTCAAGCCTGCCTTTCCTTTCTTTATCATTCTGGTGATTTGTGAGATGGGGGTGGGGAAGATTTCTGATGGCAGAGAGCTGCCACCACCCATTTTGGCTCTGCTTGAAACACCCAGAAAAATGACATTGAGTTAAACTTAGCTCGGGGTGGAAAAAAATGACAACAGCATTGCAAATGTTTAAAGCCTACAAAAATAGACGCAAGGCAAGAGTTGTTCCCTTGCCCCAGGCTTGACACACACTTGGCACGCCAATTTTGGTGGGATGAATAAAGACTATATGCAAAACTGTACTAGAACACAATATTTCCCGTATCTTCCTGCCCCTTGGAGATCTGTGCCCTCTTCTCTTTTCCACAGCAGTGACCTGCCGAAAGCCACCATCCCCCCTTCACTCACATGCCCTCCACCACTGGGGATATGCAAAACTGGACTCATCTTTGCAAACACAGCCTGGGTACTTGGAGTCCAGGTCGGCTGGTGGAGAGTTTATTTCTCTTTCTGCCTTGTCTCTGCTTCTCCACGCTTCCATTGTCTTCATTGGAATTCTTATCTCTACTAACCACTCTGAATTCCAGGCTGGCAAGGATAGAGATTTCAGTGATTTGCACAGTGAGGGGCATATAATCTTTTTTTGAAAAGTTTAATGAATGAATAAATGATCTTCAATGGATTCAAATCAAATTGGGGGGAAAGGTCTTTCCGTGACTCAAAGTACACCCAAACCCTACCAATTAGTTAAACAAATAGACACAGTTGATGACAAGAAAAGCAAAGAAAAGATGATCATAAATCCATTCTCACCCTAAAAAAAAAATCAGAGACACAAAAACTACCCATAAAATACTAATGGCAAGGCAGTTTCATACGAGCAGGAAGGAGCCCATGCTGATTTGTGGTTTCCTAGTTTTAGGCACACATTTCCCAGGGGGAATGACACCTTCCACTGCTCTTCATTGGCATGCAGGCATGGCTGAATTCTGGGAGGCTATTTGGCATAAAAATTATTTCACTCAACCATGACTCCATATAATAGCCTCGAAATCATCACTGCATCTTCCACAAAAACAACATTTATCTACTTTGCACTCAAGGCTCTTGATATTAGAATCTGCACAATAGATTCTACCCAGAATTTGGTGTTGTCTCTAAAATGAATATTCATTGTCTTTAAAGACAGTGAGTTTAAATTCCACTCTCGCCTTGGATTTCCAGAAGTTCACAATTATATTAAGGGTTCAGTTTATTAATAGCTTACCCTGAGTTACTCATTTTAATTTCCTTTTTCTATGCATTTTCTGATCATTTCCTATTATTTATTTTAGCTTTTCTCTATACACGTGTGTGTGTGTGTGTGTGTGTGTGTGTGTGTGTGTGTGTGTGTCTGTGTTTTATTGTAAGCTACCTCAAATCCATTCAGGATATAGGCAGACTACAAATCATACATTAGATAAAAAAACAAAAAAGAAGAGCCATTAGGCAAGACTGGAAAATAATGACCTCATTAGATCGAGGGCCCTACCACCTGAAAGTATTGGCTTGAACCATATGAAGTTGCCAAAATTCTCTCATGCTGTATCTACGAAAATGGCAATGGTTTTTAGCCCAATTCCTGCCTCCAATGAGTTATTTTCAAAACCTTTGGGATTTCCAGGATATTTTGGTTCTGTTCGCTCTGAGCTAATGTTTACCCTGCCACCAGGGTTTTCAAGCTCAGTTATATATCAGAATCATCTCCGGGGTTTTAAATTCCCAAACCTTACCCTAAAATAATTAAACCAATATCTTAAAAACTAAATATCGCTTAGGATTGGACACCAGTATCAGTATTTCTTAAAGCTCCTCGGGTAACTCTAAACTATACAGATGTAGTTGAGAACCACCGTTCTATGGGAAATACCCTCTATGTCTCAAATACACTTTCACCTAAAGATCTGAGAATAGATCCCGCTGGGTTCCAGCATGGTGGTTCAACCGTCAAGAAGACTGGAGAGACAGGCTTATAGACCCAGCTGTCCTTCTAGACCAAGAAATGGACCTACCATCTGAATCTCTTGTTTAGACTCCCAAGGTTTTGTCATTCCAATCTGTAACCCTGTTGTCCCAAGGTTACCTAGGGGGAACTGAGAGCACGGTGTCCTACCTCTCCACCCCTTTGGCATTATCAAATGATATCTTCTCCCGTTACTCATTGGCCAGACACAAAAATAGTCCAATACTGGACATAGGATCGCCAAGCCTTCCTGTCTCCACCGCTGTTTAGGAAGCACGGCATCCTGATAAAGGCTTTTCTTCTGGCAAACACCTGTTTTCCAAAACCCAAAGACTAGTTGCTCAGGCTACAAAACTATCAGTAAACAGGTATCGGCTCCCATTCTAAGGGTTCGGCAATGGCTTGCCTTGCCATCGGAGACCTCACCATTATCCACCTTGGCTCACACCCCCGAGAGCCAGTGATGTAAGCCAGATGCTGAGAGCTTCCGGCTGAGTCTGACATCATCCCCACCCCCATCAGGGACTCTGCCGTCTCCCGCCATTGGCCGCTGCCGTGTGTGCCAAAGTTAAAGGTGGGCACTTAGCACATTTATTACATACGGGGCTTATTAGCTAACCAGGCTCTGTTGTGATAAATTGGCTGTGTGCTTCATTTGGACTCTCAATGCTCTGCAGGTTTTTCTAATTTAGTTTTGCCATGGCTCAGCCAAAATGGGATTCAGAGGAAGAAGAAGGGAAAGGGGGGGGAAAAAAAGAGAAGAAAGCTTGTGCTGTATATCAAATCTTTGCTTCGCCTCTTGCTGGCTCTGAAGTGAAGGGCCCTTTAAGCTGCCATCCCCAGCAACATCCACAGAGCTGTCTTCCTCGGGGAGGTTTGTTTTTCTCAAAGTGCCCCAACTCTTTCATGATGACTCCTCCATTCATTATGAATAGTTGCTGCTTTGGTCCAGAGCTGTCACTTTTTTTTTTTCTTTCTTCCCTTCCTTTTAAGTTGGGATTTAAATATGCCCACATGCACACTCACACACACCTCCTCAGTACCACCACTAAACCCAGGCGGGCGGGGGGGAGGAAGGGAGCTGGCAAGGGGAGGCGGGAGGGGAGGCTGCTGGCTGTGGCCTGTGTGAATTGCTCTGTACCCGCAGCCTCTGAGAGCCTTCAGATCTCTCTCCCTCCGAGCGAACACCAGGGCATTGAAGACGGCTTTGAAACGTGGCAGGCTTTCAGTGCATGTGTGCGTGCTTGTGCAATGAAACACGAAAATCTATTTCCCTATCAGAGTGACTGACATTTCTTTCCTCCTTAATGCAGGCCTTGATCTTTTCCCGATTGAGTTTCTTGATTCCCTCCAGCTTCCCTTATCGTGGATGAACCCTCATCAAAGGACACAGAAATCATATGGTCCTTGATGCCAGGCCTGCTTTCGCCTGTGAGGGCCACTGACCACATCCCAGGACAACACGTGGGGAGCAGATGCCTGCTCTGCGGCCTTGAGTGAGGCCTTAGATGAGGAAGTCCCAAGATGCCACCTTCCCCAAAGTCGGAGAGCAAAGAAGAGAGGTTTGCCCACTTTTTCTATCTTTCTCTGATGTCACTGGGGTCATCTCCCACAGAGCGTTGTGCTAGGGCCCCACTCAGGACCGTGCATACCATCCACCCAATTTTACTCAAACTACACTGAAGAAGAGAGTTGAGAGAGGAGCAGCATAAGTTGGTGGATAAGCTCTGGACTTCGGATTCAGATAGACGCGGGTATTCCTGGCCCCACTCATTAGTTGTATCTATGTAAGTTACTTAAGCTTTCCAATCTCCCCATCAGCAAAGTGGGTAGAAGACACCCCCCTCACAGGATCCTACTTTATACCAGTAGAGCTCCAGGCTCACAGGAGCTCCGGAAGGATTCCCATTATGGTGGTGATGACTTCTTCAACATTTTGAAAGGATCAAAGCCCCTGCCAGCCCCTTTTGCAGCCCTCATCTCCTGCTCTCTGAAAAGGGATTCCAGGTCCTACTTCAAGAAGGAAGGGCTGAGGGCACCTGGGTGGCTCAGTGGGTTAAAGCCTCTGCCTTCAACTGAGGTCATGGTCTCAGGGTCCTGGGATCGAGCCCCGCATGGGGCTCTCTGCTCAGCAGGGAGCCTGCTTCCTCCCCCTCTCTCTGCCTGCCTCTCTGCCTACCTGTGATCTCTCTCTCTCTCTCTGTCTGTCAAATAAATAAATAAAATTAAATTAAATTAAAAAAAAGAAGGAAGAACTGAGACAGCCCAGCAGGGCAGGCAGGAGAGAGAGGGCTGGGCAGGACCGGACCTTCCAGCATGGCGGGGCTCCAAGGACTCAGGCTAAATGGCTCCTAGTTCTTGAGTCTCTTCATTCTACGCTGCACGTCTTTTCTACCATCTAACATTTCTGAAACCAAGATGATTCCCCATTATTGTATACGTCTAATACAGTAGCATTTTTTTCCTCAAGAGGGAAATACTCCATCGATGGTGCGTACATCCCAGCATTAATGGCACATGTAAAATCAGGAAGATAAAGTATTTCAGGGGAGAACGCAGCTTTGCAGCCCTGCTCTGTGTGTCAAGTGACAGTCTGGTTTAGAATAGCCAGGACGGCAGCTGGCCTGTTGTTGGGCAAGCCTTCGTTCGCAGGTATTATCCCATTAGGAAGTGGCGGGAAAGCGTAGAGGCCTGCTCACATTCTTGGAAACCTCCCTCCTACCCTGATGGCATCACGAGAATTTCTCATTCGGGTCTGACTCTGACCATAACTCAAAAGCACCACGTGATCATCACAGGACCAACATCTCACCTTTCAGAGAGCGAACTGCATTTGCAAAGACCCGGGTGCTGAGTCTCCGAGGCCTGGAGAGGAAGCCCTCCTCATGTGTATTCCCGCCAGTATTTGCTAGTTGGTTAACTCAACCAGTGACAATTTACTGAGTGCCCACGATGTGCCTGGTACTGTTAGGAACTGGATGCACAAAAGGGAATATGCCCTCCAGTAACTTAACTGGAATGTGTTTCTTAGTTCCGTTACAAAGGTAGGCATTCCGTTCTCTATAAACCCCACCATTCTGCATTGGAATTTTTTTATTCCCAATGTACAGAGGAGCAACTGATATTTTAAGGGGTTAAGAGGCTTGCTCAAGGACAGATAAAACCTTTAAGAGTACAGTTTCTATTTAAATTTTATTTCATCCAGCAACTTGCCCCCAGCCTGGGCATTCCTGGTCCTCTTGCCATGCTCTGTTTTTTTGTCCCGTGCTTGTCTTTTCCAAACCTCTTACCCCGTTCTAACGTATTGTCTACTTACTGTTTTAGCTTTTTAAAATAATGTCCTATCTCAATCCGTCGGAATGTAAATGCCACAGTGATTTGGCTTTGATCATTGACTGTACATACTAAGTGCTTGGTAAATAGTTGGTGGTTAAACAAGTTAACAGATGATCCTGAAGGCTTAATCCTTTCTTCTGATCCCGAATATAAAGCCAGCCAGTCCGAAGTAAGTCCTATTCCGAGGCTTATATAAAACGCTATGGAGAGCAGAGAGAGACTCAAAAATGTTGGCTAAATGTGGGTACAGAAATCTGGAGAAGTGTGAAAGCAGAGTTTACCGAAGTCCCGCCCACTGACGGCCTGTTTCAGAATTCTACCAGGATGCACTAAAAATGCAGGTCCCTGGGTCCCACCCTGGATGTATCACATTCCATTTTTTAAGCCTAAAAAAATGTGCACTTTAACACGTGTTCCAGGTAGTTGATACATACCCCCACAGCCTGAGAATCACAGAAGGATTACAGCTGAAATACAAGGCCTGGAAAGAGTGGGAAGAACGAGAGGCACATTGAATGCTTTTTTCTTTTTTTTTTTAAGAATTAATTTTTAGAGAGAGCGCATGTGTGCACGGGACCGTGGCGGGAAGGGGGGCAGAGGGAGAGGGAGAGAAGCAGACTCCCTGCAGAGTGCAGAGCTCAGGACCCTGAGATCATGACCTGAGCTGAAACCAAGAGTCAGACATTCAATCACTCAACCGACTGAGCCACCCAGGCTCCCCTGACTGCCGTTATAGATGAAGAACCAACAACCAGATGAGATCAGTCACTTGTCCCAAAGCCAGTAAGTGAGAAGTTGGTGTGTAGGCTCCCTCTGGGACCTTTTATTGGCTTTAGGGATCACCTTTTACTTCATTGCCTCCCTACCATGTTGTCCTTTAATAGTCACTCAAAAAATATTTCTGGAACAAGCTGAAACTTTATACTACAGAACTAGATGAAGTCATTGCTCTTATGGCCCCAACTCTTATTCCAGTGGGGGCTCTCGTTTTTATGAACCTCCCAACCAACCCCTCTAATCCAAGACTTGATGACCCGGACCGGGACTGCTCTGCTCGTAGTGGCGTCGATCCCGCCTTGCGAGCAGGGAGTCAGTGGTGGATGGGGCGCCAGGGTGTGGGAGGCAGGTAGGAAACCAGTGGAAGAGAGTGAAGCATTTCAGTCTGGCCGGACTACTTTGTACTTTCAAAGCGTGTCACTGCTTTCAGCCATCCCAAGGCTGACAACACGAACACAAAGGTTTTCCACAGAGCAGCAGCCTCGAGATTCGTCTGACTTTCAGCCATCATCTCCTCTTCTGGGGGTCCGTCTGTCCTTCGGTTCACCAACCAAGGGCTTAACTCGAAAACAACAATAGACACAGAAAGACTGTCGCAAAGTTTTATTTTTACTACAAGTTTCCAGAAGAGAAAAAAATGAGAAAAAGAAAACACACCCTGACAACATCCCGTGTCCCGTCACATCCCATTTTTACAGGATAGCTGGGGGGTGTGTGATCCGCAGCCAGAAATAAAACAGGACTGGAAGAGTCAGCCATCTGTCTGCAAGTACAACAGTCCCAGATGGCGCTTCCTCTCTGGCTTTCTGGTAACAATCTCCTCTGTCTAACGAAATGAGGCAGAAATTGCCCGGTGAGTTGGTGGGGGTGAGGAACTCACCCTCCCCGCTCTGACATGAGGATCTGAAATCACCCAGCGACGCTCCATTGATCTGGGCCTATTCTCTCGCCCTTACTCTCGTCGTGCATCAGACATGTTCCTGTATGGTTTCGAAATGAGTGTGGGTGCTCACGCATGCGTGCACACGTGCGTGCGTTTGAGTGTGTGTGTGTGTGTGTGTGTGTCTGTGAATGTTTTAAGGGCGGGAACAGTTTCCCCCACTTCTCAAGCGCCCCATCCTAGGCTGCCCAAAGGGCAGTGCACTTTTTCATCCTGTACACAGTGGTGACAAACATCGACTGATGGTCTAACTGCCGGACTGACTGAATGACAGCCCAAGGACCTCTCTAGGGGAAGGGAAAGGATTCTTCTTAAGTCCTGCTAACCACCACGTGCCTTTGCTCCCGATTACCAGTTGCCCAGAGTCCATTCTTTGAATTCTATATCAACCCAGATAGACACAAAATCTAAGTCAGGGGCTCAGGTAAGAAAGAGGCCAAGAGATGGCGAAGCGATATACTGTTACCCAAAGGCTGCCGGATCAGCCTTCAGAAGACTGACTTAACTCTACCAGCCACGAGTGAGACCAGGCGCAAATACAATATTTAATCGTCAGGAGCCTGGGCTGTCTCATCACACATAGCGAATTCTGAGCTCTTTGGACACAAGAACTGCAGAGCCTATCTTATTCGTCACCGTCCCTGCTTCACTGTCGAGCGCGCGGCTTCTCGGGTTTGAGCTGCTGCAGCGTCGGCCAGAGGTGAGAACACAGACTGCTCGCTCCATCCCCAGAGCCTCTGATTCCGCAGGTCTGGGGCGAGGCCCCCAAACTTTCATCCTAAGGAGCTCCAAGGTGACGCGAATCCTACTGGGCAGGAGCCCCACACTGAGCCCCTCCGGGGGGGCATACGCCATCCCCACAACGAGAAGTCAGGAAATGTTTGTTTTGTGAACAAAAAAGCCTGAGTGACTCCTAACAAATGACTTGAGAAATATGTCATTCTTGCCATGCATTGAAGAACCACAGACAATGGGACCACCTCCTTCTTGGAGTTCGAGAGTGATGAACCTGGGACCATGTGTGTAGGGCTCGCCGCGATCTATCTGGACACGACCAAGGTTCTCCTGCAGGCCAGGAGCCTCCCGAACTTGTGAAGCCCCAGCAAGCGGAGAAGACAGCCCAAAAGTCTGCACAGGAAGGTAAGCCCAGTACAGTTTGGGAAGAAATAATTGTTTTTTTTCCATGGTAAAGACATTTTAATCCCAGAAAGACAGAAAAGTAAGTAAAGAAAGCCAAACATATTATTAATCTCTTTCTTTTATGCATCTGTAAATATATGGGGAGGGGGCAAAGAGCCTGTCTTGCATCTCCTGACCAAAAACTAACCGTGTCACAGAGGGGGAGGCCAAATCTACAATTACGATGGAGCGTCGGGACACTTCTCTCTCAATAATTGCTGGAAACAGGGTAGACCAAAAACCGTTGTGTATATCTAAATTCTGTGACATCAAGTAGCATTTTCTGAAGAGCCCAACCACGTGACTGTTCTTTGGCCCCAGACACACCCGCCCCCGCACACACCCTGGGAATCTCATCTTTGTGTGGACCCCCAAGGCTTGTTGGAATTATACGCATAACTTACGGAAGACAGGACAGACCTAATAGCGCCCCTCAGACTTGTACAAAGTATGAATCGCTTCTTAGTCTGCAGTGAGGACTTAGGTGAGATTAGTCTGGAACCTGAGGAGAGGCAGTCCAATTTAAGGGTGTGCTTTGCTAATAACAACCGACATTAAACACCATGTGAGGCTCCCTTCCAGCCCCACTGATGCCTCGCCCCTCATCAAGACGGTTCGGGATGGAGAAAACGATGATTGACCCAGATATCTTGATGGGTATAAAAATTTTAGCCACGTATTTCCCTCCCCTACTCCTGCTGAGAGGAAACATAGGCTTACTCACTGTGTGGTTGAAGAGGGTTGTGTCAAGCTTTCCATACTTTCATCCTGGTGAGAACAGGAGGCCTTTTGCCTTCTCTTCATTCTGCTTTCCTACCTACCCCATCCATAGATTGGCACTTCCTTTAAGCCTATAAAGGTTTCTCACCATCTACTGAATGAAATCCAAGTTATTTTTGTGGGACATCCCCAGACCTGTCCTACTGACTACACTGACCGCATCCACCAAATTTCTTCTACCCCGCAAACCATGCACCGTGCAAACCAAAACTACCCTCAGCTTTCTGGGTGTTTTTGCATGTTTCTGTCCCATTCACCTAACAAGCTTCTCTGTGTTCCCTTGACCTTGTCTCACATTACCTCCTCCGTGAAGCCGTCCAGGACAGCCTCTTATGTGCTTCCGCAGCCTCCTGGGCATGCCTCCTCTGTGGCTGCAATCACCCTGTAGTGTGTACTTGCATACCCTGAGGCCAGAAACAGTATCTTCTGGTACACATTAAGTGTGTTTTCAAGTTTGTTGAATAACCACACTAAAAATAGCAGAATAAAACCCTTACCTTACTAGTGGAGGGAGGTCTCTGCTGGACTACCTCTCCACTGAGGCAGACCCCAGGCTCCTTGTGGTCTTCCGTCACTCTACATTCTATGGCAGCTACATGAAGGGAAGCAGGGTGTAAACTCTTAGGATCATGGAATCCTAACCATGAATGGCTTTATCTTTGTCATTTGATGGCTCCTTGGGTGTCACTCAAACAATAAAATCTCCTATTCCATTTATATGAGGTGTAAATGTGTTTTCACACTTCTGTCTGGTGAAGTACTTTCTGTAATGCGGATGGTTAATTACCTGACAATGAATCCCCTCTCCTGAGAGGAAGCGGAGGAACTGTGGTGGAAGGACAGAGAAAATTATTCGGATCACACCCCCTCACAGAGCAAGCCAAACAGACGTGTGCTATTACGGGGGAAATGTTTTCTCCAGAGCTCCCCATTCCTGCCCCCACCCCTCCCATAGCTTCACTTCCTATTCATTTTCTTCCTCTGTTTTCTCTGTCAAATCACAGAGAACACCAAGTAACCTTCTGGGTTTTTAGGAGATTTCATTGTACTTGGTAATGTATGATTTATAAACATAAATAAAATAAATAGGATTCTGAGGGAATAAATTCTAAGTGGAATATCAATAAATCTCCTCCCTCCGATCATGTCTCTATGATTTTCTCCTTCTTCCCTTCTCCCCACCTCCTTTCCCAGACTGGGAGAATGGTCCGCTCTTTCCATCAGAGGAAACTGGTGGGGAGGGGGGCATCTCGCTTGTGTGAGAAATGGAGCACAAGACTGCATTGAAATGTAAATTCCTTCAAATTATTAAGCACCAGAGAGCAGCTCTTGCCAGTCTTTTGTTCCTCAGAGTCAGAATGTGTAATCTAGAAGAATAAATATCCAGTCAGATATCAGCCACACAAAGAAATCTGGGCCATACATATTCAGAGCCCGAAGTCCCACAGATACCCCTCTTCCTTTTCAGGAAGTTTCTGGTCATAGCCACTAATCACTGACCTGAACACCTCTAAATTGGGGTCCAGATAACAGTCATTTCTGGCTGCCCCATCTCCCAGCCCTCACCCGTATCAGCTGTCTGCAAACCTAGACCTCCCCGTAGGACTTTCACCAGAAGACCATCTGGTTCATGCCTCCTTTCAGCCTAGCACTGGAGATGCATTGGCTGGGGACTTCCTTTTCAATGGGACTTCTTTCTCAACATTTTTGCCCAGAGTGGCATTCCTCACAGCTTGGGATGAATAGCTCTGTAGTCTCATTTACATTTTTCATTCCCTCTTAGCTTCAGGAACCCACAGGTCTTCCAAGTAGGAGAGCAGACTATTTACCAGTTCTTTCTTTGCCAACGAGAGGAGAGGGGCTGAAGATGGAGTTCAACTGCCACTGGCCAATGAGTTCATCAATCAAGCCTCTGTGATGAAGCCTCCATAAAAACCCGAAAAGGACCAGGTTCGGAGACCTTCCAGGTTAGGGCACCAGAATGCTTCCACATGCCACCATGTGAGGCCTCAAACTCCCCAGGAACGTAAGTTCTTTTGTTTTGGACTTCCTCCTACGTATCTCTTCATCCGGCTGTTGGTTCCTATCCTTTTCGTATCCTTTGGGATACACCAGTCCTCTGGTGGTGGGAAATCCATGTAAATGGATTTCCTGAGTTCTGTGAGCTGCTCTAGCAAATTCGTCAAACCCAAGAAGGGGGCCGTAGGAACCTCTGATTTAGAGCTGGTGCGTTGGAAGTACAGGGGACAACTTGGACTTGTCATTTGCATCCCGAGCCAGAGGAGGTCATTGGAACCCCCACTTTGGATGCAGACATGCTTTGCGTGGCGCCTCGTCTGCATGGACAGTGAGGCCCTGAGGACGCTGGGGGCTGGGGGCGCCAGGGAAGGCAGGGCTGTGGTTATCGAGAGTAAGTGGATGACGGTGAAAGGAAAGAAAGAGAAGTAAGACCAGAAGTAAAGGTTTCAGAAAAGGAAACGGAGAAAGAGAGAGAACCAAGAGAAAGAACGATACAAAAATACAAAAGGTTTAGAAGAACCTCAAGTGCCAGCACCAGAGAACATGAGCAGATAAAGCAGGGCTGGACAGGCCGCCAATCTGCCAAAGAAACGTTTGGTGTTAATAACCGAGCTCATGGATTCAATGTTCTGAATCCGTTTTTAAGAAGTGACTTCATGGATGTTGAAAAGTTACGAAAAGATACAAGAGACCCAATCTGAAAAGTCACTTTATTGTGCAAGTTTGGGGAATCCTTGGATGGAGACCTGTGCTTGTCTTTGGAAACTGATGACTTGTAAGAGATTAATCACTTGGACAGTGACTCACGGGATGAAGAGAGGAGACCGGAAGAGACGTGTAAGTCCCGGAGCAGGACGCAAAGCCATCAGGGACAGACAGCCTGGGTCCCAGGGTGATGGCGTGACGGAGGATCCGTGAAGCCCCTGAAGGCCTCGTGAGACGTTTCCGTCTTCCCCCAGCATCTCCTCCGTGTTGTGCACGATCCCCTCAATATGCGTCACGATTTCCCTTCCTTTAAGCCCTGCCAAATGCTACCATCAGAAGTGCTCTCTAATTTTTTTTTTTTAGATTTTTATTTTATTTATGTGAGCAAGAGAGTGCGAGCTGGGAGGGGCAAAGGAGGAGGAGAGGAGAAAGACTCTTTCACTGAGCACAGAGCCTGACACCAGCCTCCATCCCATGATGCTGAGATCCTGACCTGAGCTGAAACTGAGAGTCGGACGCTCAACTGACTGAGCCACCCAGGCATTCCAGAAGTTCTGGCTACTTAAGCCCTTGACAGTTAGGTGCCAGTGTAGGAATGAGGGAATTGGATCTAGCTGCCAAGGAATGAAAATCTAGAAGCTCAGTTGCTACTAAATCGTATTAAAAAAAAAAAATCCTAATGGTGTCACTGTTGCCTTCCGATTCCATAGCGGTGCCACTAAATTGGAAACAAAAGTTGCCATTGAGCCAAAGCTTGTGTGGTCTTTGCTAACACCATCCGGGGTTTAACCCCGCCTCCCTGAACTGCTTCATAACTTGTCAAGGAAAGCAGTTTTCGAAAAAGGTATGTGGTTTGCACAAAGTATTCAAAGTGAGCTGGAGGACCAAAATACACACACACACACACACACACACACACACACACACACACACATTGTAGAGAATAGTGTGCATTTCAGAGCAGAGACCCTGCTCTTGAAAAGCCACTAGTTTGACGCTTAAAAATTAATAACCCAGTGGCACCTGGGGGGGGCAGTCAGTTAATCCTCCAACTGTTGGTTTCAGCTCAGGTGGTGACCTCAGGGCCCTGAGATCGAGCCCCGCAACTGGCTTTCCGCTCAGCATAGAGTCTGCTTAAGATTCTTTCTCTCCCTTTTCCTCTGCTTCTCCTCCCTGCTCTCTTTCTCCCTCAAATAAATAAATAAACCTTTAAAAACAAAACGACACAAAAATTAAACAACCCAAACCCTCTGACTGGATTGCAAATTGTAGAATCTCCTAAGGGTCACCGGGTCTTGACTGTCTAGCGTTTTGTTAAAAGACAAAATTCAACTGCATATATTTGAAGTCTAATTGGCTTTCTTACAGGATTCGTGCATTGAGCAGCACCCCTGATCTAGCAAGTAGAGGGGCGCTCGGGGGAGTTGTACATGATGGGAGGTTTTTGTAGGACGGAGGGTGGGGCAGGGAAGTTATTAGCAAAGAAAAGAAAGGAGTGTTGGCACATCTTCCTTGCAGGGGGAAGGGACCAGAAGGGTTTTCATTGTGAGATTGCCCTCACCTGTGCTGATGGGACATTTCAGATAACCTGATAAAGGGTCACATTTCTGGAAGACATTGACACTGTAAACAAGCCTGGGTTTTCTGTCCTATGGAGCAAATGACTCCATTTGGGGCTTATTGTTTCTTTTCTAACATTTTATCAGGAAAATGTTACTGATGGAGCACTTTAAGACAGGGGAGAGAAAGTCTGTGTCTCTTTCATTTGCCTGATTGAAGTGTCTGGAAACAAAAATCGCCTTTGTTCTCCCACGCTCTGATGGGATGACTTTACCAGGGTTTCGGCATTTCCTTTCCCTTAAGAAACGTGCTCAGCAAACTGGAGCAGTTGACAACATTCTGGCGAATTGTTATGTTAACAATTATGACATCTGCAATGTTTTATAAAGCAACTAATTTAATAAAATCACTATTGTGAGGACTTAAAAAGAAGACTTTGAAACAAGGAGTTGGAAATAAATATGTTTGATTTTTTTTCGAAACAAAAAAATAGATACATGTTGATGAAACCAGAGATTTGTGGTTTTGAACCACAAGGGGAATGATTTATTTCAGTGCAGAGAGCCAGATAAAGTTGGCTACCTCTCACCGATCTTTACACAGTGCTCCATAATAATAGTAATGATAATGTTTAAAGGTCCTTGAAATGCAGTGGTCTTAGGACCACTGAAGAAGTCCCAAAGGGACGATGACCCTGGACGTTTCTCAACCTGCATCCGGAAGCTTCTCCTTGGTCATCTTTGTCTTTCCACCCAGCGAGGCTGTTGTTTCTGAGCAACCTATTCTGCTCTTATTACCCACCCTCAAAAAATTGTTTCTCTCAAATTTCCCCCCCAAATGTCCTCCCAATATTCCAGTCCTCCCTTACAAATTCATTTTCTTCCTTCCCTTCCCCCCGATTCAGTGTTTTATGAGGTAAAGAAATTTAACCATTAAGGCTTTTAAAATTTTTTCTTTTGACCCTCTCTCCAGATCAGCGTAATGGACCCTCGCCTGTAGGATAAGGCAATATGGAGTTGGTCGTAAAAGACGGTGAGTACAGAAGCAGCCCACACATTATCCACATGGCCAGCTGGATACTTTCCACTGGAGATTTTCAGTAGTGTCTTTTTTTTTTTATCACAGGAAGGCAGGGCTGCCTTCCCCTCGGTTATACTGGGTGCAGTGGGACAGGAGAAGAGTGGAACCTTTGACCAAAAGTTTGGAGTCCTTCCCTAGTGGCCACCCCAGGGCAGAGAGATTTCTCCAGGGAGGGGGGAGGAAGGAGCAGAGTCAAGGAGGGAGACAAGGTGAGGGTGAGAAGGCAGGCACCCAGCTGTCCCAAGAGCAAGGAAGGGGACACAGCCTGGGTCCCACGGGAAAGCCCCCTACCTGAGACAAGGTCACCTGTCTTCTTCAGATCCTGTCCTAACCACATGCTTTGCTGGCCTTCCTGAAATGGAATGCGAGGCCTCTGCTTGGAAAAGCCGACCACATGCCCAGCGTGTAGGTCTTGTTTCTCTGCCTCTGTTCCAGATAGACAGGTGGCTCCCAGCGATCACGTTCTCTTCATCATACACGAGCTGCCGCCCAGCCCACCCCGCCGGCACTCATGCAGCCGTAACGTAGGCGTCTGGGACCTGCCCAGACACCGGTGGTGAAAGGGTCAGAGCTGCCCCATTTGTGCAGAATTCGTAAAGACCGGTGAGTTGAAAACCGGAATGAGAAGAAGCCAAGAGAAGCCGCAGGGCATATGACCTCTGAACTTCGAAGCCTGGTAGATCCAAATACCAATCACATTTCCCCCACTCACCCGTTTGGGACCCCCGTTCAACTATGCTGAGACAGTTTTTCATTTGTAAAATAGAGAAGATAATGTGCTCAAAGCAAGGCTTGTTTATTATCCCCTTTCCCACACCCACTCCTTTTCCCCTGTCCCCTCGGGTAGGAAAGGGGGCCGATGGAGACACAAATACAGGTTGTCCCCGCGATGCGAAAGGAGAGCCTTCTTATGAAACCTTTAGTAAGCTGAAAGGGCATCAAGCAAAAAGGCAATTAACATCAACTTATACGGGAAAAAATTTTTGAGCATCCCCAAACCTGAAACATAACCTTCCTTACGGTTTCCTGATACCTTAGGACGCATCTTGCTAAGGGATGCTCAAACGACAGGAAGGCAAAGCGCAGTTGCTCGCAGACACACTTGGAAACTCTGACTTCTTGTTGCCGAGAAGCTGCGTGCGAGCCCAGGGAAGGAGCCCGGCGGCACCCCTCGCTGCTGGGGTGTCTACCTTATTGCTGAACCCTATTTTCCCTTTTTGCCTCTTTTCATAAAAGCAGAAGCCCTCTTCATATTTCTCTTGGTTAGTGAAAACAGCTACTCAGGTAGGTGAAACAAAGTGGCAGAACCCCAGATGTGGGCTGAACACCTGTATTTGTTCTCGCCACTTGTTTTTGGCTTTCGGTGTTGGTTTTGCAAGTGCTCCGTTCTGAAGACTTGCAAGTCCCAAGCTTCACCCCACAGAGGGCGAAGACTCTCTAGACTTAATGTCACTAATGCCACCCTTCTGGATGATGTCAGAAATGATGGTTCCATAGCTCCAACCGAGAGAGCTCAGCCAGGATGAAGCCAGGACTTTGTGGGGATGGGTGTTTAAAATATGTGAGGAGGACCTTATGGTAGGGAAGAAGAAGGAAGGGGAACTGAGAGAGAAGGCCATGAATGCTAGAGGGAAAATGGCGGCAGGGGGCAGACGCTGGATTACTGATACCTGTCTCAGAGGCTCTGAAAAAATTACCAATACGTATTTATAGGTATGTGATATATATATATGGTGTCTAGCAAAGAGTAGTTACTACGTGTATGGTTATTATTAATTTGTCATTACTATCACAAGGACAGTTCATATTTACAAGTGACAAGGGTTCTTGGAGACGGTCTAGTCCATATTCCCCCCTTGCTAGCTGTCACGGTCTTTCCCCCTCTGTCCTCCCTGTCCTCCCTCCCTCGTGGCGCCATCTGCAACAGGTAAAGCATGATCTTCATCTCATATATTCTCAACCTGAAGCGATACAGGAAGTCAAGAAACAGGGCTTTATACCACTGCCTCTGGGACCTTTCTTATATGAAGCCATTTTTCTTGGGATGTCTTACCTGAGGTGCCAATATTATATTTTTCAGTCAAGATAGATAGTTAACTCTTATCAATGCTCTATTTACTTTTTAGTTTTGGGTTTTCATGATTGAAACACAATCAAGCCCACAGTGGGTCCTTGATCCATCAAACTGTCAACAACGCCTCCACAAGAGCTGAAAACGGAGAGAATATTACGCCAATACTGGTATGTAAAAAGAAGGGCTCTCCTTTATTGGTAACATCTGGCAGAGTTTGTTAGAACATTCTGGCCATGTGGCCAGGCGAGCATTCGCTCTGATAAATGACACCAGCACGGATGTGGGTACACGGGGCTCCCCACAAAAATCATTCCAGCCTTCCACCCAGTAGCTTTCCTCACAGTTTTGTCTTTTTTATCTAATTTCAACCACATGCCTTTCTAGGTTTGAAGCTGCCTACCTCCCTACAAAACCTATATTTTGGCAAAAAAACCTAGGCGTTGGAAGGTAAGGGATTTGGGGGTCCTGCTTCTGTCTTGCAAGCTATCGTTCTTCATGCCCCTGCTCATGATTTTCCCTCGCCTCCCCACCCCCACCCAGAGCCCACGTACCTGGGGCTACCTCCTTCCACTACTCTTCACACAGGTTAGACCACAGTGAGAGAGAAACGGCACAGGACCTGTATTTCCTCGCCCATCGCACCGTCAACCAGAGTGCCAAGCAAGATACTCCACAAAAGCTCAAGATTTATTAATATAATGTACAAATAAATAATATTTGTTATGATGTCTAAATGTATTTATCATCTTCTCTTAAGAAAACAAATCATTCCGCACTTGTTCTCAAACTCCATACACTGGCTCAACCGGGTTATTTGGAGGGCAGGGGATGGTCCTCAGTGTGGGGCGGACTATTGAGAGTAGAGTGAATGCGTGAGTAGCAAGATAGCGACTCATGCAAAAAAAAGGACTCTTTGTATTACTTGAAAACCATGCCTGCTGATTCCTTTTTGGAACTTTGCTTAATTCCGCTGTCTCCCAACTCATTTTTGACTTTGAAAAACCACTCTCCCTTCATTAGCACTGCCACCCACATCCCTGGAAGAAAAGGATCAGAATCTCAAAGATTACAGCCGTCAGTTAATCCTGTTGCATCGTTTATTGCACAACAACAAATACTGACTGAGTGCCAGCTTGGGGGCAGCACCAAATCTAGGCACTAAGGATTCAGCAGTGAGAAAAAGCAAGCAACAATTTCACTTTTATGAGATTTAAACTCCAAGGATAGGTAAACAGACAATAAACACTGAATGTGTAAAATACATAGTATGTCAGACAGTATGTATGTCAGTGGAGGAAAAGGAACAGGGGATGGGGCATAGGAAATGCTTTAAACAGGAATAGCATTCTTGATAAGATGACATTTGGAGAGAGACTTTTTCCACATGGAAACCCAGAGGAAGAACATTCCAGGCAGAGGGAACAGTGTGTGCAAAGGTCCTGAGGCAGGACCACCCTGACCTAGAAAAACCATAGGAAGGCCAGTGTGTCTGGCCACATGTTACCTTATTTTAAGAACTTCGACTTTTATTCAGAGATGGAAAGCCATTAACAAAGGCGTCACATGACCTCATTTGTACTTTCAAAAGGATTCTTCTGGTAGCCAGCTTGAGAAAGCAGTGAGGCCACAGATGATGTCCAAGTTAGGCCAGAAGACGTGACGAGCACGGGTCACTATCTGGGTGTACTTTGCAGGCAGAACAGGTAGGGCTGGAAGGTGAATTGGTTATGAATTATGAAAAAAAAGAAGAGGAAGAAATCTAGAGATGACCTTCAGGTTCTTATAAATGTAGGAATGAAATTGCCATTTACAGAGGTGAGAAGAGGGAAGTGGGGAAGCAAGAATGAAGGGACGAGCGGGCATGAGGTTTGAAACATGTTAACTTTGGGATATCCCATGGATGTCCATGACTGAGTGCCAGATAGACAGCGGGACTCAGGGGTGAGGTCAGGCTTAGAGTTACATATCTCATAATCCATCCTTACAGAATGTATTTAAAATCATGAGACTGGGGGTGCTTGGGTGTCTCAGTCAGTTAAGTGTCTTCCTTCAGCTCAGGTCATGATCCCAGGGTCCCAGGATCGAGCCCCATGTCAGGCTCCCTGCTCATGGGGGAGTCTGCTTCTCCCTCTCCTCCCCACTCATGTTCTCTGTCTCTCTCTTTCAAATAAATAAATAAAATCCTTTTAAAAAATCATGAGGCTATCTGGCTTCGTGTCAGAAGTGGATAGAGGTAGAAGAGAGGAGAGGTCTGAACTTGATACCAACAGTTACTCTAGAACCTAGAGATCCATGAGGAAGAATCATCAAAAGGGACAAGAAAAAGAACTGCCAATGAAACGGAAAGTAAAGCAGGGGAACGTGGCTCTCTGGAAGTCAAGTGGGCAGAGGGAGGTGCGCACCGATGTCAAATGCTGCTGATGGGACAGATACAGAGGAGGGCTGCAAATGAGTCTCCGGGCTCCACGATGGGGAGACCATGGGTGCCTGAGCCAGGGCATCTCGGTAAACAAGTGCAGGTGAAGGAGTAGGTCCCTAAGGAATGCAGATATCGGTGACGGGGAGGAGGAACAAGAATTCCAAGAAGGTTTACTGCAATGGGTAGGGATACAGCCACAAGGTGGGAGGGGATACGGGAGAGTTTAGCCATAGAAAGAAGCACAGAAATCTCACCTCTTCCGTGGGGTAGCTGCAGATAGTGTCCAGCTTCCATCCTTCCTGGTGCTCGGCTAAGCATTTAATCTGAACTACTGACCAGTTCAGAAAGGAGACCATTCGTGTTCACACACAACATGATCTTGCACCCTTGCACCCCTTTCCTTAACTTATTTATTCAACAGGGGTTATTTGAGTAGCTCCCATGTGTGAAGTACAAAAATGAGGATAGAAAAATAACAAAATGTTTTCTATTTGGGGAAATATGTTTATTAGACACCCCCCCAAACCCCGCCGCCAAATTTTAATCTGCCAGAAGAACATAAAAACTCAACTTCATTTAAAAAGGCACAGCCAGGGCACCTGGGTAGCTCAGTCACCAAAGCTTCTGCCTTCTGCTTGGGTCCTGGTCCCAGGGTCCTGAAATCGAGTCCCAGTAGGGCTCCCTGCTCAACGGACAGTCTGCTTCTCCCTCTGTCCTTCCCCCTACTAGTGATCATTCTCTCTCTCTCTCCTTCTCCTCTCTCAAATAAGTAAAATCTTTAAAAAAAAAAAAAAGGCACAATCAAATGCAGCAAGAGTTTAAGGATAGGATGTTGAGTCAAGTCGGTTATGTTGCAATAGGAAAAGGATTCCACTTAGCAAAGAGTGAGGAATGGTATCCCAGACAGATGAGCAAGAGCTTTTAGGTGAGGAAATTTAGGGAGTCCTCTGTGAAATTTACACTGCCCTCCATTGCCTGCATCAGTTTTTGCTTTGTTTTGTTTTTTCATTTTTATAAGGATCAAGAGAGACAGATTTGCTAGGAAAGATCTGAGACTAAATCTAACTCTTCATGATAAGAGGTACTCATATTCAATGTCCCTCTTCAAATTCAAGTCTACTTAATAAAAGAAATTCAAGAGATGTGATCTCTAAAGATGGAAACATCTTTAAGTGGTGCCAAAGACGCTGTACAAGTCCAAAATAGAGATTGGCTTAGGGCCAGGGAATATGTCTGCCTTATCTCTACACACACACACACACACACACACACACACACACACACACAATGTGTAATGTCTGGGGGAAACCACTTTCTTAGTTATTATTTCCTGATGTCACAGTACATAGTAGAGGGAAAAGAAGGCTCCTTTTTCTGTGTTGAATTTCAGAAGAAGGTGAGAAGAAACTTTGCAGAAGTACATGTGTTTAGCAAATTTGACAGCCTACTAGGCAATGGGCACCATGCTGAGCTCTAGACAACGTAGTGGCCACCGAGAGGGACACAGGCCACCAAAACATTCCTTGATCCCTCCGTCATACTCCACAAATATGTACTGACAGAACAGACTCAAAGTTAGACAAAGGTGTGTATCCACCAGTCCCACGCAATTCAAATAGTTTCTGGTTTTCATAGCAATAGCAGGGATTTATAATTTTCAGAGCACATCCACACGTGTAACTGCATTTGCCGCCATATGCATTCAGCCTAGCTCCAGCTTCATGGCCTGCCCCACTCCGCACAGGTGCATCATGATCGAGCACCTGCTGGGGTGGGGGAACACCTACTCCAGGGATATGTTAGTGAGTGAACCCTCCACAAGCAAGCAAGAAGCTTTATGAAAAATTTCAGAGTAACAATTTTTAAATGGGTTGTTCATCTAAGAAGAATACAGCTGGGCACCAATGACCCAGGGCACGTATCTTCATCAGCTGAATTGCAATGAAGAGATTTTTGTTGGTTTTACTTTAGATCTTGATTGGAAAAAAATGTATTTTTTGGACTGTTACAAAATAAAAATGGCTATTTGTGTGTTACGATACACACAATAACCTTTAAGATATCTCATCTCTGAGGAATATGCTCTATTTTTGAGAAAGTGGACGGCACGCCAACCAAAGTCTTCCATCTCACCCCAGTGGGCCATTTTCTCTCACTCCTCCTTGTCCAGAGACAAAAACAGACATCAAAGCAAGGATTCCTGTCCAGTTCTGTCCTGAAGCATGAGGGGGGTGGTCTGACGAGAGCAGGAGGGGTTCATTCCAGCTAACCCACCTGGAAAAACGGAGCACATTGCCTCCCCATGGGGGTCTAAAAAGGGCTCTCCCCACTCCCCTCACGCTGATCCTGTTCACCACATTAGGTAGAGAGAGGGGATGTATGGGATATAGGTCTCAACCCCAAAACACAAGAAACAAAGGGAAGCACAGAATATTGGGTCTGTGATTTTCGCCGTGCGAGGTGGGTGAAACTCCACCACCATGTGCATCATGGCTGCCATGTCTACCTGTCCGCATTCCAGCTGAGGACGCTCCAGCCTGCCCTCCCCTCGCCACCCACAGCCAGCTAGTGATGGGCACTCTGTGCAACCCTGCTTTTCTGCTTCTTTGACTACAGCACCCTTCAGTCCTCTGTGCTGCATGTACAGAGCCCAACTGAGAGACTTGTTTGAGGACGAGTTCCAATGTTCGATAACCTACTGGACTCCCTTACTCCTCTCTTGTTTATCTGGGCAACTCTGCCAACCAAGAGTCATGGTTCCTGGTTGGGTGCAGTCTTTTCCTCCTGGCTGGCTTTTAAGAGGCTAATTCCCCCCGGGGAGGGAGTTCCTTTAAGTCACTTGAGGGAACCGAGTGACAGATGGAAGTCTCCCGGGCTTTGGAGCCTAACACACTCAGTTCAAATCTCAGCGTGGCAGTGGATGGGCTCCGTGGCCTGTGGCAAGTCATTTTATATTTCTGGGAATTAAATCCCTTACCTGTGTAATCAGTGTTATAGGTATGGACTGTTATGGTGGACATCTTTGATAAGATACAGAAAGTTCCTGGCCCATCGCACACAATCAGTGAACAATAACGGAGCATGAAGTGTAGAGCCCGGGAGCTCAGACGACTCTACGCTCTGCACTCGCTCATGTGTTACCTTAGCAAAGGTAGCTAACTGCTCTGCACCTTAGTTGCACATTTATAAAATGGTTTCCTAATATGATCAAGATTAACCTAAGGATCAAATGCATGAATACATTTATAATATTGTGCCCAGTACATAAGAACAGCATAGATCAGTGGTCCCTGTAAGCAGTACCATTGCACGTACTGAGGAGGAGTGCCGTTCCTCCCCCATGAAACGGAGGGTAGTAAAACGAAGCAATCTCTCAGCTCCAATCCTGGCATCCTGGGATAATAGGATGTCCTCTTGGCAGAATGGGCTGGGGTACCAGAGGACGGTGCTCAGGGGTTGGGGGACAGGGAGGACACAGAAGAGAGCCACAAAGACACATCCTGCCACTTCCACAGAGCTGGTCTCCAAAGATACCCCCTCTGGGGGTGAGCCTTGGGAAAGGTCATCCCCCAGACCCTCCTGGAGGCGCAGATCCAAGGAATGCCCCGTCCTTCACCCAGAACCTACCCAGCCAGCCAGCTCTGCAGCCCCTGCGTCCCTCCCTTCCCAAGACTCACGGACATTGATTTCCACCCCTGAGACCCAGGCTCCTGTACCTTGTGTGTGCAGCACCCCTGGGCCAGAACAGAGAAAGGATCAGACCCTGCTCAGACATCCTGAGTGCTTGTGTCTGCACAGACATGATGGCCAAGGGGCACGTGTGCCCATGTGTGTGTGCGCGGGTGCATTTTGGGCAGAGGCAAGGGGAAGCAATATTTATCCACCTACCTTTCATGCCCACAGAACAGAGGTCAACACCGGAGTGAGGGAGGTCACTGTCGAAATGGGTTTGAGGGCCAAATTATCGTCCCTTCCAGACGTTGGTTTGCAGTGCAGAACCAATTTGAAAATGTGGCCTGATCAGCAGTCTTGCCCGAGGAGAGACCAGGGCAGAGTAAAGGGATGTAATAAATCAAGGCTCAGTTGCCCTGAGTGGGGAGCCCTGGCTGCACCGGCCCGGCGGCTGTGAGGCAGGATTGAGACGCATTGGCAGAGCTGTGACGGTGACCCCCAGACTGAAATAATTGGGGTTGGGGGAGGTGCACGGTGGGTCAGACAGTGGGGCACGGGAAGAATATAGCCAGGGAGAGTCCTTTCCAAAGACCTGCCTAGACAATGACAGGCTTTGGTCCGACCAATTATCTGCCATGTTCACCCGTGCTAAATTCCCGATTAGAGGAGAAACACGCGCTCCCACAAACGCACAGGCACAAAAGGAAAGAAAACCGTTCTTGAGGAAAGGGAAGTCCTGTCTCGCAAAAACAATAGATCCCAGAGGGAAAGGTGATGGAAAGTTAAGGAACTTCATTTCAAGGCCAACAGTGCCCTCTAGAGGTGAGAGTGTGAGATGCAACAAAGTTGAACAAAAGAGGTTCGGGGCGAACCAGTGCTGCAGGCGGCCCGTGGCTTTGGATTTGCCTGGAGACTGTTTAGGTTTGTGTGGCAGGAGAAATACAGAGACCTACTTTCCAGCCTGTTTCTTGAGGAATGAGATCTTGCCTCTCTCCATAAACCTCCTCCAGAAGACATCGGAAATTCAGAATGACAGCGACTCCCTTGGGTCCATTCACAAACCCACAAGCCACCCTAAGCCCTTTTGTGAGTCCTAGTCACAGTCCCTTTTTCCCCCCCGGACACTGTTGTCATGGTGCCCCATAGATCCCTGATCCCCCGCATGAGGGCAGGAAGCCGCACCCCACCGTGAGAGGCATAGGCTTCCAAGCAAATCAGATGGGGATTCAGAATTCCAAACCATGGCTTTCCGGGCCATATGCATAGTGGTCTAGCCTCCTCCACCTCCTCATCTCGACCCACGGCTCAGCACGGCCTTCCAACTGTGTCGGCGGGAAGAGTAGGTGACATAAGGCAGGGAGGGTGTCTAGCAGGGTGGGGGGCAGAGAGGGTGCTCAACAAAAATGAATCGCCTGCTCCTTCCCTTCCCATTCGCCACTGGTAACAGCCCCCTTCTCCATTCCCTCCCTCTCCAGTCCACACTGCACACCGGAGACCACCAGGCAACATCCCGGATCACGACTCCACCATCACCATCTGGGATCCACCCAGAGCCTTCGGGCATCCGGTGCCCTCCTCAATTCACGCCCGATTTATCGGCACGTCTGCCCAGCGCCAACGGACAGCCTGCCCATCTACTTGCCACCCCCAGGTCCACCACGTATGCCTCTCCCTTGGTGCCTCCCACGTCGGAAAGCCACTTGCCCCACACCCTTCCCACTCCTCTCCACTGTCCAAATCCGTCCTTCTGGGTCAAACTTGAGTCTGCCACTTCTACAGAGCCTTCTTCTTAATCCATGGTGACTTCTGACCCTTGGTGCACAGTGTATCTATCCTTTGATCCTTAATAATAATAAAATGTGTACTACAAACCTATTAGGAATGATGCATGGCTACAAGCATTGGCATGGAAAAGACATCTCTGATACATCGGTGCCTTAAAGCAATAAAAATGATGGGCATTTTCTGAGTCATCCTATAAACAATTGCAACAAAAATAAGTGTATGTATGTATGTATGTACATACTTACATATATGTGCATATATGTGAATGCATGGGGATAACAGGAAACTTTTTACTCTTTTTGTATAACCTGTGTTTGAGGTTTTTCCACTTAGCATCGCATACATTTTTTTTTCATTTCAAAAGACATTTTCAAATAACATACATTCATGGAGCACCTACTGTGTGCCAAGCCCTGACCGAGGTGCTGGGAATTCTCAAAGGTGGTCCTGGCCTCCTTCGGAGTTCATGCTCTGTGGGGAGAGAAAGCAGCAGGATGCTGAGGTGGGGATACGCTGAGTGTCAGTGAGAAACGGAGAGATGCAAAGCCCAGGGGGACTGGGAGCAGAAGGATGCTGGCTGTAAGGGAAACCGGTGGGGGCTGGGTGCGAGGAGATCACACTAGGGCCATGGGTAGGACGCCTACCAAGTGGAGAAGAAAGATTCAGACATTCTTGAGGGAGAAGCATATGCAAAGCCAGTCGTGGTCACGTGCTCACCTCGTTTGGGGACTGGGAAGTAAGTGTGTGTGGCCAGGGAAGAGCACACAGTGTGCAGAAGCAGAAGATAAAATAAATACTACAAACCTATTAGGAGTGATGCATCGTCTGACCCTGTGCTGCCTGGTGGTCTTTGTCTCATCCCGTCTTCCTGATTTCTCTGTCTGTGGCCCACACCTTGGCCCTCCACCCCCTTAGGGAGATCGGGGTTCTCCAGGGGACCACCAGAGGCAGCTGGGAGCTTGTTCTAGACGGAGTGCTGTCATTGACTCAAACACGTGATTCTTAGGAGACCAAACCGTGTCTCTCTCGGGGCCAGTGTTCCGGTCGCAGCCCTGGCCCTAGAACATGGCATCTCATTTCTCAGAATTACTGCATGAGTGATCAATGGAACTGACTTCACGACATGCACCCCTCCTCCCCTCTGCCCCCCAGCCTTCGTCCCCCCCCCACCCCCCACCCGCCGCATCCCCCTGGGCCGCCTTTTGTGCCCCGGCTGGCGAGGGGGCTGGTTGGCCCAGAGAGCATCCGCCTGGCTCCCCGTGATAACACCTCAAGCAGGAGGAAAAGAAAGCGGGTTTTCTGTCGATGGCAGTGTATACAGCTGGCTGAGCTGTTGGGCACGGTCTCTGCAGCTGTGTATCCACGAGGCTCTCTGCAAGCCAAAAAACCAACGAAAACCAAAAAACAATCTGGGGATGATATAATCCACACAGGCTGGAATCTGGCTGACCACGTCAGCGCTTGCAGGCTGCTCCCTGCCAAGGACGGCTCTGTGAGGGAGGGAGCCCAGCTACGGGCAGGAGCCCCCCCCAAAGTTGAAACCCCCACTGTGCAGAAAAACAGGGACAGATTCTGCCACATGTGGTGCCACTTGGCTGAGCGTCCCCATCGCTCGGATGAATTCCACCGCAGATCTTCTCAATGGATGGAAGAGGAGCAGAAGCGCTTTCACCGACCCGGCGGGAGCAGGTGACGGTGCAAGCCGGTGGGGCCAAGGGGCAAGGAGGCTGCGAGGGTGGAGCCATTCCAGGCAAGACAGATTTAAATGAAAGCCAGAACCACCCCCAGGCCGAGGGGTCAGAGGAAGACACCTGCCCAACCCAGAGTTCCGCCTGCCCCTCCAAATGCCCGAGCTTCCAGCAGCTTCGGTCTGAGCCGGGCAGGCATGTGTGTGCCCTCCCCCTCCTTCCTGGGGGGCCCTGCTACCCTTGGGCTCCAGACTGCCCAGACAGGAGCGGGGGGCACGGACCACGCCCTCTCCCTTGCTGAGTTTTTAAAGGCATGTCGAGAACACTAGACATGGAACCCCAGCTTTTAGAGATTAAATCAGTCTGCCTGCTGATGTCTATTCTTCACTCTGAAAAGCCGGGGTTGACCAAGTGGCAATTAGGTGGTTCCGGGCCAGAAAACTCCAGAAAGTCTCACAGCTCTCCAGAACCAGAGGTGACATCCCCAGAGGTCCCAAGGGAAAGTGCACAGTGAACCCGTCCAACGCTCTGGACGCTGAGAAGCGGGCCAGCCCTTCTCGCTGGTTCCAGCTCCCATGGGGAGCTGCAGAGGGAAAGGGGTTGGGAGGTCTGATGTTTATTTTACTCCCAGTTCCTGCATCCCGGTGCCTGATTTCTCCACCCTCCAGAGCCCTGGAAAGAAGAATGGGACAAACAAGCGGACCCTAGGAGTAGAGCTTCTCTGTGGGAAAATGGACAACAAAAGAGCAAACGAGAGAGACAGGGAGAGAGGGGAGCGGGGAACACTCATCGGGGACCTGGACCCTGACCCGGGAGATCAGGCCCCCTTCCTCTTCGCGACACAAACACGTCATTGCTTTGTTTTGTGTTAAGCTTTCCAGAAAACTTTAGATCCCTAGGATTAGAAAAGACCCCACAGATCACTGGGTGGAACCAATCACTTTTACAAAAGCAAAGGCAATCCCAAATACTGTGAGACTTGCCCAGGGTGGCTCAGCTGGTCAGTGGTAGGAAGGCAGCTTCAGTCCGAATGTTCACCTGGTACCTCACGCTCTGCTTTTCACACCACTGTCCCGCCTCGAGTGAGGTCATGTGACAGCTCTTTGGTAAGTTTGGTTACTTTCATTCCCCTCCCCCCCAATAACAAGGCATCCACTTCATATTTCAGAAAGAGAGCATCTTAAATATCCACGAACATTAAATAGCTTTACACGGCTTTGATACCGCGGATGGATTCTGGAATAAATGATCAAAGGTTGGTTAAATGACTTCTCTCCAGACTAAATATGCAACTCCTCTGTTGGGGCTCAAATGGGGACAAGTATTAATTAGAGAAGGATGCAGTTTGTCATGGATGTGCACCCAGGCTCCCCGGGCACCTCGACAAACAAAAATTCATATCGCTATTATTGTATTATCATTTGGAAGTTCAAAAGAATTAGGCCACTGGTTCCAAACAGACCTTAGGGGATCTGATTTCCCAGCAGGTGTGTGGGTTGGCGGCATTTCGCAGGAAGGACGGGGCGGCAGAGGCCTGGTGGGAAACGTGGGTCCCCCAAGCCTAGAGTTCTAGAAGGTTTCACTCCACCTTTAGCAAAACAAACAAATCCTCATCTTGTTCCAACTGAGGGGCTAAGTGGGTAAAATTTACATGTAAGGACAAGGAAAAAAGGGGCCACGCAGCAGGGAGTCCTTCCTCTGTTCTGAAACCAGATCCCAGTTTGTGCTTTTCCTCTGTCTCTAGCACAGATCAGAGCCTCACAGAAACAAGCCATTGTTGCAGTATTTGGCTAACATGTTATCTTTCAAACTCAGAGATCTTGATACAAGTGGGTGGGTGGGTAGGTTAGGCAAATAAAATGGGTGCAGAGATCTGTGATATTATTCCAAAAAAAAAAAAAAACCTTTGCAACTATAGTCCTTTTCCTGATTTTTTATTTTTTAAAGATTCTATTTATTTATTTAGAGAGTGTGCATGTGTGCATGTGCGAGTAGGAGGAGGAACAGAGGAAGGAGGAGAGAGAAAATCCCAAGCAGATTCAGGGCTCAGCTGTGCAGAGCCGGATGTGGGGCTCGATCCCATGACCCTGAGACCACCACCTGAGCCAAAATCAAGAGTTGGATACTCAAACAGCTGAGCTACATAGGTACCCTAATTTTTTAATATTTAATTGGAGTAGAGTTGACATAAAATATTATACTAGTTTCAGGTGTACAACATAGTGATTGGACAATTCTATATACTATGAAATGTTCACCATGATAAGTGTAGTTACCATCTGTCACCATACCCTATTACCCTATTATTGTCTATGCTGTGCTTTCCATTCCTCTGATTTCGTGTAACACTGGGATTTGTACCTCTTGATCCTCTTCACTTGTTTTGCCCATCCCCCACTCTCCTCCCCTCTTACACCCACGGATTTGTTCTCTGTATTTAAGAGGATGTTTGGTTGGGGCGCCTGGGCAGCTCAGTGGGTTAAAGCCTCTGCCTTCGGCTCAGGTCATGATCTCAGAGTCCTGGGATCGAGCCCCGCATCAGGCTCTCCACTCAGCGGGGAGCCTGCTCCCTCCCCCACCCTGCCTGCCTCTCTGCCTACCTGTGGTCTCTCTTCTCTGTCAAATAAATAAATACAATCTTCTCTGTCAAATAAATAAAATAAAATCTAAATAAATAAAATAAAAATAAAAAATTTTTTAAAAGAGTGTATTTGGTCATTTCTTTTATTTTTTAGATTCTGCACATAAGTGAAATCATATGGCATTTCTTTCTCTGTCTGATGTATTTCACTTAGCATAATACCCTCTAGGCCCCTCCTGCTGTCACGAATGGCAAGCATTCTTTTCTTACGGCTTTTTTCTTTTTTTATGGCTGAGCAGTAGCCCATTTTATATATTTACCACATTTTTTTATCCATTTATTATGGACAGACACTTAGGTTGCTTCCATACTTTGGTTGTTGGAAACAAGGCTGCGATAAACATAGAGGTACGTATCTCTTTTCAAATTAGTGTTTTCATTTTCTTAGGGAAAACACCCAGAACAGGAATTACTAGATTGTATGATATTTCTATTTTTAATTTTTTGAAAAATCTCCATACTGTTTTCCATAGTGGCTGCACCCTACATATTCCCACCAACAGTGCACAAGTGTCCTATTTCTCCACGTCCTCACTTGTTATTTCCTGTCCTTTCAATACTAGCCAATCTGACAGGTCTGAAGTGATAGCTCATTGTGGTTTTGATTTGCATTTCTCTGGTGATGAGTGAACTTGCAGTCTTTAAATGGGCAGGGGCAATACCACAGTGGGCTCTGCTGGGAACTTCTGGTTGACTTGTTGGGGTCTTTCAACAAGAATGTCCCCAGGGGAGTGTGGACCCTGGGGTGATCACCAGGAGGGTAGAGAGCAGGGAGAAAATTACTCTAACACCTTTCACTCTGTTCACAATCTCATCTCAAACATTCAAATAACTCCAGGAAAAACTCAGGTCAAGACGACTTGGAAGAGTGAAGAGTCCAAAGAGCACCGGACTCTCAAAGAGTGGAAAATTAAGATGAAAATGTCATACCAACTTGATCTCAGTGACTGGTAGAATGATTCATTTATTCATTCTGCAAATAGCTATGAGCACCTACTGGGGATGAGGCAATCACTGGGAATATATTGGTAAACAAACCTAGCGAGTTTACTGCCTAGTGGGGGAGACAAACAATATAGAAGAAACACAAAAATAAATGTATTCAGGTAAACTGGACCTGGCTGTGATCAAACCGGCAAACATCAAACTTCCAGCAGCTCGGCATGAATGTTTTAAGTTCAGTGTCCATCAGACACCCCCCTCCCCCTGCATCTCGCAGCTACACTCTCTGGACATGTGGCCTCCAAACCATTGAAGAAGGATGAGAGAGAGTTGAGGGAGGCAGGGGATGCCAGGCCCAGAAGTAAGTGCCTTATATCTGCTCTGCCTGCACCACGTTGGACAAAAGCCAAGCACTGGCCGCCTCCCAGCTCCTAGAGAAGACGGGAGATGTGGGCAAGCACATGGATATTGATGGGTGCTAATAGTCTCTGACACATTTAAACACTGATTCCGATACAGTAGGACCATCCCTCGTCCAGGAAGAAACAGGGGGGGCTCAGTTGGTTGGGCATCTGACTCTTGGTTTTGGCTCAGGTCATGATCTCAGGGTGGTGGGATTGAGCCCCACGTTGGGCTCTGCACTCAACACAAAATTCTCTCTCCCTCTCTCTCTCTCTTTCTCTCTCTCTCTCTCTTTCTCTCTCTGCTCCTCCCCTGCCTCAAAAAATAAATAAAATAAATCTTTAGAAAATAAAAATAATAATAAAAATTAAAAAATTAAAAAAAAAAACAGGAATAACATTTGCCTTTCAGTGGTGTTTCACACCACACTTTCACATGCATGAAAGGTCATACATGTGAAAGTCCCAGCACTTTGCTAAGTAAACCCTTAAAAATTACGGGATTGCCCTGTACCTTTCCCTCTTAACTCTCTGTCTACTTTTAACGCAATGCTTTCTGCTTGCTTATTTCTGTGTGTCTCTCTTATTCTACCTTTGGCAAACACAGTTCTCTCTGGTTTTTTAATTCACTAAGGAGATGCCTCTGACTGGGTTAGTTATGTGATATAAAGCAACCCTCCTGCAGAGAGTTTCTTTGCCAGGATATGGGAAAGTTTACTGGCTGGTCAATGACTGTTTTTGATCCCTATCCAATCAGTTGTGACCTTCATGTCAGAGTGACAGAGCCCCAAACTCAGTGGCTTATGTGTAAGGAACTGCCTACACCTATTCTTGCCTAAAGAGATGATGTAACCAGCAGGAAGTGAGTTGGTGCTCAGTAAATATTGGATGAAAAAAATGAACGCGGGCAATCTTCACCAAGCTCACCATCTTTGCTGAAGTACCCGGGGAGAGCAGAGCAGTGCTTCTTGAACTTTAATGGGCATAGCACTTACCTGTGGACCTCATGAGAAGCGCAGATTCCTAGCCATCAATTCTAGAGTGGGACTTGAATTTCTAACAAGCTCCAGGAGATGCTATCACTGCTGCCTCGTGGCCCACTCTTTGGGTAGCAAGGTTGTGGAGAACCACATCACTGATTCCTCCCATATCCTTCCCCGATGACCTCCTTCTGTGCTAGCAGCCAGCATAGGTGGTGCATTGCTTCTGTCGCCAACTTCTCTTTTAGGGGGATCGAGAGGACATCGTACCAAGTGAAATATCGTTTATGGTTCCAGTAGCAACAATGAGAGAGGGTGACGACAGAGCACTGGGTCACCTTGCCTCACATCGACAACTTACTGTGTAACCGGACCATTCATTTCTCTTCAACTAGGAGCTCTTTAAAGACAAGGACCTCACTTAGTGATTTTATATGCCCACGATCTGTACAGTGCCTGGGACATACATAGTACATTTTCAACAGATATTTGTTGAACAGAAATGGACTTCTCTTTGGTACATCCTCAAATGTCAAGTGTATACAGCGGGTGCTCAATGAAAGCTTGTTGGATGAATTCATAAGGATGAGGAGAAGTAACGCCGAGGGCCTGTGTAGAGGAAAATATTATTTCTCATCAAAATCATCTCAGCAAGACTATCTCTTCGGGCTAGATGGGTACTAAAGGAAATAGCCCTGAGTTAGACCAAGTCCTTGGAAATGAGTAGGCCTCAGCTGACGATCCAAATTGGTTTGGGTACCATCTGGTGCTGTGACTGAAGCATTTTTCATGCTCGCTAATAAAGAACTCAGACCGGCTTTAGGGAGAACGGGGTCAGACCAGTGACTTCCCCGGGGTTGAGCACCAAACCAGCCAGGCAGGGGGCTGCAGAGGGAGATGACCTGGGCTGCCATTTCCTCCTCCCGCCCCTCCAGGAAACAAGCCCAGACTCCAGGGAAGAGCTGGAGGGCCCCCGCTTTGTGAGGAGCCCCCCGGGGAGTACCTGACCACGAGGCTGGAGCGATGAAAGGCTCCTTTCTCTGCACTTGGCTCGCGAAAGAAACTCTGTGGCTTGAATCCACCAGCTCCGCACATTCTCCAGCAGCAGAGCTCCGGGACCTGCAGACGGGCAAGGGGACAAGCGAAGGAGAAACGCTGCCAGCAGCCAGAACAAAAGCTCACTCGCATTGCTGGGGTGGCAGGGGAGGTAGCCTAGGAGTTTTGCTTTCATGAAGGGGAAAAAAAAAAAAAAAAAAAAAAGGAGCAATTGGAGTCTCGGGTGCAGAGGACAGAAAAGAATTTTTATTCTTCGTGAGGAACTCGGGGAACCTGGATTGTGGCACCAGAAGTGCATTGACAGAGCCCATGAATTTCAAAAAACGAGATGGTCAACATGCACGTTCTGTATTCCTCAAGCAAGCTCCCTGCGCCCTTCTTTGCAATCGGACCCCCAAGGAAATTCTCAGAAGAAGGGCTGTTCGAGGGTGTTTTTAGTCTCTCTTATTCCTTTTTGCTTTGTTTCTCCTCTTTTCTTTTTTTTTTTTTTTAAGATTTTATTTATTTATTTATTTGACAGAGAGAGAGATCAGAAGCAGGCAGAGAGGCAGGCAGAGAGAGGGGGAAGCAGGCTCCCTGCCGAACAGAAAGCTCGATGCAGAGCTCGATCCCAGGACCCTGAGATCACGACCTGAGCCGAAAGCAGAGGCTTTAACCCACTGAGCCCCCCAGGCGGCCCTGTTTCCCCTCTTTTCTTCCCTTCGGCTGTCTGTCTGGAGGGGGTGAAGGCAGGGCAGTGCCTCGTAACAAAGAGCTTGGTGAAGAACGGATCTGAAAATTATTCTCCAGCTTTACTTCAAACTACATTCAACTACATATTCACTATATATTCAAACTATATTCAAACTATATCTAGAGATGTGCCCTTAACGAGTGATACCTAATCATGACTAACATTTCTTTCATCACTTACCCCGTACCAGGAACCACTCTTGGTCCTTTACCTACGTTAATTCAATTTATCATACGATCGACTCCTCGTGGAGGATTATTATGGAGGACCATAATAATCACGGACGCTTTAAAGATGAGCCCTCGTAAAACAAGAAGGTCAGGGAACTGTGGCAACTCTGTCGCTCAGAGAATAGAGCGTGAGGCCGGGGCTCTGGAAGCCGGCAGGTGTGGCTCCACAGCCGGCCTGTGACACTGAGCCAGAGGTCCACCAAGAAGGGGACATCGTCTTCTTCATCGTCTTGTCACCACGGTGACTCCTCGCCAGGCAACCCTCTCTGACAACTGCTCGCCGCCTTCTGGCTTTGGTTCTGTCTCTGGTACCACCTCCTGGTCATTCACTTCTGTTTCATGCACAGAAGACAGTTCTCAGGCAAATGTGTGAGGCTCCAGGGACACTGCCCGCGACAGCCCCAGTTCTGGTGCCCAAGTTCCTGTGCTCTGGGCGGCCAGGGGACACTTTCAGTTCTCCTCTGTGTTCTTTCAAGTACGGCCTTCGCCTCTCCTTCAGTGGGCTGTCCTCTTCTCTTCCTGATAACGCTCAGCCCCCACTTCCTGCCCTATATCTAAACATCTTCTTGATTGACTGATTGATTGATTGATTGATTATTCATTTATTTAAACATCCTGTTGTATTAATCCTCCTGTTGATTTCAGTGCCTTAAACCTGTTTTACTAATCTCAGCACCACCAGCAAAACCAAAAGCTGAGACTGGGCATAAACTTCATCTGTATTTCCCCCCACAGTGGAGCAGAGCTGTCAAATGAATCAATACATAAACAAACTACCTTTTCTTTGCCTTTCTTCTTATTCTTCTGACCCCTGCAAGCCACAGGTAAACTTTAGGGGGCTAAGAAGTGCTGGGATTGGTGGCGGCAAATACATCGTGAAAACATCAGAAACCAAGGGCTGACTCCACTCCTAATTTCCTGCTGAGACGTCTCCCCATACCACCCAGTCTGAGAACACTGACCTCAAGGGCCCACTTAGGGCGGATGGGTTATTCCATATTTTCAGAAGTCAAAACGTCACATTTAGTGGGGAGGGAAAAGGAGAGCCCTTTGAAACAATACTTCTGGACCAATATGCCAACTTAGATGCTCATGAAAACCAAAGCAAGTGGAAACAGAGAAGCTTATCTGCTAAACTGAGTTTTTTAAAGACCACAGGTTGTCATTCTCCAGGTATCCAAGACAGAATCTGGACGTGAGAGGATGCCACGGTGCACCTGCCGGCTCAGCTCTGCTGTTTGAACTCCAAGAACCAGGAGATAGGCTTGTCATTCTCCCTCTCCCTTCCAACCAGCCCCCTACCTGTTCCGCCCTTCTTTGTACTGGGCAACATTTCCCCAGCTAAGTGTGGTACAGAGAACACAGGTTCTGGAGTCAAACGGTCTTTGAGCCAAAGCCTGTTTCCATCACTTCTTAACTATGGGATCTTGGGCACATTGTATAATTTTGCTGATTTGTCTTGACGATGAAGTGAGGCACTATGGAGAAGTACTTAGTAGAGCTTCTGGCTTATGTACTTTGGAGCAGCATTGATCGTGTTCTCCACTTTTCTTCTAGCTCCTTCCATTTTCTTCCTCGGGTTTTCACCTTTTTAGACCTTCTGCTTGATAGTCTTTGTAATTTCCCCTTAACTACTTAGAGCTCTTCTTCACAACTTTTTTTTTTTCTAAATTCCAGCTCCAAGTTAAAACAAAACAGAGAAGTTATAACACTATTCATCCTGGAAATGATAAATGGAAAAGCACTGCCAGTGAGCCACGGCCTGAGAAGGAATAACATGTCACCAAGATTCTGCCAAGTGTGGAGGCACCAGCTGGGTGTCACCTTCATTCAATGTCTCCTTCATTCAGAAGATACCTTAGCCTCAGGGACTGGAGCAGCCCTGAGCCATTTGTGGAGATGGGTCCTGATACAGTGTCCTGTATGGGAGAAGAAGGGGAAACAACCTCCTGAAATATGAATCAAAAGAGAGGACTTGGAGTCTCTAATTGAATGGGTGTATCTCTAAGCCTTTGTTTCTCTGGACAAGTTCAGGTTCCTGGAGGGGTCCTCCAAGACCCCTCTACTTGGTTGGCCTCTTCATGGGTGTGGAGCCAGAAGACACAACCAAGCCAAAGACTAGGAAAAGGAAGGGGTTCTACTTTCAACAAGTAAGGAGAACACTGGGGATCTTTCCCAAAGCAGTGTCTCCCTGAACTACAGAACTGGGCAAGTTTCAAGCTAAGGGTTTATGCATATTCATGAAGGGGCTCAGGCAGTGAGGAATACAGCAAGAAATTGAGGGAAAAGTCATCTCGAAGTGACAGTCCAGATCGAAGTCACGAGGGCCAGCAAGGGTCAGCATCACCAGTCCTTTGGCTCTGGTTTGGGGTCTGAGTGCACAGTGGGGATTAGATCCTGCAAAGAAATATCAGGAATGAGCACCAGGTAAATCTTGATGCAGCACTGGGAGTTTTATCACGGATTTATTGTCCCTGATATGAGTAGGCTGTCTCCTGGCCTGATAGTGGCTGTTTGCTCTCACAGTCTTTCCCAAGATGGCCAGAGGCCTAAAATGACTTTTCTTGTGTCGAGAAAGCTATGTTTTGGGCACCTGGGGGGCTCTGTCGGTGAAGCATCTGCCTTCAGCTCAGGTCATAATCCCAGGGTCCTGGGATCGAGTCCAGCTTCAAGCTCCCTTCTCAGCATGGAGTCTGCTTCTCCCTCTACCCTTCCCCCCCACTCGTGATCTCTCTCTCTCAAATAAATAAAATATTAAAACTAAAATTTTTTTTTAAAAAGCTATATTTTGTCTTTCTTTTCCTGAGGACCCCTCCTTCTGCTTATACCATGAAGGTTCATGGCTAATTTCATAGCTTCTACTCTCTGGAATCTTCTAGCCATGAAAATTCTTCAGGTAGGCCTCCTGAGAATGTACTTATGCTACCAGAAAGTACATGTTTACTTTTGCCGCATTGTAGTAACAGGAAAAAGAATGACAAGAAGACAAGATGGTATTGGGCAAACAAGCTAGTAGGAATTATACTTGAGGCCCAGCTTCAGGAAGCACTCAGTTCAATTGTCTGCATCTCTATGTTTTCAACATGAGAAACAGAAATGCTGCCCATAACATATATGATAGAAAATCTGTGATCACAGAAGGCTAGCTCATAAAGGAGTTTCCAAAGAAGAAAAGCTCAGTCGTGTCTGGGTGGGGCAAATAGCCCGCAGGGAAAGCTTTATGGAGAAGGTAGTTTTTGAGTTAGACCTTAAGGGATGACCAGCATTTGCCAGGTGCACACAGAAAGGAGAGCAATCCAGGTATGAGTTCCGCAGAAGCCAAGCCCGGGAGGGCGTGTATAGGATATATTTTTTTTTTTTAAAGATTTTATTTATTTATTTATTAGGAAAGTGAGAGAGTGAGAGAGAGCATGAGAAGGGAGAAGGTCAGAGTGAGAAGCGGACTCCCCATGGAGCTGGGAGCCCGATGTGGGACTCGATCCCGGGACTCCGGGATCATGACCCGAGCCGAAGGCAGTTGCTCAACCAACTGCGCCACCCAGGCGCCCTATAGGATATATTTTTAAAAGAGTGAACAGTTCAACTTGGAAGGTGTGTGGAGAATATTGAAGGAAATAATAACTATAAGAATAGAAAAAGCCAGAGGAAGGGAGCGGGGGCTGATGTATTTCAATTTAAGGAATTTCAACAGTGGGAAGCCCGAGAACTGCCAAGGTGTTAGAGACAAGTTTGTGTCTACCTTCTCATGGGAACTGGTCTTCAGGCTATACATCCAATTCCACTGGCCTTACATGAACATGGAGCCTTCTGCCTTTCCCGCTGAGCTCTTCCACTTCTCCCCTCCATTTATCAGTGACTGGGTGAAAGATTGATGGCAAAGTGGCAAGGGAATTTAGAGATCATCTGGTTTATGCTCCCATTTTATGGACAGGAAACTGAGTCTCAGAGAGTTCTCAAGGCCAGTCAGTCCAAGGAGGTCACATACCTCAACCCACCTCCAGGGCTTTTTCCACCTCTTGAGGCAGCTTCCTGCAGTGAGATGACTCCATCCTTGTCTCTCTCTGCACTCCAGGGCTACTTTCCTCATTAGCATTGTTAATGTACTTTGGAAACCTGCCTGCTCCGCAGCGGAGTAATGGCTTTGCTAAGCAGCAGCTTCCTTTAAACCACTTTCCCCTTAAAGAGCAAAGAAGACTGCTTGGCTCTCCTCCAAGAAGTCTTGGAATATTTAAGCCAACCGGCTACCCAGAGAAAATGTGAAGTCAGCACAATATGGCTACCAAACTAGGGAAGAGTGGAATGGGAGTGACCTCCTAATAAAACACCGATAATTGGGTGGAAGGAACCATCCTCTGCAGAAGTCTTTGGAAATAGACGAGGTGATGTCAATCCATGCTTCCTTCAGGTAGGTCAGAGGTTAACTGACTCAAGGGCAAGAAAATGGAAGCCGTGGCTTCTGTGACTTCAAGTCCCCAAATATGTTTGTGTGACAGGAGACGTTGTATTGTGATTAATTCAAATCTTAAAGGTAAAATGTATAAGCATCTCAAAATGATTAAGCTCATATGCAAAACTGTATTTCATAGTAACTGAATAGCATATTGTAGGAAATATGTGTATTCATTTTCAGTTGCGGTGTAACAAATTACCACAAACTTCATGGCCTCAAACAACACACATTTATTATCTTACAGTTCCCATGGGTCAGACATGGGTCTGATACAGTTGGGTTCTCTGCTCAGTGTTTCACACACTGAAATCAAGATATCAGCAGAGTGACATTCTTATCTGGAGTTCAGGATTCTGTTCCAAGCACGTTGAGGTGGTGAGCAGAATTCACCTACTTACAGTTGTAGGACTGGGGTCCTTGCTTGCCTGATGGCTGTCAGCTGGGACCTCTGTCTGCTCTTGGACACTGCCCTCAGGTCAGAGCCCTGTGGTCCCCTCTGTTATCTGTTTATAATGAGGCTCTTCTAAGGGCTCACCATTGTAGATAATCTTCCATTTGCTTAATTCAAATTCAACTAGAGACTTTCAATGATATCTATACAATTCCTTTTGCCATGTAATATAGCATAATTATGGGAGTGCTCTGCCATCATAAGTTACAGATCCCACTGGCACTCACAGGGAGGGGATTATAGAGAGAGCAGGTACACAGGGTGGGGGTGTGGATCAGGAATCTTGGGGGTCATCTTACAATTCTGCCTAACTTGATGTGTGTGTATCCTCTCTTCCCTTCCAGTCTGTGAGCTTCTTCAGAATAGGGATCAGAATTTAAATTGTTGGTTGTATTAATGAAAGAAAGAATTAATTGAAATTATTTTTCCCAATCTCTTAAATGTCTTTAGTTTACAACTGGTTATGTTGAGACTTTGTCATTAATTATTATTAAGCATAGATTTCCATAAATAGCTGGAAGTTTATATTGACAAAGGCTAATCAATATAACTGGCACTTTTAGGGACCCAAATTTCATAAAATCTGTATAATGACTAATTCCTTTTCAGAGTTTGCCTATTCATCAGCAAGTATTTATTGGAAGCCAATCATGTATGTACTGAGTAACACGCTGGACTATATAGAACACAAAACAGAAGAGTACCAGACATCCTCTTTCTTCTCAAAGAGCTTACAGCATAGTAGGGAAGATAGCTCAAATAATATTTAAAAACTCAGAACAGCACAGTTTATATGACTAAACTGAACGGTACTGTATACACAGGCAAAAAGTTACAGAAATAGGTAATCAAGATGGCCTGACCCAGGAAGAGAAGTTTATCAGTTTTTTATATCAATTATATCAAAAATTATATCAGTTCTCAAAGGCCAGGCAGAGAGATTAGATTTGATGGGTTAGACAAGCCGGCTGTTGAAGGTTTTGATGGAAGGTTTTGAACGACAGGAAGCAACAAAAGCTGTAGAGAAGGAAGAGGAGTATGAAAAGCGTTCGCGGTGTGGACTGAGGGGGGTTGGGCTGTCGTGGTGGAGATCACCTTGAAATCTAACACAGTAATTCGGAAGTGAGGTGGTTAGAGCCTAGACCATGTGGCAGAGCTAGGACTAGATGGATGGTGTAATGAGATATACTTGAAATGAGAATATGGCAGAATTTGGTTTGATCTGATTTTGTAGATAAAACAAAAACTGCTGGCTACACCTCAAAACTCATTTCCTTTTTTCTTCGTGGGCAAATCGCTGGACTACATTTCCCAGCTTCCCTGGCAAGGAGGTGTGGCCACGACGCTGAGTCCTAGCCAATCGGGAGGGCAGAGATCGTGCAGTACTGCCCTATCCTCGAAATCCCCTGCAGGCAATCCTACATTCCTCTCTTGCCTTCTACCTGGGTGGGTTGGAGATGATGCTGGGAGGCCCAAAATGGCACTGTGGAAAAGGACCGCCCTGCACACCTGTTCTCCCACCTTTGCACACCTGTTATGTAAAGAGAAAACTTCAACAGAGTTTGAATCGCTTTACAATTTTGCCTATTTATTTTAGAAATCAGACTAACCATTGTCTTAGAAATAGTGGCACCACCAACAGAAGTATTGAGTTGTGTAGGGGATGTTCATTTGGGGGCTTTAGAAAATACCAAAAGAGAACAGAGAGTGCGTTAGGCAGCTAGTGGTACAGCAAGATGGAAGCTTAAGAGCAAGGACTCCAAAGGAAAAAAATTTGTCCCTTGCAAGTAACATTTGTTAACACCACAGAACAGAATTCTCAGATGAGGGGAGTGTAAGAAAACTAGAGTGGGGGTTGAGGACTGGGTTTTTCATCTGTTTTACTTTGTCATCACTATATCTTAACTGCACAATACTAACTGTTTCTATGTGAGATCAAACCATCTCTGATTTTTTTTCCATGAAATTGTTCAAATTATCTGGCTTTTGTTGGTGTTATGTGGGCACAACCTCAGGGGCAGCCACGCAAACCAAAAGAAATATCTAAATCCTAATTTTGAACTTGAGGTTTGTTGGATAGTAATCGCTCTATGAAAGGAGTCGTACATTTTGATTTGTATGCAGAGTAAAAGTAAAACCCTAACAATGGGGATGGTTTGGTTCTGATCTAAGGAAATAAATACAAGTTATTTTTGTTGTTAATAATAATAATTACATTTGAGAATAGTCCTTACAGAAAAAAAAGAGGTTTAAAGCAATAAAACTGTCTTTAAATTAAATGTCAATTGCACAGAAATTTCAAAACAAGGATAATTTTGGGTGAAGGGTAAAAAATATGATCATTTCTATGTTTGACTGGCCAGAAGCTATATTGTTAATAATTCTGACAAGTGGCTTAAGGAGTAAAGTCTCAGGCAGAGAGGGAAAACATGCCCATCAGTCAGGTAGCTCACGAAGAAACTTGAACACAGCCTTGCAGACACTCAACAAATACGCCTTGTCCGTCTGATCCTCTCGCCCACTCCCATGGAGATGCCATGGTCCAGGCACCGTGGTCAGCACCACATTTAACTCAACTGTGTGGGAAATGAAACTGCAGAAGGATGTGATTTACTTAAGTTCACATCTACATGATCCCAAAGCCAGGCATCACTACAATCAATCCAGTCAAAACTGTCACGAAACAAAGAAACAAATAATTCAGATTTATTACTTAAGTGTTGACAAATCTAGCAAATTATCTGAACTGTTCAATCTCCTTTGGTGACTTTTCCCACTGTAAAAAGGCAGGGGTCCTCCATACAAGATGATTTCACTTGTTCTCTTTATGATGCAAAGCACCACTGTTCTCTCCTCTCCTTTTTTATACAGCGTCACTTTTCCCAACTTTCAAGTAGACAAAATAACAGTGATGGAAATGACTCAGTGATCTTTTTAATTTCGCAGGCTCTTTCAACCTCCGTAGACCGACTTTAATGCAAATCAAACTTGGGTGGATTATACATTACCTACTGAAAAATAGTTTCAATTAGAAATTTAATTACACTGTCTTGAGGAAATGGAAACGACATTTTCTTTGAATTTTATACATTATGGAAACCTCCAAAGTGCTATAAATCTGCTAATTGATTTCTGTACCTGTAATGTTTGATTAGGTGTATTTTATTGTCTTCTTGGTTTTAATTAACCCTGGGCTTGTCAAAATGCTTCCAGCGACAAAGAATATATGATGAAGTGTGATAAACTCTATTAACAGAGGCTGACTTTTGTCAGTAATTGCTCTCATGCACAAGAGTTATTAGAAATTAGCACACGGAAAAAAAAGAAACTGTACTTTTGGTAACAACTTTTATTGGCCTCCATAAATCTGGGGATTGCCCCTATGTGCCGGTGATAAGCAAATGTGAGTGACCACAGGGTCCTATAGAAGATCAATCACTCACTAGATGTCATATAAATATTAAGAGTGACAAAATAGAAAGAATTATGAAGTCTGAGTGATAAGAGCCAAAATTATAACATCCCTAACTGTTCAGATTAAGAAACTGGATCCAGAAGGTGGACATAAATGGTAAGTCCAAGCTATAACCACAGCAGGGGACCTAAAGCAGACATTCACTAGGTGCTTGTGCAACTGATGTCAGAATAAATTAATCAATCAGTCGATGTATTTTCCCAGATGATTAGGACAGCTTTTCATTTCCAAATCATTTTAACCATAATTCCGTAGCAAGGTGGCCAATACAGATCTTTCTGTTGAAAATAGAAAGAGGAACTTTTATGTTCCACTAGCTACTGTGTCAGGAACAGAAAAGAGGAGAACGACTTGATGTGTTTGTCCAAATATTACAATAACTTTTGTTTTCTTTACAGTCTGATATGGTAGATCCATACCAGCAAAGGCTCTTTGGTTTTAATCTCTTAGATACTGAGAGAAGCACTCCTTCATAAGAATATCTTCTGAAAACTTGTTTTACACTGATATTGTTTTAGAACCCTGAACACCTGGGTGTGTGACATAACTTAATGCAACCAGATGACTTTGTCCGATCAGATTAGACAATTACCCATGATGCTCTGGGGTCTTGGAAGCAGTCTCTGGGTTGGTGATCACTGTAGTGGGTATCCTGGTGTTGGTGACACTCTGGAGGTGATTGGTTATGGCAGTATGGCTGCCAGATTACTCTCCTTATTGAATCACAACTGGCTCTGGTGACATACATCATAAGACCTCAAAATTCTCAACTAATGGAAATATTACTATAAAGTCAATCAACATTATTGCTATTGCTACTCATTTTTTTTAGAAGTAGGTCTATTGAGTGTGTTCATGGCAGGGCATTATGCTAGGCAACTGAGGAGACACAAAGATGGATTAAAACATGAATTACACTCAAGAACATTATGGGTTTTCTTTTACTAGAAGGATTAAAAGAGACGAGGCAGGAACTAAGGGAACTAATATATGTAAGGTTTTTAGAATAGTGCCTGATAGATTAAAATGCAGTAGAAGTGCCAAGTTTCAAGTATTAGGTATTATTAGGACATGACACATATATGTGAGTTAAGTGAAATTATTTCTATATGAAGATAAAAGGAAAATTTGGGGGGAAAAATGGCATCGCAGTAAGGATTTGAAGTATGTTTTCAGCTTTAATAAATAGAAATAGTCAGAAAGTATAATTCAGGGAAAAATGCAAAACCTTCTCCTTGGCATGGGCAGAAAATAATAATTTTTTTTTCTGGGTGTCTGTAAGAAAATGGAGGGGGAGGAGCTCATATCACAAAGAGGAGAAAGTCCCTTTATGCCAGGCTAAAGGGTCTAGAACTTCTCAGGAGAAGTGACACATCCAGTAAGTTCCTGACTATTTATGATGCACCACAGTGTACTCTACATCCCAAATTGAAGGTGCTTTTACCCCAAGAACCCTCCTAGACAGAGCTTGGTCTTCCTGTAGAATGAACTCACAAGAGAAAGAGGAGAGCAAACATGGGGAAGTGGTTTTGGGAGGACCAACTGGTCTTCTCAGGTCCTGAGAAGCTGCAGAAGTATCTGGCATCTAAGTTTAAAGAGCTGAGATATGGAGAGGGGATGACCTGCTGGCCCCTGTGCCCCTGACCCATAGCTATTGCCATCACTAGTTCAGCTTCATCATAGACACTGACCCCATGTAGAGTACATGGCCGTTGAGCCTGAGCCCAAAGAGATAATAGAGCAATGTCCAGAGGAAGAAATAAAACAAATAGCCAAAGAGAGGAAGAACAGGCAAGAACAAGCCCAAAGTTCCTACTGGTGAAGAAGTCTTGGAGACGATGGCAATGTGAACAAAATAATGATGATGATAATGTTATGAGCACTTAAGGAAAGTGAACTACAGCACAGATACTTTCTAGAACTTGAAATACAAGTTTCAAATTTTGAAATTCAGTAGACGCCACCCAAGAATTTTATATCTAGCCAAGATAGCACTCATCTGTCTATTAAGATAAGAGAACGAAGGGCACGTCGGTGGCTCAGTTAGGTAAGCAGCTGCCTTCCGCTCGGGTCATGATCCCAGGGTCCTGGGCCTCCCTGCCTAACAGGGAGTCTGCTTCTCCTTCTCCCTCTGCCCATACCCCCCACCCCTGCTGAAGCTCTCTCTCTCTCTCTTTCTCATTCTCAGTCTCTCAATGTATATATAAATAAAATCTTTTTTAAAAATTAAGAGAAGGATATACAACAACTTAGAAAATACACCATTCGCATATTCTGAGAACAATATTAATGGAAAGAACTTTAAACAGCAAACAAATCCCAAGGAAGAATTTAAGTTAGGGGAAGATACAAAGGAGAGGAAAAAGAAGCAAGGCATAAACCTGGCAATATGTATAATTGAGTCTAAAGGAATAATGACAGAATGATAGATCACGAGCAGCCTCACTGTGAGACTAGAATTCCTAGAATAGAAAGCACATCTTGCAAAGAAAAACCGAAATATAGTTTGAAATTAAGGGTATAAAATGACTTCAACAATACGTAGGGGTTGTAAATCTTGGGGATGGGTGAATAAATTATGAAGATATAACCTACTCGGGAAAGAGAGGAAAAGAAAAAAACAATCTAAAAATCTCATTTTTCTGAGGTGGAGGAATCTGCAGATGAACAACATCTTGGAAGGAAGAAATAGTTGGCATTTTGTTTTCAAAGAATAGCAAAGAAACACACTCAACAAATAAGCGTAGGCACTTTTTAAATATTTGTTGAAGCTGTAAGTTGTAGGTGTTGAGAAAGAGAAAAGCAGCCTGAGTTGAATAGACAACGATTTTAGAACTTCCAAACCCGAGGGAAAAGTGGATAAATAGTAACTTCATTCAATTAGCATGAAAAATGAAATGCTAAATTAAATATAAAGTAGAATGGAAAGGTTAAAACCAAGTATACACACTGTATTCGTTGAATGTGAATACGCTGAGTTCTCATATTAAATTACAGGGACTAAGACTTTCTTGGTGAAAAAACAAAGCTCAAATTAAAAAAGCAAACAAACAAGGCTCAGCTATATATTGTTTACAACCTTGTTACTCAAAGTGCGTGGAACCGGAAGCATTAGCATCACCTGGAGCCTGTTAGAAATGCAGAATCCTAGGTTCCATTCAAGACCCACGGCACAAGACCTGTAGCTTAGTAAGATCTGTAGTCATTCATGTGCACATTAAAGTTTGAGGAACATTCTCTTACAAGACACATATTAAAGCAAATTTAGAAAAGAACGTTGAAAACACAGAGGTGGGCAAAGAGGTACCAGACAAATGGAAACAAAATAAAAAAAAATTAGTGACAATATTAATATCAAACAAGGTGATGTTTAGAGTTAATTAACAAATAGATCAGAGAGGAAAATTGTATGTCAATTGTCTTAAGGCCTAATTATTAAATTATTGATGTAATACTATTACCAAAATTATTCTTATTTGACCTCGGGCTCGCGAAAGTGTATTATTTATAATTCCGAGTTCTCATCATTGGTCCATTCATAGCCTACTTTTATTTAGTTAGTTGGATATTTCATGAATTATTTTAATTATATTACTAACACCTGAAAATCCCTACGCACAATTAGTGGTAAGAATGCCACGGCCACCTACATCTAACCGTATGTCCCTCCTCTATCCCATCTCTTGTTTTCCCCTACTGGACATAAATATTACTCAGAGTCCTGGACCTATCACATACTTGCTCACCTTTTTACATAATTTCCTTCTATTTATATTTTCCTAAATCACACGCGCACACACGCATCCTTAATTTTCTATAAATGAATCCCATGTATGAAATCTTTGAGGAATTTACCTCGTCACAGCTATCTTATGGCTCAGATTCACCTGTTTTGCTGTGTGTCCTTACAGTTTTCATCGTCATAGAATATTCCTCCGAAACAGAGTTCATCCTCCTGTTCTCCCGTTGGTGATACGGAGGACTTTCAAGGTTTTGATTTTACCAACCAGGGCTGCTATGAACATTTCCTACATGCGTCCTGTTATAGGTCTGGCAAGAGTGTCTATTGTGTAACGTATACAGGGTTCGTGACTATTTGCCTTTCGAAATGGTACCAAACTGGTTCTTGAAGTACAGAGCACTGTGTGAGAGGTCCTTCCTGCCCACGTTCTTTCCCACACTTGACATTGTTACCTTGTAAATGTTTGTACAACAGGTATTAAAATGGCAAGTCATCGTGATCTTGATTTGCATGTATGATGGTAAACATTTCCCAATGTTTGTATTGACTCTACGAGTCCCTTTCGGGTAAAATGCCTTCTCATAACCCTCACTATTTTTCTATTGGTTGTTTGTACAAAAAGTGCATAATCAAAGAGATCTGGTGGACAAAAGTATATAAGGCCATGGGAACAGCATGATACAATAAAAAGTTAAGTTTCACCCACATACAACTCACCCGTGGATTGTGTGTGTGTGTGTGTGTGTGTGTGTGTGTGTGTGTGTGTGTGTGTGTGGCGTGGGGAGAGAGAGAGAGAGAGAGAGAGAGAGATTTACATCTTTAAAAAAAGGAGAATGTAAACTTATTTCATAGGTCCATGGAACATTTACAAAAATCTACCATGTAACTGTCATAAAACAATTTTGACAATTCTCAGAAGAGAAATTTTTGTAATTTATTTCAATAAAACTGGCATAGAGATTTTAACTCTTAAGTTAATTGGGTGCTTGGGTGGCTCAGTCAGTCAAGCGTCTGCCTGCAGCTCAGGTCATGATCCCAGGGTGTTGGGATGGAGCCCCGCATCAGACTCCCTGCTCAGTGGGGAGCCTGCTTCTCCCTCTGCCTGCTGCTCCCCCTGCTTGTACTTTCTCTCTTTCTGTCAAATGAATAAAATAAAATCTTTAAAAAAAAATTAAGAAAAGTAGCCCTACAAAGCCACTGATCCAAAAGGTGGCCAAAATTGAAATTCTGAGTAAGAAACGAGAGTATGAATCATATTATAATCTCTAAGAGCTAAAAGAAAACTTATTAAATGTTATTTAAATGTTAAATTTAACAAAAACAAAGACATTTATTTTTCAATAAACAATAGTGATAAAGGAGCTTAGGACTCAACTTAAGAACTTTAAAAAAGGAACAGAAGGGTAGTGCATGGGTGGCAGGTAACCCTCCAGCTCTCGGTTTCAGCTCAGGTTGTGATCTCAGGGCTGTGAGACTGAGCACCTCATCGGGATCCAGGCTCGGTGGCGGAGTCTGCTGGACATTCTCCCTCCCCCTCTGCCTCTCCCATTCATTCTCTCTCTCTCTCTCTCTCAAATAAATAAATCTGTTTTAAAAAGGAACAATCAGATTCAAAATAAATCAAAAGAAAGTAGGAGATAATTAATTCAAAAGAAAGTAGGAGATAATTAATACAGATAAATGTCACAATTAAAACCAAAAAGTTAGAGCGGATTCATAACACCAAAATCTGTTTGAAAGAACTATTTTTAAAAACTCATCTTTTTGAAATCCTGTTTAATGGGGAAAAAGGGAGAGAATAAAAATATAAAAATCAGAAAACAAGGAAACAAGAGATTTTGAAAATTAAGGAATACAATCTGTGCCCTGTGGAGCCTTGTTTGAAAATCTAGAGGAAAACACATAATTTCCTGATAAAACATAAATGAATAAAAAAAGACCTGTGAAGAAATAGATACTTTGAATAGGACCAGATGTCACAGAACTATTTGAAAAATGATCAAATTCTATCCTTTATATTCAGTATTGTTTAATTATTTTAAAAATTGAAAAAGGGGGGGAAACTCTGTAAATTTATTTTATGGAAAGAGTATAACTTTAATACTAAAATCTGAAAAAGCATTACAGAAATCAGACCTGAATACATCATTGTAACTTTTTGAATTTTGTGAAGAAATAATCACACAAGCTTCCAGTCAGGGAGAAAAAAAAAAAAGCAAGCAAAAAACTGTAACAACAATCAAAAAACATAAATAAATAAAAGCCAACAAACAAAACCTGTTGACTACAGTGGGGGAGAAAGGCGGGGGCTCAGATTTCTCCTTTTAACATTAAATTCTTGAAGACTAGAAGATAATAAATCAATAACTATTGAGTATAAAGGAAATGACTATAATTCAAAGAGTCCATATTCAGTGAAATCATAATTCACACGTTAGGAAAAAGATACTCTCGGATACACAAGGACTGGGAAGAGTTACCATTTATGTACTGATGCTGAAAATATTTTAATCTACGTGCGTTTCATTGAGGAATGAATTAATATAAAATGATAAAGAAGGAAATGCTATGAGCAGATACTGATCTAAATGATTACTGAAAATACATTTTAAAAAAAGAACAAGAAGAGAAAATTTTCTCATACAATAAAAAAAAAAACATCTAGAAGACAGGGAGAAAAACTTTTTCATCCATTCCATTTTCTTATATAGCAAGGTTGTTAATTTTAACTGCTGGGGGTGAGATAACATGAAAGGACCAAAGGTTTAGTCTTTGGACTCCTTTTCTTTTTGGTCTGTGCTTACTTACTTCTTTGATAATCTTGTCCAGTCTGGTAGTTTTAACTAATATCAATACACTGTTGTCCTCCAAATTTATGCCCCAGCCCTGATCTCTCACCTGACTTACCGTGACCTAATCTCCATCTCCACTTGGGTCTCTAATAGGCATCTCAGATTTAGCAAAATCAACCCAAACTCAGGTGCCCTACATTCTCAGTCTTCCTCCATCTTAACAAGTGGCCCCATTTGTACTGCAGCTCAAGCCAAAAATCCCTCAAATGGTGCTTGAATCCTGTCTTCCTCTGATGCCCCACACCTAATCCCTATTCCCCGGTGTCTCTACACTGCATGTCCAGAGAATCCTACTCTCTCCCACCCTCTGTGCCATTCACCACCCTGGTTATGTCCTTCATCTATCTTTTTCAAGATAGATGAACAACTTAACAATTCAACAATTCAGCAACTCAACAATGTTCTTTCTTCCTCTTGATACTTTCCATGCAAGAGCCTTCTGGAATATGTTACATCATATCCCTGCTCTGCTCCATACCTCCCCCTCCCCCTCAGAGTTAAATCCAAAGCTCTCAGCAGCCTCTTCATAGTCCTACACAATCTCCTGCCCTGCCCCCACTCCACCTTCTATGACCTCCTATCCACCGCACCCCCAACAGGCAGTACTTTTGCTATTGCGGTACTCAACTCCTTGCCAAGTGAGTTCCCAGCTCAGGCACTTAGCCACTGCTGTTCACTTTCTTGGGAAAGTGCAGCAAGCACAGCTTACTCGCCTTTGCGTCTTCTGTCGAATGTCACCTTATGGAAGCTGTCCTTTCTGACCACCTGTATAAACTAAAGCACAATCCCCATTTCCTATCTTCATATTTCACTCTGTTCTTTTTCTTCACTAGCACTCATTATCACTGCACATATTGACTTTTAGACATTTATTGTGTATCCCCACGTCCATCCCCACTAAAAGGTGAGCTACATGGGCACCGACCCACAGTGCTTCTGGGCTGAGGTGCCTCGCACGTAACAGCACTGAACAAATATTTATTGAGTAGGTGAATAAGATAATTACCAACAACGCACAAACACGCCCTCTACAGAGCTGCATTCCTAACAGCATTATTGACTGGATACGAATTCTATGGAATATTAGCAGAAGTTGTCAAGCTTAGGGAATGTGTTAAATGAAATCACTTGGATTCTTGATCCATTCAATGCATATTTCTGGAGTGCTTACTATTCGTATAGAGAAGGTAGATGCTGAGGCTCTATTGATGAGCAAGACAGACAAGTTCCTGCTTTTATGGAGTTCACAATCCACCCAAGAAAACAACCATTAATCAAATTATTGTACAAATTACGATTTAATTATTTGTTGTTATAACCAGTGCGACAGAGAAACAGCACAAGATGCTCTGGGAGCTTGTAGCGTGGACCCGACCTATAGTCTGGAAGGTTCCCCAGTGAAATGGTATTTGACTGGTGAACTGGAAGAATGAATTATCTAGGCGCAGAAGTAAGAAAAAGAACTCTGGGCAGAAGGAACAATTTGTGTGAAGGTCTGAGGCAGGAAAGAACTTGGCATATTCTCAGAACAAATCAAGTTCCTCAAGCCAGGAGGTTGGTAGGGGCCAGACTGTAGGAGTTCACAGGCTGTGCTAAGGGTCTGGGATTTCATCTAAAAAGCAATGGAAAACCATTGGAGAGTATTTTTTTTAAAGATTTTATTTATTTATTTGACAGAGAGAGAGATCACAAGTAGGCAGAGAGGCAGGCAGAGAGAGAGGGAGAAGCAGGCTTCTTGCTGAGTGGAGAGCCTGATGCGGGGCTCGATCCCAGGACCCTGAGATCATGACCTGAGCCGAAGGCAGAGGCTTTAACCCACTGAGCCACCCAGGCGCCCCAACCATTGTCGAGTATTAAGCAGGACTTCTCAGAGCCCTTAAAATGCTAATAGAAATTGTAAATCTCAAAGAAGAAGCATTTCTTCAATTTATTTGATTACAAAAACTACTTTTTATACAGCATCTCAATAGGGCTATTATTCTATAGAACATATTTTGGGAAATGCTACAATAGGGGAAAAAGTTATTAAGGAAAACATCTAAGTAGAAAAATAAGAAGGAAGCATATAAAAATGAAATGAGACTTTATAGATCAGTTGGGCCCATAAATATATATGGCTTAAGTTTTATTGTTAAATGAAAAAAATTACATATTGGTTCCAAGCCCCAAATCCAACGTTGTGCTGTCTATAAAGATTAATCTAATATAGCTCCCATAGAATACAGCCTCTCCATTCTTAATTATTTACCCAAAAGGAATGAGAACATATGTCCACACCACTACTTGTACATGAAAGTTCATAGCAACTTTATCTGTAATAGCAAAAGCTGTAAATAATCCAGATGTCCATTAGGAGGGGAATCGATAAGTAAACTGTGTTGTATCCATATAATAGAATATCACCTAGCAATAAATAGGAATGAACTACTGACATACACAGAAACTTGGATGAATCTCAAAAATCATTATGCTGAAAAAAGGAAGCTAAACACAAACCAGTATACACTGTATGATTTCATTTATAGAAAATTCTAGAAGATGCAAAATAGTCCACAGTGTCAAAATAGAGATCAGTGGTTGCCTGGGGCCAGGGCAGAGGAAGAGATGTATTTCAAAGAGGCACAAAAAAGCTCTAGAGAAACATAAAATGTCCTGTGTCATGACTGGGGTTGTGGTTTCTTGACCACACACATCTACCAAAATTCATCTGATTGTGTGCTTTAAGTGGGAGCAATTTATTTTATGTAAAGTTTATCTCATTAAAACTATTAAAAATTGAAGAGGAAAAAAGTTGGGAGCCTATCTATTTGGTTGCCACCATGAACCTGGTACTTCGTATATGCCCAGTGCATGGTAGATGCTCAATAAATAAGGAAGTAATTCGGTTAACACACTTGGTGCATTTGTTCATAATGGATATATAGAAATTTGAATCTTAAGGAAGGATAACACATGCTTGTGCAGTTAGCCACAAAGTAGACTCTAACACTCTCTTAAGAGCAATGCCAAGAAACTAGGAAATAACAAAAAAACAATGGCAAAGCTGTAACAATTTGAAAAAAATGGAAACACTTATTTCCAACAGGAAATAAATGAGCAAAAAGAAGGGGAACAAAAAGATAAAAATTCAAAAGCAAGAAAAGTTAACAAATACCATTAAAACTAAACTATTTTAGGGTGCCTGGGTGGCTCAGTTGGTTAAGCAACTGCCTTCAGCTCTGGTCATGATTCCAAAATCATGGGATCGAGTCCCACATCGGGCTCCCAGCTCCATGGGGAGTCTGCTTCTCCCTCTGACCTTCTCCCCTCTCATGCTCTCTCTCACTGTCTCTATCTCAAATAAATAAATAAAATCTTTAAAAAAATATATTAAAAAACTAAACTATTTTTAAAAAATATATAAATGATGTAATCTAATAATTTGAAAAATGTACCTGAAATAGGCATATTTCCAAAAACACTAAATTATCAAAACAATCCAGATGAGCTAGGAGTTTTGAATAGACCAGTTTTAGGAGAGGATATTGTGTACATTGTCAAATATTAGAAAAGGTACAAGCAAGCACAAAATAGGAATTACAGCCCAATATAACTTATGAATTTAGATACAAAAGTTCCAACTAAAACATTGACAAAGAGCCATATAACACATTAAAAATTATTCATGTAATTTGGAGTAAACCTTGGAGTTTGTTCCAAGGTTAAGTTGGAGGAAAAACATCAATAAATGATATTAGTTGTGTTATTTTTGTTAAGTGCATTAAAAAAAGCTATTTTTCAGTGGTTTTTCCCCTTAAATATGTTCATGTTATTTTAAAGAGAAAAAACATTGAACAATGATTGTAAAAAAATCTAATAAAAGCAAAGCAGTAATTCACAACAAAAATTCTAATTAAAATAGGCTAGAATGAAAATTTCTAAAAGCAGTAAGAAGCATGAAACGGAAATTGGTAACAAATGTAAAATTATATGATGAACCAGTGGATGTATTTCTCTAAAGCCAGACATGAGAGAAATGCCTGCAGCCAACACGAGTTAAACAGTATTCTGGAATTAATAGCTAATGAAATAAAATAAACAAAAAGAAATATACATAAATATTTAATTTATTTTTAATTCACTTATATTTATTGATTTATATTATTAATTTGAATATATGTATATTCAAGAGATTCAACCAAAATAAAAATAACTATTAGAACTACTAAAGCATTCAGCAAGTGGCTGGCTACAAGATTTAACGTTAAATGACTTTCCTCGATACCAACAAATCAGCCGGAAACTGTAATTGAAAAAGATATCCTGTGTTTACACATCAGCAGAAAAAGTATAAAGTATCCAGAAATACGTATGTAAGGAAAGGTGTAGGATTAATGAAGAACAGAACATAAGACTGTGTCATATTTTTGTAATTCTGACATGTATGCTTAGTTCTTTTGGCATTTCCCTTTATCCAAGGTACAAGGAAGGAATTTAGCTTCTGTGTCCTCAGAATAGGTGAGTAGCCTCTGATATCTACACTGTCCATTCCCCATGATTTTGAAACATCATAGTGACCATCTAATACATTCATATATATTTGACCTTTTTTTTACTAGGCTACTTATGCTATGCCACTGAAATGATCTATTTACATATTTCTGACCTGATAATATAAACACTTTTACGAGAAAATAATATTTGCTAGAGGATTCCAATCTACTGGTTAATAACCCCTCCTTGTAAAACATAAATGGAAAATTATTGGAATGTCATGAAACAGACTTCAGAATTCTGGAGCCAGGTGCTTTTCTATTCGAGAAATCCTGGGTGCATTAGTCGAAGAAAGTGGATTCTTTCACTGTCAGCATGCCCCCCCAACCTTGTTTTTGAAACTGTTATTAAATATAATGAGAAGTTAATCTTAATGGAAAGTTCCCACCTTCTCTGTTCACTGACCTAGTTTGGAGCCCAGCAAGTTGTTGCTCAGCTTTTAAAAAACTGGTGACTCTCTCCAGGGGGTTTTAAAATACTAGTGCCAGGTGCTGCACATTTATACAAAGGCACGGCTCAGCATTTCCAGGCGACTCCAACTCTTCCCTAGGCTGAAGCTAGCAGTGCTGTCAGTCTGTCCCCAAGGTAGCTAGGGGTCCCCCCAGGAAAGAAAAGTCTTGCTTATTTAATTTTGATTTGCTTTAGAAAGCAAATACACACAAATTTTAGGAAGCGCCTATGAGGGCTCGTTTGTTAACCTGGTAACTATTTCATTGTGTAAATATATGTGGGCATCACCTTTCCTGTTTCCAAGGAGATTTAACTCTACCTACCGACAAAAACACAGGCAGATCAGAAAGGCTCCCTTTTATGATCCGATCAGAACTTTCCTCTGTTTTGACCAAGGATTTCCAAAACCATCCACAGAAATAATGGATATAATCTGGCCTTCTGAAAAGTTGCAAAGGTCAAAATGGGACCAATTTAGGGTGAATTTAAAAGCAGGGAAATCACACACAATTTTTAAATTGGCATTGTAAAATGATGCCCCAGTTTAAAGTATCATTATGTAGCTTGGTATTCTCTCAAACATAGCTTTGGACCTTATTTTCCAAGTGACCAATGGATCAAAAAACTTGGACCCAGGTTTTTGTCTTCAGTAACTAAATTTAGTTTTTTCCAGAACAATTTTTCAAGGAATAGTTGTATTGATCATTAACAGTTTTTGAGGGGTGGGGAAAGGAACCACCAATGTACTTTTGGCCAAACTCCTGTCATACGGAAGAAGGTTCAAGAGTATTGTGAATGACTTTCTACTTCAGATGGTTTAAGATCATAGGCTTTGGGGGGTTGATGAAATCCAGTGATATTTATTTTCAATCATGATTATAGACCATGGATCTGGCATCTGTTGCTACTCATTCTGGGAAGACAAAGTCACAAAGTAAAATAATTAATAATTAATTACATTAACCTAAAGCAGGTTAATATAATTAACCTGCTTATTGTATAATATCTGGTTGGGGAAGGAGGGGTCCTAATATATGTAACAGCCCATCAGAGAAAAACTGGTCAAGTTATCAGTATTAATGTGAGACCAAAGAATTCAGTTTGACCAGTGTTTATGGGATGAATATCATGTCCAGGAAACATGCTAGGTGCAGGAGGTATAGTGATATGATTCCAACCATAAGAAGTTTACAGCCAAGCAGGAAAGACAGATGAACTGGTAAAGAAATAAACTCTCTTTAATGTGGTAACAAACAGGTTAGGATAAAACACAATAAAACAAAATAAAACACCCCCCAAAAAACTTGGAAAACCGTGAGCAACAAAATGAAGTAGTATCTAAGGGTAAAAGTCAGACTTTAGAACTTGGGCCTCCTATGTATAACCTTGAATTTCTCTAGGCCTCAATTTTCCCATCTATAAAAAAGGCACTACTACACTTTGCGTTGAAACACTTTATTGGTGAGGATTTAGATGAGATACTTCATGTGCAATGTTAGCTTCTTAGTAGTCATTAAATGAATAGTAACTCTTGGTAATATATACTGCTAATATAGAGGACGTACAAATCAATGCCTAGCTACTGAAAAAAGAAAAATGAAAAACATGCAGGAAGAGCCCACTCACAAAAGAACAAAGTCAAATACTTAATAAAAAAAGATCATTCCAACTTCACGTAAAAAATAAATAAATAAAAAAGAATGAGATGCCTTTCTTGACCACCAAATTGACGATTTATTTCAAAGTAACACTTCACTGTGGGGCAAGAGTGTGGTAAAATGAGCTATTTGGGGCAGAGTTGTAATTCTGATAGGGAATTGGGTGATATGTATGGAAGGCCTTCAAAATGCTTATTTGACCTGTAGCCTGGTAATTCTACTACTTTAAAGATGTCCATTAAACTGCTTCTACTAAAAAGATTTTTTAAAAATATCTAGATATAAAATATAGGAAAATGGTAAGGTTTCATTCAACATCCATAGAGTAGACTATCATAGAGCGATAAACATAAGGCTGGGCTAGAAATTATCTACTGTGATTATGATTAAAATGTTAAAGGGAAAGAAAGATACAAATTTGTTGTAACTGGTGTAATCTCTACCATGCAAAATATGTATCAGTAAGCTGTTGCTGCATAACAAGCAACCCCTCAAAATTTAGTGACTTAAAATGACCACTTATTTGCTCATAATTTTGCAGGCAATTCAGGTGGGGCTCGCCTGGGTGATTCTTCTCACCTGGGTTTGTTTGGACATCTTGATTAGCTGGTCAGTTGGGAGCTGGCTGGCGTGTATGGCCTCAGCTGGAAGGATTCACCCATTCTCCAAATGTTCTTTTGTCCTTCATCAGGCCAGCCTGGGGTTGTTATCATGGCATATCAAGGTTCCAAGAGAGAAAGGGGAAGGGTAAAGGCTCAGAACCTGCACATTATCACTTCTGCCATTGTCCATTTTCCAAATAAAGTCACAAGGTCAATCTAGACAGAAGGGAGGGAAAGTTGACCCCACCTCCTGAAGGAAGGAGTCACAAAGACATGTGGCAAATGATCAGAATACAGACAGAGGTGGAGAACTGAGAAAATGTCTTATAATTAACCTATCCCCATAAACATAGAAAAAGGTTTGAAAGGTAATATTAACAACATATTAACATTGTATTTCTGAGTGGTAGAATGACTGGTGATTTTTAGTTTTTCACAATTTTGCCTTTAATGAAAGCAAATTTTGCTTTGAGAAGCAGATAGAAATTAACATGAGAAATGTATTATCTAGTGTACATGCATCTACTGCTGCAGACACATCAAAGCAGTTGTGGGATCACAGCCCAGGTGGAGGTCAGAGCAGGCTTCTGGAGGGGATACCATTTGAGCTGGAGGTTTATGGAAGAGCATTGGGCTAAGCAAAGGAGGACAGGGCTTTGAAGGCTGTAGAATGGGTCAAGAGAACCCTTCGCAGATGGGGGGAAAGAGTATTGAAATGAAGAGGGGGGATCAGGTGGGAGGGTGGCGCGTGGAGGGGGGCTTATGTTTTACTGTCTGGACACGAGCTATGAACACTTAAATCCAGTCCTTATAAACTCAGAGCTGGATCACTTTGAAAGGTGGTTCTCTTTTAAGATTTCAAAAATATTAAATTGTAGTCATAGGGACACTGGTGCAGAGGAAGAGAGTTTGCTTTCAGCTGAGATCAAAATTCCCAAAGAACAAGGGTGCAGAAGTAAAAAGGATGACAATACATTTTCTTAGCAGTGCCGACCAATCTCCCTCCCTTCGGCTCCCCCACTCCCTTTCCCCTTTTGAAGTGTAGGGAATCTGGGCAACTACCTGCTAAGGAAGATTTTTAGAGGAGGATTAATCAGCACCTGCTGATTAAATTTTGGGCTATAAAATTGCAATATAGCTGTCACAGTTCTAGTGACAGTAATCCACGTTACGTGTTTTCCAATGAAGTGCTTGATTAAAATGAATGCCTACATATTTAAATTCCTAAAGCCAATCAATCAGATGGTTGTTTATGACTTCTCAAAGGACCCCTCGTGGCCCCCGTGTGTGTGGGCTGTGGTCCTGTCACTAAGAGACTTCACCTGTTCCGAAAATCGAGTTCACAGCCTCATCACTGCTTGATTTACCAAAGGAGAAAAAAATGCCACAGAACACAGCAAACTGCCATGCTAGCAGAGGTATGAATGGAAGGTCATGCTTGGAAATCCAGTAACCACCTCGACAGACGTCACCCCACGCAGTTGGCTGTCGATTCTTTTGCCTCCTTAAGAAGGCCAAGGAACATAGCGTATGTGTGTGGCCTGTGACAGCCATTGGCACCTTAGTAAAAGCTCAGGGAAGGTTCTTTTACTTCCCCGTCTAACTTTCCGTGGCTTTCTGTGATAGTGAGTAGCGACAATGGAGAGAAATGCTTGTTTCTTCTTGTAGTGATGAACGAATTTTAATTAGGACTGCTACATTTAGCAAATAAAAACTACAGGATGCCCAATTAAATTTAAATTTCAGATACACAACAAATATAAATGTAAGACATACTTCTACTAAAAAAATTACTTGTTGTGTATCTGAAATTCAAATGTAACTGGGAGTCCTGTATTTTATGTGCCCACCCTGACGTTCAGTATTTGCTGGGAGAGCAAAGGCCCTTCTTCAGAGAAACAGTGGGACTCTGAAGGGAGGCCCGGTGTCGGGTCAGCACAGCTCTGGAGGAATTCCTGATCTCCCCTCTCCCCTTTCCCCCGCTGGATTCTCTTTCTTCACAATACCCTGGTGCGCTTGGGTGGGGCAAGTCATTTTGTGGATTTCATTATCTTCCAGATGACTCCATTGAATTTTATGTAGCTTACCCAGAGAGACATAAGCTTCCTTAAGCAAAACTATCTAATTCTGAGCTGAGAGCCAAAAGTTTGAATGTTGGAGTCACCAGAGCAGCTACCCAGTCCAAATGTGCAAGGATATTGGAGTTCAGGAAAAAATCAAGACTTGATCAAAACCCTAAAGTACAAACTGCAAATCAACATATTCACTTGGAGGGATGTGAATGTAGAGGAAGGACTTCCTGTACATCAGCTAGAGCAACCATAAAATAAGACTTGGACACTCCTCTTCAACTCCTTCCTCATTAAGAAATTAGAAAAAAAGGGACACTTGGATGGCTCAGTCCATTAAGCATCTACTTCTGCTCAGGTCATGATCCTAGGGTCTTGGGATCAAGTCCCACTTTCGGCTCCCTGCTCAGCAGGGAGTCGGTTTCTTCCTCTCCCTCTGCCTGCCACTCTCCCTGCTTGTGCACTCTCTCTCTCTCTCTCTCTTTCTCTCAAATAAATAAAAGCTTAAAAAAATACCCTTCAACTTGATGTGGCCAAGAGAAACAACAAAACCCTATGTTCTAGAGACAGCTGAATTCCTCTCCCACGTAGCCCTAATTTTGGAGACTCCACCATATATTACCTTCTGTCCTCACCCCCACACTGGTCTTTCTGGAGTGATGCTTCCAAATAACAAGGTCCTCATGGCTCTGTGAAGATTTTTCTTAGTATCTGTCTGCAGTTGGGCATTGTTTGTTCTGAGCTCTAAGTCCTGAGTGTTTCCCAAGAGTACTACGAAGGATGTTTGCTCCTTCCAATGGGAAGGAGCAAATGGGTGTTAATTACTTGCCACCCTAGGAATAGCTTCTCTCTCTGTCTGCTTGGTGCTGCAGTTTAGCGTTCTGCCCCATTGGGTCATCTCCATGCTGTAGTGACAGGGGACATCTGTCCCCCCTCTTGGGAGAAAGTGCCGTTTCCCATTTGGGGTCTAATCTGAAAATAAATTCCCCACGGAATAGAGACATTGACTTCATTCATGCTTTCTTCCACAAATTATCCCCGAGCTCTGATTATGTGCCAGGCACTACATGAGGCTATGGGAATAGAAATGAAAAAAGAAAAGAAAAAAAAGAAGAGAAAGGAAGGGAAGGGGAGGGGAGGGAAGGGGAGGGGAGGGGAGGGAAGGGAAAGAAAGGAAAGGAAAGGAAAGGAAAGGAAAGGAAAGGAAAGGAAAGGAAAGGAAAGGAAAGGAAAGGAAAGGAAAGGAAAGGAAAGGAAAGAAGTATGGCCCCTATGGTCTAATGAGGAAGGCAGATATTTAGTAATAATTTCAGTAATGTTGAGTGTTTTGATAGGAAAAGTACAATATATGTGAGGATGCCACTAGAGGCTTAATCTCGGTTAGTTTCTTTTTTCTTTTTTGTCTTGCGCAACTGGGTTGCTGGTGGCACCATCTGCTAAGAAGAGGAGATGAAAATGATGAGTTATATTTTGGATGTGTTGGAATGGGGTCCCTATAGTACATCTAAGTGGGATGCTCAGAAGAAAGATACATGCATGGGTCTGGGCTCAGAAGAAAGGTCTGGGTTGGACATGCAGCCATCGGAAAAGCAGACAACAGAGCTGAGGGAAAGGGTAGCCCTTGCCTGGAGGGCCTCAGACACAGTCCCGAGGACGGCCAGCTGCAGTCACTCAGGAGCATGACCGTTTCTCACGTCCAATATTAACCATGCTGGTGCCCTCGGATCATATCTCCCGGCAGTTGTTGAAAGGCCTGGTGCAGCTCAGGATGACTTTCATTTTGCAAAACTTATTATATACCTCGCATGAACAAGGTCCTTTGTGAAGCATGGTACCACACATGAAATGTATCGCTTGATAAGAGTTGTGTGTAGGAGGCCAGGGACCTGACAAGGACGCTATGGGGGCCAAGAATGTGGGGTGACTCTCCCACCCTCTGTGTTGGTAAAACAACAATAATGAGTCACGGAGTGTCTCTACACCAGTCACGGTGCTGGATGTTGGAGATCAAACAGTGAATGAGCCCAAAAGTTCACAGATGGAGGTGAAGCTCCTCATGTAGGAAAACAGCAACCCACTGTGACCCACGAAGAGATAGGGAAAAGATAGTGTGGGACACAGAAGAGGGAGGGGTGAGTAGTGGTCTACCAAGGAGAGGAGGTATTGCACTCGACCCATGGTTGTGGCCAAATGCTTAATGCTAGGAAGGAGAGAGACAGTACCAGGTAATGGTAATGGCCCTTATTAGGACTCGCAAAGCCCTTAAAACTCTTGATGGTCCATAAAATGACTGTGGGGTGGTGGGTATTTTTTTTTTTTTCACCTATTTTCAAACATTACAAAAATGAAAGCCTTCTATGGCAAAATAATTGGATTGAACATCACCTGGTCCACATCCGGTGACCGACCGGGGTCTAAAGTAGGAAAAACGGAGGCTGCTATCGGGAACTCTGGGCAATTTGCTTCTTGTATGCGGGCTACATCTGGGATATCAACCTTCTTGGACCCTAAGTTCCTTAATTTGTAATCTCGGTGGCGGCATGGAGGAGCTCATGGAACACTCTCCACATGATAAGGACGGATGTCATGAGGTCCTTGAATCAGACCACACACTTGGGAGGTGGCCTATGGGTAACACTGATCGATGCTTCTAGATGGATCTTCAGCAGAGGCAACACGTCTGAAGGACCTGGGTGTCGTGTCTTGGGACACCCTTGATCTACTCAATCAGCATCACTCTCTGTGCCACTCATGGGTAAACTTACTGAATAGAAAATATGCTTACTGTAGAAAATAGAATGACCGAAACCACAGTACGGGGAGAGGAGGTCAGACCCTCCATCTGACTGAGGTGGGTTAAGAAAAACAATACACAGAACGGGACCCAAATAGCCTGAAGTTGGGAATCATTAGCAGAGGTGATCCAGAATCGGGTGATAAGGTTGAAAATGCTCCAGGGTAAGAGCCGTTGCTAATCTTAACCATGTAATATTATTTAGAGTCCATAACAATGTTGGCTGCAGTCATCGTTGTAACGCTCACTATGTCTTACGCATTAATTTTTCAGCCCAGACTTTCCAAATCAATCAGAGCATTCGTTGATTAACCTCACATTAATTTTTAGTTATTTTTGCTCTTTTAATGGTCTGCTCAAGTCAATGGTTTTAGGCACAAAGACCAGGCATAGGGAAGGACGTAAGGCCACCTTTGAGAGCACCGAAAGGGTGACCTCACCGTCCAGCCTCTCGGGAAGACCTTCAGGGAGCAGTGGAAATCATGCAGGAAGATTTCATTTCCCCTGAGCACTGGGCTGATTTTCTCCTCCGGCTTTCTCACAAGCCAGGAATTCAGATAAAAGGTGGTGTGTGTCTTGTTCTAACTGGTCAATAATGTAAACCTCCAGCAGCCACACGGAACATTGTATCCGGTTAAAAATAAACTGGAGCATTTCCTGACAACGCTCTGTTCTCCTTTAAGAAAGGTATTTATGTTTCAGAAATACGGAATGTTGCTACATTGTGAATAATAATGGACATCCCTGCACCATCACCTAACCCAAGAAAGAAAGCATTAGCAATCCAACCAAAGCCTTCAGCCTTCCATGAGGACAAAGCGCCTCACCATTCTCCAGAAACCACTAACCTGAAAGTGACTGAAGTTTAAAATGGAAAGAGGGGCACCTGCCCCTGTGAGGCTTGGACATGGTATGAGAACTTCCAAGGCAGCCATAGCTCTGGGACGTGGTTTTCCCAGATCCCAGGCCCCCTGAAGGCTGGTGGGATTCCCTCCCACCACCACACAAATCCCTGTTGCCAAGGAATGCCGACGAACTTTAAAACTCTGCAGCAATCAAGTAGGGTTTAGTACATTTTTAAAAAATTCAAATTCATTACCATAAAAATGAGCCTCTTCTCTGTCATAGCTTGCAATTCTCTCTGACATTCAATTGACTGATCAGCAGACCTGCGCTTTATAGTGGGAGACTTTTTGCATTTCTCTTTGATCTGATTTCCCCCTATTTAATAGACAATTATAGGCTCTTTAAATCCCAAAGGTTCGAGACAGCAAATAATTACCAGTAGCAATTTTAGAATAAAGCCAATCTAAATGAGTTCAGTTAAATTATGCAATACTAAGTAGTGGCGTTTTTTATTTTAAATAAGGACAGCCAATCCAAACCCCAAACAATCGTTACAGGGCTCCGAATTCCTCCTGACAGCTGCTTGTTAAACTTCTGACCTGTTTGTAAAAATCTGCACACCGTCTACCAAAGGGATAGACCCTTGATTGCAAACTTCTGTTCTAAGGACATTAAATAAATTATTTCTTTAAGATCATATGGCAGATCTATAATTAATTAAACCCACCATGATATTACTGCAAAATAATTTAGCTTTTCTAAAAAGGTAAATGTAATTTGCCGATCCGGTATTTGGAAGAATGCTTTGCCCAAAATCAATCCCTTTAGTTTCTAGAGAATAGAAACTAGAGGCAATCTCATTTTAATTATATCTCTTTATTGCTAACAAAGGAATGATTTATGCAATTAAATTAACTGGCTAGAAAATTATTCTCAGCTGGGCTGTCCTAATTCTTTGCTTTCTGAATTGCAGGCTCTCACACTTTCCTACGTAGATTAATTTTCCTGATATGCAAACAATGCTTCTGTGTTCGTCTTGTCCTTTTTTTTTTTTTTAATTCAGAAGTACCCTTTTCTTCTTGCCAACGACATGAGTAATATTTGTTGAACTGCCGGGCTTTGACGAGTATTTTTTTAAGGTTAAAAAGATGAAAAAGATCTTTTCTTTCCAATCTCATTATTACAGAACAGAGCGAGGTTTGAAGGTTTCTTATCTGTGGTCCTGGAAGAGCAGAAAAGACACGGAAAAATTGCAGAAATGTCAAAGGCTGCAAAATCCGAAAGTGGTTTCAGCAGCCGCAGAAGTTGTAAATTGGCAAATGTTTTCAGGATCATCGTTCTTCATTGTTTCCCTCTGTCCCTCTGCCCCCTGCCCCCCATCCTCGGCCCCCTCTGTCTGCCCCAATTATTTCCTACAAAGTGCAACCAGGTAAATAACATGCTATAATATTAGTAGCCCTAAGTCCACATTTATGGAGCAACTTCCATGCCCAGCACTGACTGCAGTGAGGGAGTGCTGGGGGGAGGGGAAGTGCTTGGAGGAACGCAGGGGAGGGGTGGTGACAAAAGAATTCAAAGACACTTCCTCTTCCTAAGTAGTTGGTGACCCTGGAGACAATTTTTGGTAGAAATTTTTAAGAAACAATATCCATTTCTCTATTGGTGGGTTAAAGATAGAATGATGGCATCATTGGGGGCCTACATTAATTTAGATCATTTTTAGTTTATTATTTAAAGATTTTATTTATTTATTTGAAAGAAATAGAGAAAGCACAAGCGGAGAGAGGGCCAGAGGGAGAGGGAGAAGCAGACTCCACTCTGAGCAGAGAGCCCAATGTGGGGCTCGATCCCAGGACCCCGAGATCATGACCTGAGCTGAAGGCAGATGCTTAACCGACTGAGCCACCCAGGAGCCTCTAGATTATTTTAAAATATTCTGTATATTTTGTTATTGAACTTTTCAAATAGGATAAGGTAAGGAGTTTTGACATACATGTGACATACATAGGCTGGTGAGGTTAGGAAACCTACAGAAGAGATTAGGTGCCCTTTGTCTTTTGAAGCCATAAGTATGTGATCATCACATGCTTCCCATTACATCACCTTTATCTGCTGGACAAGGGGTTACAACCTTCCTCTGTAAAGGGCCACATAATGGAGTCCAAGCTTGTCCTGCTCGCCACATAACAGGCCAATAAGTTAAGAAGCAAAGTCAAGTTGGGGTAAGGACAGCGACCTTTCTGGGAAAGCCAGCAAACCGGGAAGATGGTAGACCATTGTCCCAAAGAGCATCTTCCCTGGGTGTGAAATTTGAGATTCTTTCATGTCAGGAAAAAGGGAGATGAAAGAGAGGGTTGGTGTCAAAAGGCGGCTGACCTCTGTAGACACCTGAGGAAGATCGTGACTCCTTTGTCCCTGGTCAGTCGATCTTTACATATGGGAATCTGGTCATGTCGTTCCTGTAAATCTTAGACATGCTTCGTCTCTTCTGCACCCACTTCCTTATCTCCTCAAGCGAGGTTGTGGGTAAACAGTTGTTTTTGCAAGTCTCAACTATAACGTGCCAATGTGAAGGGCTCAGCGGAAGTTTCTAAGCTCTAGGTCACAGCAGCAAGGGAAAACGAAGCAATATGGACTCGGAGATGCTAAGTTTCTCCCTGGTACAGCCAGACATTAAGTATTTTTGGCCCTATGGGCCCTGTGGTCTCTGTCCCCACCACTGAATTCTGCCGTTGTAACCAGAGGGCAGCCGTAGACAATCTATAAACAATGAGTGTGACTATGTTCTAATAGAACCATTTCCAAAAGCAGGGAGCAGTCTGGTCTGGCCCATGGGCTGTGGACTACTCCCTGCTTGCTGCTTTTCACTTCGTCTGAGGGCAGAGCCCTATCCATTTCAAAACTCAAAATCAGAGCCCCAATACGTAAAGGCACCATGAAATATAGTTGGTCTTCAAGAACTCCACAATCTGGTGGATGAAGAATTTTTAATGGATTTAATGGATGTAATGGATTAAAAAATTACAATTCAGTAGAATAAGTTCTACAATGCGAGTTTTTAAAAATGCTACGGGGAGGAAAATGAAAAGACAAGCCACAAATGGAATAAGACATTTGTAAAGCTGACCAAGTTTGGTGCCAGAATTAAAAATATGTATATTCTTGAAAGCCATAAGGGGAAAAAATAGGAAACCAAATAGAAAAGTGGTCAAAAAATATGAACAGGTAATCCACCAAAGAAGAAAGATAAATGGTCAATAAACATATGAGAAGATGTTTATCCTCAACAATAAACAGGAAGATAAAAAAATGAAAACCACATTGAAGTGTCATTTCACATTCACCCCAATGGCCAACATTAAGAATTCTGATTATACCTAGTATGAAAAAGGTATGAAATCTCTGGAATGCAGAAATGTCACTGGCACTAAGATAAAATGGCAAACCACTTTGGGGAGAGTCCATCATTCTACTTCTTGATATATATTCCAGAATATATATATGCATAGAAAGTTAAACAAATTTTAATAGTGCATAGCACATCGATAATAACAACAACAAAAAAAAGGAAATGCTCCGTCCTTCAATGGGAATATGAGATAGTAATATTTCACTGCATGCAGTGAAATAGTACACAGAAGTAAAAATGAAACAAAAGCCATCCATATAAATATACACATAGCTCATGAATATAATGTTGATTAGGTTCGGGAATACTTGAGTGCCACTATGTGTTGGGCACATGGTATTAGGTGTTATGGATATGCTAGTGAACAAAACAAGGTCATCACTTGTAAGTTATTCCCAGTAAATGAAAAAGAAAGCAAGTTGCAAAGAACATATAAAGCATGACATTCAACATTATGCCCATGTATTGTTAAGGATGCTTCATATAAATAGTAAAAGTCTAAAGAAATTCATGGAAATAATAAACTACAATTTCAGGATAATGGTTACCTGAGAGCAGTAAGGAGGCTTGCCATGGTGAGGCTATGGAAAAGGTTTTAATTGCATTCGTGCTTTCTCTTTTAAGTTAGTGGATGGTACAGGGAAGTTTATTATTATTCACCATGTAGTAGCCTTGTATATTTCTGAAATACAATATCTTTCTTTTAGAAAAACAGAAATGTCTTTGCATTCAATCATTACGTAAAGATTTTGATTATTAAGTATCGCAACGAAATATCTTAAACACCAAAGAGTCTGCTTGATATTATGAATATCCAGAATAGATTCAATGAGCTCTTAAGAAATTAACATTCTAGAGTTTTCATTACATTGAAACTAGTGCTGTCATTTGGTAGCATTATCAATTAAAACGTAACCTGTTGTATCAGGGTTTCTGGGCTAGGACCCCATGTCTGACACTTGTAATTCCTTAGTAGAAATTCCCTTGTAACCAGGGGGGAAAAAAAAAAGATGGTAGCCTTTAGGGAAGTAGAAAATGGGAAGTAATTTGATCTGTAAGAGTCAGGGAAAACTTCTCAGTGGGTACTCCAAGTCTGACCTGGATTCCTAGCCCTGTTTCGTTTATAGCAGTGCTGTCTACCCATGCATGCCAACGATCTACTTCAAAGACTTCGAGGGGACATTTCTCCTGGGGTTGATGGAGGCAGAACTGACTTAGTAGGCCTGTTTTACTCTGAAACCACCTTTGGAAAGCAACTCAACTATCTGGGACAGGCTATGTAACTGTCAAATCACTGGGACTAGGGTAGGATGGGTTGGTCTTAAGTTTCAAAGAAAAACTGAAGTGAACCCAAATGCATATGGGGCATGGGGTTGGTGGTAATCCCAGAGGGCCACAACAGAAATGGAAGTTGGAAATGAGCTATATTTGTATTCCTTATGAGGGAACCCCAACTCAGGAGCCAAACAGTTTCCCAGAATCTACAGATCTAAATCTCTAGAATCATGTCTGGCTGTAGAGTTCATCCTGCAGGTTCCAAAATTCTGTAAATATGGGTAATAGATACCTGATTGTTTTTGTTAAAAGTTAAAAAAGTCAGATCCTTTATGGAAGAAAATGGTTTTTTTTTCAAATAACTAAATCTTTAATATCTTTTTATTTTTCATTGCAGATATAGAGAAATTATAGTTGCACAGAATCCTAGAACACCACTAACTTTCTTGGTACATCACTGCATAGTTAAAAGTCACAGCAGGAGGGAGGAGCTCTAGCTAAAACTCCAATGTTTGCATTTTTTTTTTTCCTTTCCATTTGCTTAACCAAAGTGGGGGTGGGGAGCTAAGATGTGTTGCCAGGGCTGGGGGGACTCTGAGTGTATAGAAGAGAGGAGCTTTTATCCTTGCATGCCTAGATCCCACAGATGGACAGACGTGAGGGAGCGCAGCTCTCCTTGTGTCCTTTCTCCAACTCCTGTTCTCTTCCTCTCTCTAAAATAAATAAACATGCACGGAGCACTGGGTGTGGTGCATAAACAATGAATCTCAGAACACTGGAAAAATAAAATTAAATTAGAAAAACAATAAAACAAAATCTTAAAAACAAAAAATAAAAACCAAAAAACAAGAGAGTTGACAATGTCCATGGATACTGCTGGAGAGCAGAAATTATGCTTTCACTTGTCTCGGTGCACTCCAACTAGACCTGGTATATCATGGATTCTTGGGAGATGTCACTTGAATTATTGAGCAAAGGTCTCAAAGCAAAGAGGACTAAAGTTTGTGGAAGTAAAGAGAGCCCAACCATGGAGAGGAGCCTCGGGTGAATAGGGCTTCATGGATAAGACATGTCTAGGGAGACCGACCATCCTGGCTTGCGCAGAATGCAAGGGTTCCCTGAACGTGGGACATCAGTGCTGAAACTGCAACGGTGAGAGCCCCATTAGAGGAATCTTCCAGGGAAAGCCGAGAACTCACAGAAGAACCTACTGAGGGACAGCCTACTATCTCTTTGAAGACAGTGAAGTTTCTTCACCAAATATTATTTCGCTTCCTTTATGTGCTAGGTTCTAACGATGAAAACATGAATTCTGGCCTCCGAAGGAGAACTGAATTATATAAATAAATAAAGTTGCCTTGATTACACGGGACAGCTTTGCCCTCCTGGAAAAATGCAGTTGATTTCTGAGAACTTTTTAGAAGATATTAACATCCTCATGACATTTTTTTTTCTTTCCGATCTCTCCAAAAGGATGGTGTTAAGCATCTCAGTAGTTTCTGAACCCTCTCTCCTCTGCCTGGCAACAGAGCCCCAAGCCACAAATGACGGCTACAGTGTGGGGAGTGGGTAGTCAGGATCCCGAGTGCAGTAGGACTTGTTTTTCTGCTTGGATTCTATTTCTTTCCAATTGTGAAAGCTCACCTCGCAGGGAACACAGCCAGTTTTATCATCTCAACTTCTCGAGCTTTACCTGTAACAATAGCCATTCACAAAGAGTCCTAAGTAGCCCACATTTATTATCTGATTTAATCCTCACAGCAACTTAAAGACACTATCATCCCTGATCCACACGCGAGAAACCCAAGGCTCTGTGCCGTTTCCTAACGCGCCCCAGTTCACTCGGCGGGTCACCGTAAACGTGGATTTCGAAGGTCTTTTCAAAACCCACATCCTGAACCACTGTGCCACATGCCTGGTCTTCACGATGGCCAGCACGCGGAACGTGCCTGACCATGGCCCGGCTGCCACGCCAAGCCTTTCACGGACATCAGCTCAGCCTTGAAGGGCAGAGAACCCCGGCAGTGGGAAGGTGGACTCCACGATCAGAGGCTGTTACTTTCATATTCCAAGAGTGGTCTGTGGCCCAGCAGCACCAGGATCACCTGCGAGCTTTTTAGAAATGCAGGGTTATCGGGTCTCACCCAGACTGACCAAGCGAGTGTCTTCATTTTAACAAGAGCTCTGAGCAAGACCTGTAAAAACCCTACCAGGGCTGTCGTGAAGTCCCCTAAAGCTTTAAGTGGGATCCTGAACGAGCAACATCAGCTCCACCCGGGAATTTGACTGAAAGCCCCATTCCAGAGCCCTACCCCATCCCTTCGGAATCAGAAGCTCTGGGTCCCGGGGCAGTAATGTGGCAGTAAGCGGGTGGAGCACCCGGGCAATTTCAGTGAGGTGCCCTCCTTGCCGCTGCCCGACCTGGAAAGAAGAGCCAGCAGCGACACCCAGTGGGCCCAAGGGAAGTTTGCACCTTCTCTACAAACGGACCAGCGGCTTTTCCCTGGTAAGGTGAAACTGTCCTGATCTTTGTTCCTTGTACCCACAGTTATGTTTATAACGGCACCTGCTACCCCCGGAATATTTGCTAATTGTTTTCCCAAACCCCCTCAGTCCTTACAAGCTAGAGATGTCGTTACTATTGCCGTTTGTAATGAAGACCATAATGTGAGGGCTGGTTCCGATGCTGATGGCTCTTGACTACACAGCAGCGCTTCTTAAAGTGATCCCCGAGGATCACGGCTTCAAGGGTCACTTAGTGAGCTTGTCTCAAGTGTAGGTTCCCGGGGACCCGCCACATCAAGGCATGTGTGACAAGTACCCCAGGTTAGACTCCCGCAGAGTGAGAACGGCTGTACTGCACTGAACTCCCTCCATCGCAACATTGTCCTTCAAAGGGCTCTGGACCGTTCCCAAGCGGTGAGGCCAGCAGCGAAGATCCATAAAGCAGTTGGGAAGAGATGACCCAGGGGACCTCTATGGGGTGGCAGTATGAGTGGGTTAGAGGAGGATGCGGTGGTAGAGACTGACTTGATCATCTTATCAGAAAAAAGGATGTCCCCCAGAGTCCTCAATGCCACTGGCTATCGAGCTTCATTTCCTAAGTGACTTGCTCGTCTTTGTATGGGGTATCTCAAATTCTCGTCTCGGGGAAATTCAGTTTTAAGACTTGCATGAAATCTGAGCTGGAAATCCAGCACCAAGCACTAGGAGGATGATTTAGATAAAATAACCTTAAAAGGATAATAAAACAGGGTCAGAAATTGGAGCTCTGTGTTGTCATCCTTGTAAGCAAAATTTTAAATAATTTTAAGTTACCGCCAAGAACCCATTTTGAGTCTAAATAGATCGTCTAAATAGTCGTCTCCGGGTTCTTTCTGACACTTTTTTTTTTTTTTTTTGAGTTGTAACTATCACTTTAAATTTTCCAGCTTTCAAATCTTAAAATCGAGTTATTCTGGCATTCCTCATGCCAGCTATGTTATGCCCCCTGGTGGCAATATGGGTAGGAGGATGAGAGACCAGTTTCAATCAAAGGGAGAAAGTCAACTTAATTGAAGTCGGTGGCTGGCCCTGAATTTGAAATGGAATTTCATATGAAACTTTTCTGGTCTTACTAAAAATAGGAAACATCCCGTTAAGCTAAAATCAGATGTATTAACTTCAGCCTGCAAGGTGCATATTTCAATTTCCCTTGCTTTGTCATAAAATGGATTAGCTCCTTGATACATGCCAGTTGAATCTGAAATTAAGTATTTGCTCTACATATAGCTAAGTAGCTGGACTCACGAAAGACGCCTACAGTCTAAGTATGGGGAGAAGTTCCTTCGAGATCAGGCCTGAGCCTGTGTCACATCCACACACTGCTCTCTCCTTCCTTCATTCAGGGCAGTCTGTTAATACGCTTTCAAAGGCTCCACAGCCCAAGGAAGTATATATTCAAGGAGGCTTTGGGAAAAAATTTCAAATTTTGTAATGCAGTCTTCAACTGAAACAGCCAAGTATTGGCTTAAATGTGGCTTATACTGAGGGCTTCTCGAAGGTGGCTTTAGTAGCTACCCATAGTATCTGGGTGAGGAGAGGGAAATTTGGAAATTCTTTCACTGTTGCCCTTGGCCAGAAAAACAACAAACACTCAATGGTTCCATCATTAAGTAGTTGGAGTAAAACAACAGAGTGGGCGGGCATTTCTATTCTAACAATGTATGTTTAGGAAAAATAACATAAAACCTGAAAGCATTTTTATTTTACTCTTAAATAACCCATTATTAATGGGATGTGTGTGCCTACTGGACAGTGTCCAAGTCGGCAAACTGCAGTCAGATCGGACATCACCGCCCTCGTTTCTTATTCCCCGAGAACGTGATACCTATCACAGCAAACGGCAGAAACCCACTTCGTCGAGATGTTATCATTGAAAGAAAGGAACGCGGTGCGATCTAGCTGCAACTGTGAGCTACCTCGGGCTGGCAGTTTGTAATGGCACCACACGAAAGCCCCGGTCTCTGTGCTGCCCTTGCAAATTTCAACTATTCCATGGTTCCCCCGTGAGGTCACCCCAGCACCCCAGCAGCCATTCAAAAATCCAAAAAACTGTGCAAATCACATGATCGAACTTGCAAGTTTAGAATGCCCTAATGCCTTTATAGGGGCGGGATGAGATCGGGAGCCTGGTGAGATCCTCATAAGCTTCTCAGGAAAGGACAGTGCAAATGCAGCATGAGAAAGACACGAGAAGAGGCAGAGTTGGGTACATCGATCCACAGTTCTGCTAACTGAATGTTATAAAGGTGTGAGGTGCACCAGGGGGAAGGGGAGGGGTTCCGACTAAGTGTCCTTAACCACACTATCTAGCAGAACACGTAGTTAAGTAACTTGATAATCTTTTTTGAATCTCATTGGTTCCCCTAACAATTCTGTATTTTATTTCACGAAAACCATTATTGTGAGAGTATCCATTAGGCCCCACCAGGATGCCAAAAGGTTAAAAACATCTACTGACTAGTAGACCCGCAAGGGTGAGATTCAGGACAAAAAGGCAAAATGTAATTAAATATGTACGTAATGCAGAAAGAGTTGCATGGATGTCTCGCTGGTGATTGGAGCTGTGGTGTAGATACAAGTTTTCAAACAGGAGTGAGAGGCGGAGGATCAAGGGCAGAAGCCCACACTCAAACTTCCTTTCGAATGAGGAAGCGTGGTACAAGGGGAACGTTCCAGGCTCCAGCATCGTACAGAGCACCGCTCAAACCTGGCTCAGCTGTGTAATCTCAGGACCCTCACGGTTACTTGGCCCATAAAGCAGTAGTAAAAGTAGGCACCCAGAGTTGCCCAAGTGAGGACCAAATGGGATCCCAACAGCCACAGTGCTCAGGAATACCGCACCCCTTGCTGTCTACATACGAAGCACCAACAGCCAGGATAACAAGAGCAAAACTGCATCTTCCAAATGCACCTATTTTGGTTTTATTCCAAGTATTTACAAGGGTCAGAGATTTGAATTGCTACACAAGTTATTTGAATTACAAGTTAATAAATGTCTACATTAAATGCGTTATCTTACAAAATAACAACCTATGAGAGGATCTAGAGCATTATGTGTCGCTTCTGATACTTCGGTTGACGTCAGGTTAACTGTTCCCTTTCCAAAGGCAAAGTGAAGGCAGTGAGCTGTTTAAGAAACAAGTGACTGTGTCCATCAGGCCGACGTTCTGAACATCCTCTTCTTCAGTTCCGCTGTCTTCTGCTCTAGCTGAGCACCACAGTCGCCTGTGGCCTTTTCGATGCCTTCATGGTATTTCTCCAAAGCAGCTTTCAAACTCAGAAATATTTCCTAAGTGGAAAATGAAATGGAGTAAGAATTATCCCTAAACTGATTAGGATTAACCTGAGCTGGTAAGAGTTATGAGAATTCTAACCATCTCGTTAATACTTATTAATAATATTTTAAAGCCTAAACAATCTCACGTGTATCCCACCCCAGAAACACACGTGGGCCTATTTGTTTTAAAAGTTCCTTCTTTAGGCGCTACAGACACATCGAAGAAGTCTGCTGCTTAGAAAGAACAGAGCAGAGACCTGTAACAATGACCTGGATTCAAAACGTGAAGAATGTATTTTAATTGTCAAGGAAAAGCCTTTACTTTGGAGCTTTTCATCTCCAGGTAAGTCCCTGGGTACGGCCGACACCTAGACCCCTCTGCGTCTGGCCCCAATCACCACCGAAAGATGGGTCAACAGATGTCACAAGTCATCTGTATGAAAAATACACGGGAGAGACATTTTAGTAAACTCATCGGGTAATTCTCCTCTAAGCAATAATGAGCTTTCATATAAACCTATGTGAATGTGCTAAGAATGAAGAAAAAAATGAGAGAACAATGTTTACAGATGGACTAAAATAATAAAAGAAGCCAGTTGGCCCGCAAACACTTTCTTCTCATATTCATTCAGTGCAATTTCAATCCTTGTATTATTCATTTTTCTTGAACAATTCTCAAATCTAGACACAAGAAGAAGTGGTACTCTAAGCTGATAGGTTTTTCATCAATGAAATAAAACAGCAGTTCTCTACCAATGGGAGGAAGAAGCAGTAAATGGGTATAATGTTCTCAATTTTAATCGTCCCGGCCATTAAATTTTTCTTAAACCCATCGTTTGGCTACGACTTACCTTAGTTTAAATATTAGTGTAGATATTATTTGATTTTGAACAACCTAGATAGATTATAATTTAATATATTACAATTCAGTGTTTCAAAAAGGAACAAAACTATTTCCAGACTCTGGCATCTATGCAAGTTTGAGACCTATTGTCTAAGATTCAGCAAATATAAATAGATGCTTAAGGCTAAACACTCTCCAAAAATCCAAACACAGATCGTTATTAAGTCCTAATACAAAAATAGAAGAGTCTATTTAGATTTCTAAGATCTAACTGGGCATCAAATTACTACAACTACGTGGAGTACGAATCATTAAGAAAATAAATCAAACATTTTTGAAAGCTTTATTTCTTCAATCTTAAAGGAAAAACAAAGTAAACTAGTTGCTAGCTTGTGTAAACACCATTTAAAAAAAAAAAAACTCAGCAGTTATATATCAATTTAACTTCCTAGTTCCATAGGAGGATATGTTTATTCTTACTAAAAAGGAAGCTGAATAAATTTGGTAGAAAGATAGTACTCATAAGAAACTATTAAAACTCAGTGTGGTTAAATAAAGATACGCAATCTACATATCTGAACCAGCCGCTCCGACACACCTAAAGAAACCATTTCCTTCCAAGAACAAAGACCCTCTTGCGCAGAAACCAAACCCCACAGGCAGAGCCACCAGAAATGACACGCGAAGCCCATTCCACAGGCACCTGGGCGGCTCAGGGGGTCGAGCATCGGACCCTTGATCCCAGCTCAGGCTTTGATCTCAGGGTCGTCAGCTCGAGCCCCACGCTGGGCTCCACACTGGACATGGAGCCCATTTAAAAAAAAAAAAAAAGCCCACTCCAGGGCCCGTCAACAGCAAGAAGCAAGCACACACTTGAAGTTACAAGCAACCCTCAGAGGATGTTAAGGGCAACAAGCACAGCCCTCACGAATGCTATTTGCACTTTCCCATTAAATTCTGTATCCAAGTGGAACTTCACGTGATCAATCCACATCGAATGCACAAAATGAGTACATCTTACGGTGATGACTTCACTGAAGTGAAATGTTTTTCAAATCCCAGTCTGGTTCTCTGCTGTCTGTGTGGTACCCACCGGGTGCCTGTGGCTAGAAAACGGACACGTGAAGACCTCCGGGCCCCTGAGTCACACTCACCCCACATCAGCTGCCCCACAGCCACGGGGACCCAGTGGCCGCCGTACTGACCAGGACAGAAGAGAACCCCCGTCACCGCACAAAGTTCCACTGGACGGCTCCGGTCCAGGGAACTTTTTCACTTTGACGTCAGATAAATGTCAGAGGACAGTTGACCCTCGAGCAGCATGGGTATGAAGTGTGTGGGTCCACGTACACACGGATTTTTGTACAGTATGGGATTCTAACTATTTTCCCTTCCTCGTGATTTTCTTCCTACCACTTTCTTTGCGCTGGCCTCCGTACTGTAAGAATACGGTACACAATACATAGTGCACACAAAACACGTGTTGAGTGGCTGTTTCTATTACCACTAGGCTATCAGTCAACGGCAGATGACTAATGAGTAGTTAAGGTTTTAGCAAGTACGCAGTTCCATGGGGATTTGGCACCCCGAGTCCCTGGGTTGTTCAAGGTTCAACTGTTGGGGTTTTACTGCCAGTCATTACCCTACAAGTACGTATTTAATTCATCAACCAAATACATTACTGAGTACCTTCTAGAAGTAGCACTGCACCTAAGTACACTAGAAAATGCAGATGTGCTTTCTCCCCGGAAGGAACAAATAATCCAGACCAGACTGGATACCAAGCGCTTAAAGGATGGCTGAATTTTGTACTAAATTGTAAATATTTTAAATGTGAAATATTATTTCATTATCTTTAATTTAAATGTAAATGTAAATAGCCATATGTTGCCAGTAGCTCCCTACTGGACAGCACTAACCCAGATTATCTGGAATCAACTAAAAGCATTCTAGGGGTATTTGAGGGAGGAGAGAGATTGAAGATATGTCATCAGAATCAGAGAAAGTTATACAGAGGCTATACTTTCTAGTAAATTATAAATAATGGAAATGATTAAGCTTAGATCTAAATCTTCGAAAGTCCCTAGAAGGCAGGGATCATGCTTTCTTTATGCACTAGTGACTCCGAGTCAGGGTGCGCCCAGAGGGTGCACGGGCCATAGGTGAACGAGGGACTGAGTGAATGTTCTTCGGGGAAACCGGGAGCTCCCATTTTAAGCAGGGAGGTGCAGCAACAGGGGTAGTTCAGCAGGACACATCTGGCAGTCCTTAGTATTCAGGGAAGATCTGATACATAGAATCTTAAGGAAGAAATTTAGCAAGTTTTGGCCACAATCCATGAGCATTACAAACTTAGGTGACAGGAGAACAGAAGGAGTTGTGATGAACAGTATCGATGACGTTTAAGAACCGAACACTAACCTGGTCAGGATTATCTCCAGAAAGTCCAAAATTTCAACTCTTTGTGATGGAAAAATGATGATGCCATCAAAACATAAGAAGAAATTTGTGAAGAAATGTAGTAAAAGGGAAAGCGAGAAAGAGGGGAAGGAGAGAGAGAGTGAGGAGGAGAGAGGCTGGAAGCTGCTGGAAGTCATTCTATAAATGTTATTCTTGTGGTGACGGGCGAGCGCACTGAAAACTTCCGGCAGGCAGCTCCACGAAGGAGCCGAGCTGGGGCGACCGGAAAGACCAGGACGCCGATTTAGAAACCGATCTAAATAAAGGTGTTAATGGAAAATAGCAGAGGTCAGGATCTCTGGGAAAGAATATTTAATGAGAGAAGGGATGTGACCATCATTAGGATCTCACAGAAACTCCACCCAGAACAAATGGGCAACTGTAACCCATCTTTTCCTTCTCATGGAGGGTGATTAGGAAGGAAGCTAAAAGGAGCTCTGTGGAAAAATGCATCATGATTCGCCATAGGATCTAGACTCTCCCACGCTGCTCTGGACCCATGGGTGTCCCAATGCAGACTGGGAAGTGTTACAACAACTTAGCAACTTCAACAATTGTATCCAAAGTTCTGCTCAGTGAGTCTAAGCCACTCTGAAGGAAGAAATACCTACTATAGCCAAGGGCCCAATTCTAGTCAACATTTTTATTTTGGAGAAAAAGGTATGTTGATCAAATGTGCAGGTGACGCTGAGCCATGAAATATCGTTAACGTGAATGATACAGGGACTTAAAATGACCTTGGTACTTTGAAATCCACATGGAAGTAAACAGATGAAGCCTTAGAGAAATACTAGTTAAATTCTGATTTAAAAGTCCCAAGAAATGGTTGCATTCAAGTATGGTGAAGCAATTTAAGTAGGCAGAACTCCATGTGGAACGGATAGGGGTCATTTAATTGATCACCAGCTCATTATGAGCCAAGGGTGAGATGCTGCTGCTAAAACTCCAAGCCAGTATTACACTTCATCAACAGAAGCATTGTGCTTTGGGACTGGTCACAGCATTATCTGGAAGGCTCTGTCTAGTACTGGGTCCTACATTTTAAGCAGAATAATGACAAACAGGAAACAGAGGGGAGAAGACAGTAAACAGGATAGTAATGAATCTGAAAATTAAGCTATATAAAGAATGGCTGGAAAACTGGGGCTCATTAACCCAGATGAGAAGGCTGGAGGAACCCATGATCATTATCCTCAAATGTCTGAAGTGATATTAAGCAGAGGATGATACAGATTTGTTCCAGAGAGACCCTGGTTCACTTGAGTACAGAAATTATATTTTAAATTTGAAATAAGAAATAACATTTTCACCACTAAAGTGGTCCTAGTAGAACAGCCTGGGTGGTTATGAGCTCGATGATATTGAAAACAATGAAGCAGAACCTATCAGTGATTCTCCAAAGCCACAGTAAAAAATTCCGGTTCATGAACCCCATTGCTGATGATTCTAATTCAGGGCATTTGGGGCGGGGAGTTGTTTGTTCATTTCTGAATTCTAACACGCAGCTGGTTGTAAGAAACGCCATGCTAGATGACCATCCAAGTTTACAAATATTGATGGAAAACATACTACATACGAGGCGCTATTCCAGGCACGGGTTTGACAGGACATGCTAAGGTAGCAAACACATGATCGCCGCTGTCGAGAAACATGTTCTTGGCGAGACAGACGGACACAGGGACGTAAGGCCCGCAGGGGCACCTTTTCGGACGGACGGGCCGGAAGTGCTAAGGCACAGGGTAGTGGGCTCACCAACTGTGAGAACAGATAAATATTAACCGGTTGATTGCTTTGATTAAGAAGTAGGATTAATTATCTCCTATAATCCTTCTAACTCCCATTCTAGAGATAAATTGAGGGCTGGGCCTGGGTGAATATCCAGTTCAAAGGCAGGAAGAAGAGTAGTTGACATGTGGAAAGAAAGGGAAGAACAGAAAAAGTCAGGACGGCAGACTGGGCCAACCGCGGTGGGAAAGACAGCCATTCTCTTTTGTTTTCCTTCGTTCTGTCCATCCTTCCTTCCTCCCTTTCTCACAGCCTCAAGACAGAGCTCAGGGTACGTCTACGCAGGGTTCCACGGGCACGGGCAGCAATGCCCTCTTTGGAGGGGATACAAGTTCCGGAGAAGGTGAGAGAGGATGGTCTGCTGTGGCTATTAGTATTAGGACTCCTTACAAATTGGATGTGGGTGGTGGAAGGTAGAGACAACAAGTATTTAAATATTTCCCCGGTATCAGAGTTTTAGGAAAACTGGATCCAATATGTCAATAAAGGGGAAAAAGAATGAGGGGGGAAAAAAAAAAAAGAGGCCATGGGATTTCACTCGATAAAGGGCTATTTTTAGTGATTTCTAGTAGAGCATTTTGGGGCAACCTGGAAGATATAGGTCAAACTTCAAAAGTTAAGAGAAACTTCTTGGAGACACTGGAAGTTAAGAAAAGGAAAGAAAGAGGTAAACACTTGATGTTTGGCCCTATACTGACATTTTGGAAGGAAAAAATGTAGAAGATGTCTGTCCTCATTAAACTTAGAACTGTTTATGAAATGATAAAATAAATACACTGAAACACGCCAGGAGTAAAAGCAGGAAGTAACGTTAGGCAATTTCGATAAAGAGATCATGGGAAGTCCCATCACTTAGCAACCGCTCAGCTACTCTGTTTCAGGTAACAACTCAAACACATTTAACACTGATGGTGAGAAATACTTTTTTTTTTTTAAAGATTTTATTTATTTATTTGACAGAGAGAGAGACAGCGAGAGCAGGAACACAAGCAGGGGGAGCGGGAGTGGGAGAAGCAGACTTCCCGCCGAGCAGGGAGCCCGATATGGGCCTCAATCCCAGGACCCTGGGATCATGACCTGAGCCGAAGGCAGACACTTCATGACTGAGCCACCCAGGCGTCCATATTTTTTTTTTTAATATTTTATTTATTTATCAGAGAGAGAGAGAGAGAGAGTACAAGCAGGGGGAGCAGCAGAGGGAGAAGGAGAAACAAACTCCCTGCTGAGCAGGGAGCCTGATTCAGGGCTCGATCCTAGAACCCTGGGATTATGACCCGAGTAGAAGGGAGATCCTTAACCAACTGAGCCACCCAGGAACCCCTAGAAATACTTTGAGATCCTTCTGTCAGGACAAAAAAAAAATGCAGAAACTTTTTAGAGGACATTACTTAAAATCACCATCCAGGTCCATCTGTCAAGAAAGTTCAGAATGAGCACTGGGTATTATATAAGACTGATGAATCACTGACCTCTACCCCTGACACCACTAATATATTATATGTTAATTAACTGAATTTAAGTTAAAAAAATAAAATAATTTAAAAAAAAAAGTTCAGAACCTTTATGGAGCACGCCCTCTTACTGCAGAGCACGATGCTTGGCTAGGTCGGGGGAAAGGTCGTGGGGGGAAAATGTATGAAGGAGGAATACATCCAAACAAACACTGGTAATGGAAAAGAGGCTGTAAATGCAATCAGAACCAAGGAACCGGGTTCCTACTACTTCAGAGAGCCGGCGGTATCCTGAACGTGAGGCCGGCAGTCGCCACCGTGAGCTGGTGAGACCATCAGAAAGGCACCTGTGGGGACCCACTCACCTGAGACTTCAGCCTCTCCCTCTCAGTGGCATCTTTCAGCTGCTGAATTCCAAATTTGATTTTTTGAATTTCTTGATTAATTGTGGTTACTCGCTCGTAGACGGCTCCTCTTTTTTCTTGAACTTTATTGCAATCTCTAAAGGAAAACAGACAGCTAAATTTTAATTCCGCTCAAGCACCTGAAAAGGAAAACATGAAACTCTAATTTTGATTCCAAAGAGATCACGTATATTTGTTGGACAAACCTAAACTCCTTCTTGGACATAGAAGCAAAGAGCTGCAAACCCCAGTGGGTGCTGTAGCCGAGGGCTTTTACTTACACCAGAGACTTTAAGGTTTAAGGTGACTCCCCCGGCTGTGCTCACGCCAATACTACTGCAGGGGGGGGGGGGGGGGCGTGAGTTGGGACAACTTGTCTGCAAGGCGGTTTGGCAGCAAATACAAAATCCGCCAGTTCTGCCCTTTGTCTTCATCTGCATGAGGAAGAACAAAGGAAATCTTCACCACGTGCAGACTGAATCGCGGACATCTCATAGACGTATCTGGGGGGTGTATTCTAAAAATACATTCTTAGAGGGGCGCCTAGGTGGCTCAGTGGGTTAAAGCCTCTGCCTTCGGCTCAGGTCATGATCTCAGGGTCCTGGGATGGAGCCCCGCATCGGGCTCTCTGCTCAGCGGGGAGCCTGCTTCCCCCTCTCTCTCTGCCTGCCTCTCTGCCTACTTGTGATCTCTCTCCTCTGTCAAATAAATAAAATCTTTAAAACAAATAAATAAATAAAATAAAAATACATTGTTAGAACTGTCGGGAAGAAGGCTCTACCACGGGAATACCGCAGCATGCTGGCTAACTGGCTAACAACGGCCATAAAATGCTTAGTGAAATATTATTTCTTCCCTGGAATTTCAAAAAAAAAAAAAAAAAGGACCTTTTCTCAAAACATGGATGCTATAATGCCAGAGCCCAGCTATAGCCATAAGATGTGACTCATCTGATGCAGCCCTAGCCCATTCTTCTAAATGCGCTCAAACAGGCAGGGGCACCAGAACCCTTCTGGGGAATCCTGCAAAGGATCTGGAAGCATGGTATCTGGAAAGGGAAAAAGCTAGGACTGAAAACAGCTCTAAATCTAGACCCAGCATTATAAGATTCATAATTAATTCATCTTTTTTAGTCACCCAAAGGTGAAATGCCTTGTGGAGTTTCAGGATCCTAGGGGACAAAAACGGACTAGCTTTTCCCAATTATTATCTAACACATTAAACTGAAAACAAGCTCGTACTCAATCACTGTGCGTTTGTACTGCTTGACATCCTCGTGCTTCTTATTTATTTTGAATTGTGCTGTGGCGAGTTTTTCCTTCTTCACGATCATCAGTCTTTTGAAGGAATTTTCTTCTGTCTTCAATTTCTTCAAGTCTGACTCATCACTCTCAATTCGGTCCTCCAGGTTCAGGCTCTGTAGTTGACGGGAAGTATTTGAAGTCGATACAACCAATTAGGATTTATAAACAAAACGAACATCTATTTCCTGGGATGAGCTATAAGGAGATACGATTAGAAAGTAAGATACAATCGTTCAGGCCCTAAAGCCGAGAAGCAGAAGGCAGAGCGGCAGGAGAAGGCCACAGCAAGGTGCTGCGGGCGCTGGCAAGGAACGGAACCCCGGCAGGGCTACGGGTTCGGGTCCGAACTAAGGTAGGAGGAATAAAGAGAAAAGGGGAAACCCTAGAACCATCAAAAGCAACCTTTTGCTGACTCTGGAAGGCAGACAAGGGAGTGTACAGTTGGGACAGAGTATCTCAGACCACCTCATCTTCAGACCCCTACTTCCTCAAAAAAAGAAATCCTTTATCAAATGCACTGTTAGTGATCCTGGGGATAGTGTGGGTCACTATGATAAAGTTAGGAAGCAGAAAAGGATTTTCAAGCTTCTAGCCTGGGAAAATGAACGTTGGCACTGGCTCTCCACCTTAGGGCAGGCACTAAGGGCATAAACTTAAATCCCAGGTATAATGGGAGGCCGTAAATGGGGACTCTGGGCTTCCTGGTGAGAAGATCATTTCCAACTGTTAGAACAGGTTGAAAATTCCATTACTTTCCTCCAAAATATACATGGCAACATGCCATGTTAATTAATCATTCATTTCATCTGAAGGTTAACATAGGTCTCACCACTGCTGTGTTTAAGAAGAAAAATGTTTTATTGCTCAGCGTACATTGCCACATCTATTATACTCTAGAATGATCCCGCCTTTCTTTAGGAAAATAGTAACACAAAGTAAAAGCAAAGCCAAGGAACTATAGTAAACCATTCCATAATAAAAACATTAAAATTCCACACAATACAAACCTCTTTTAAGATGCTGGTTAATTTTTCCCTGTTATCCACCAGGTCCTGTATTTTCTTCTGATATAACTGTACCTCCAGCTGACATGAAGGCAAGCAGTCAACAGAGTCTCTATAGATTTCATACTTTTCCATCACTTCTTGCTTTCAACGAAAGAAACATAAAAACCAGTTTGATAGTCTCCTTTATGAAACTACAGTACTGTCAGTTTGTTTGCTCTTAAATAATTTCTGCACTTAATACTGAAAGCTTAAGAGCAGAGAACAATTAAGTTTCTAGGTCAGTAAGAAAGCGCTATTACTGACATGTGTCTAAGTACATATAATTATGCTTCTTAATTGCCAAATATCCTTACACAAAGGAAAACTGCCACAATTTTACTCAATCACTCACTGAAGTACCTTCCAAAGATTACTCATGATGATTTGAAAAGAGTTTGTGTCTGCTAATATTCAAACTGCTCCTAATTACTCCTGGGCAATTGTATTACCAATTACGATCTTCCTATTCATCTGTATTATAACTATTACTATGGCTGATTCTTTTTTAAAAGATTAATTCCTCTTCTAAAATTAGAAAATGAACAACCTCTGTAACAATACGGACTTACTTTTCTTCTCCCCACCAGCCTATCCCCCCCGCCCACCTTAACCAATTGCATTTTTGTCTTCAGTGAAGTCCTTACTCATATCATTGCTCATTTTCGTTGTCTTTTTCTCACCAATCTGTAACCACTCTTTGCATGTTACGGATATAATTCCTTTACCTCTCATATGCATTATAAACATGTTCCACAGGTCTCCTTTTCTCTATTTTAATTAAAAAAAAAATCTCTCCCAGCTTAAGATTATACAAACGTTCTCCTAAAATTCTAAAATTGTTGAAGTTTCAATCCACATACAATTTATTTTTGTAAATGGTGCATGATATAGACCCAATTCCCCTTTCTTCTAAGTGAGCACCCAATTGAACCAGAACTGTTTTTTTTATTAAATAAAGTATACTTTTATCATAAATACTCAGATCTAGTTTTTGGCCCTCATTTCTGTTCTGGTAAGCTTTGTCTATTCTTGGGTGATAAGTCTTAATTATTAGGAATGACTAGAACAGCAAATTCAGAGACAAACCAGAAATGTTCTGGTAGTTGATGGTTTAAAAGCCCTGCCCCACAAAGGATGCGAACTTGTCTGCCTACTTCTACTTCTGTCCTCCACAGCAACCCATCATCTTGTCTTTTTTTGTTTGTTTGTTTTTTAAGATTTTATTTATTTATTTGAGAGACAGAGAAAGTGAGAGAGAGCATGAGAGGAGAGAAGGTTAGAGGAAGAAGCAGACTCCCCGTGGAGCCGGGAGCCTGATGTGGGACTCGATCCCGGAACTCAAGGATCATGACCTGAGCGAAGGCAGTTGCTCAACCAACTGAGCCACCCAGGCGCCCAACCCATCATTGTTAAACATAAATTTTATCATGTGTCAACATCCCTCTTTTAAATTAATCAGTGGTGTACCCTTACTCCTAAAGTAAAATCCAGCACCCCGAATAATCTGCCTATTGCTTATTTTCCTATGGTCACCTCATGCCACTCCCCTTCTTATGCAAGAGGCTTTGTTCCTGGAATATACCTCTCTCTTCCTTCTACCTCAAAGAATTTGCACATGCTGTTCCCTCTGCCTCCAATGATCTTCCATGTACAAATTTAGTAGGATAACCACGGCTTATGCTTCAGATGTCGGCATCAATTTCTACTTCTTTCCCCTCTCCACCCCAGATTTCCAAAATATTAAATTAGCCTACCCTCATCACATTATTTCAAAGAACCCTATACCTTTTTTTGTTTCTCTTTTTGGTGCTTTTCAAAAAATATTTCTAGAGCAGTTTTAAGTTCACAGCAGAACTGAGCAGAAAGTACAGGGATTTCCCAGGTACTTCCGACCCCAAAATGTGCACACCCTATACATTTTCAAAATATATGATCTGTAATTATATCATTAATTATAAACTTTATACTTTTCTCCATCATATAAAGTAAGTCTCAGGAGGACAGAGAATTTTTGTTCTGATCACTCAGAGCAAAGTCCCCAAAATATTTTGCATCGTCGGATAAATGTCTTGAAATTGTATTTCTTTTCCATACACCTACTTTAGAGGAGGGCTACATATCAGAGACAAGAGCAAAAAGCTTAAGAGAAAAAGAAGTATAGATAAACTGGAAATCGCAAAATGAACACACAATTAAACAGAAGTTGCCAAAAAGAAAAAATATACAGAAAACCATTAAAATCAAAAAAAGGAAATTCACCCTGGAATTTTTAAGTTTCTGAACTGTATCTTTCATTTTTTCTTTATAATTCTTTAGCTTCTCTGGAGAATCCACAATTTTTGTTTTCAAACTTTCTTGTACTTCTTTCAAAGAAACTACTGACAATTTTAGTTCATTCTGTTGAGAAAACATATTTATATATTAGATATAATAAAGTTGTTAACTTACCATTACAATGGAAAAGAACAAAGAAATTGGGCCTTTGCTCGCTATAGTGGGGGGAAAATTAAATTAAGATCACCTGCTTATTTGCTCCCATTTGTCTAAGGGCCAGAGCCTGAGCCCCTTAGCAGGACATTCAAGGTCCTTCCCTGGGTACTTCTCCTGTCCTCGCAGGGCCCTCTGCTGCCGGTGCCCCTCTCTACCTACAGCCTGCGAACACCAGTCCTGGGTTTGAACAAATGCATGTGATCTCTCTTTGATCAGCACAGTCCTCCTGAAGGCCCACCATCCCACCCTTGTACCGCCTCTGACTTTCATTAATCCTTGGAAACCCTGCTCCCACTTCCTCTGTGTTCCTTCTATGAACAGCACAATCACTGTACACGCAAAGCTATAATTATGTACTTAATCTGTGTGGCTGAATTTGACTGCACAGCTTGGGGTGCTGAGAAGTTATCTTTGTTCTCCCAGCAGACAGACAAAGCCATAGCACTGAGGAGGAGTTCAGTACATGCTGGCTGAATTAAAATCTGTTTTTCCTTACTCCCCTGAATTTCAAACCATTTGGGGAACTGAGGTGAAGGGCATTGGAGAATTCTATGAAAACTTTTTTACAAGTCTAAAATTATACAAAAAGATAAAAAATATTCATATGAACTTCCCTCCCAAGTATTAGCTGATAAATTATGTTTACTTTGTTTTGAGATACTCTCTCCTTGTATCGATATGGAAAAATTTCCAAGAGATATTAAGTGAAAGAATCAATTATGGGTCAACAAATAACACAAGCCCATTTCTAGGAACTGAATAATGAAACAGCAATAGATAATTATATGAGTCTATAACTATAACTATATAAATAACTATATACTATATAATGTCATGGAAAGGGATGGGAGGGTGGAACCTGTAGGGGAAGCAGGCCCAGGGAAGAGGGCTTTCTGTGTCTGACTCTCTCTGTACACACACACACACACACACACACGCATACACAAAGGCATGTCATCTGAGTATTTTATAACAGGACTGTATTGCTGGATGGCTTCTATAATTTGTCTACAAATTATTTTCAACTAAAAAGAACCAAAAATGATCTTAAATTTTGATCAACTAATGCAGAGGCCAAAATTGAAATGTTTGACACAATACATCTGTTATTTTAGCAAATGGCCACACGTGTCACCCTCTACAAAACCAGAGGCCTCCTTACAACTGATGTTGACTTTCATTACATTTCTTCCCTTTATAAGAAGCCTAAACCTGATATTATAATTACAAAATGATTTTATTTTATGGTAGATTTAAATGGGACAGAAAGAAATGAATAAAACAATCGTCAGTACTACTTAGATGAAAGCATTTGCTAATAAAATGAAAGACAGAAAAATAAGAACTATCTTACACCAAATTTCAGGTGGTTCTATAGCATAAGTGTTAACAGGAAAGCATAAAAGTACAATGAGACAACACGGGATTAAAAACATGAGAAACAGATCAGGGGTTTCTATGTATAGAATTAAAGCCACAAACCATAAAGGCCATGTCTATAAATTTTACATTAAAAACATAAGCCTTCTAATGGAAAAAAATCATAAATTTAAAAGATAAGTAGTTAATATCCCTAATTCATTAAGTTTCTTTAAAAAAAAAAAAACAAAAAAAAAACAAATGAAGCCAGGAACACAGGTAGTTTACAAAATAAGACATAACAAACAAACCATTGAATAAGATATCAAAATCATTAAGAATCAAAAAAACCCAAATGAAAATGGGGTGTTTTCTTCCTTTAAAAGTAAAAGAGAAAGCCAACTAAAAACCTCCCATTTTGGCAAGATGGTGGGGAAAAGAACACTCTCATATTCTATTGGCAGGAACCTAAATGGGTATCTTTTTAGAAGGCAGTTTGGCAGATGGGTCAGTTTTAAATGTGGATTCCCTTTGACCCAGAAATCCTACAAGTAGGAATGTGGTCTAAGATGAAGCGCAGCCCGGTACACAGACCCCAGGGTGTGTGTGTGTGTGTGTGTGTCACACACACGGCTTTCCAGGAGCAGAAACATTAGAAGCCTGTGCGTGTCCGCCCACAGAACACCAGAAGGCTCTACCGACGCACAACCAGAAGCAGCCGTTACTATAACGAGGCTCTCCGGTGGCGTGGTAAGTATTTCTGCTCTTTTGTGTTGGGTGAAAAAAGGCAGGTTTGAGGCATGAAGAGTCTCACAGCTCTGACGTAACATTACATGTGGCTCTCTGCATAGAGAAATGTCCTCCACGCATACCTCAGACCTGGTGAGCCGTCAGGTGATTCTCACTCTCCTCACACATTTCCGTGTTTCCATTTTTTTTTAAAAAAAAAGTAGTCAGCTATTATTTTTTAATTTTTATTTATTTTTTTTTCAGTGTTCCAAGATTCATTGTTCATGCACCACACCCAGTGCTCCATACTAATTTTAACCTGAAAAAAGTTAAACTAGATTCATTTTAAGGAAAAAGGGAGAAACATTTACCGTAACAACTCACACAAGTTAAGATACTCCTAAACAGAAAATATTCAAACCATAAAAGCTGGTTTTAGGAAAAGATGCTTACCAAACGCTTGGTTTTCTCTGAAATATCAGACTTCTTTTGGGAATTTCCATCCTGGAGCACTATCTAAGGAAAAAAAGCCAACAATTGTTTTCTATGATGATTCAAAACAGATTTAAATTCAGCCTTTCAGTGCTTTCTCATAGAATAAAGGTAAGGAAGGAGAGGAGTTAAATGGATTAGAGCAGATATTCTCTAACTTCCTGTTTATGATGCCCCCAGGCCAGAAGAAATACCTAATGGTTCCTTTAGTAAGTAATGGAATCCAAGTAACTGAGTAAGTACTTGTGTCCTAACAACTTAGTAGCCCTTTGAAAAAGTCATGTATACAAATTGGAAAAAAATAATATGTTTACTTTATTCTTATATAAATACAACTACTTCCAAATCGGATGGGTGTACCTATTGGGCACTGCACAAATTCACACACATTGGAATCAGACTGGACACAGACATTCTCATTTCCTGTTCGGCGAGGTAGTTCGTGTACTGGTTCTTCACCACGACAAATGCCAGAACCCAGGTTCACAGAGATATGAATGGAAGGCAATGTGAGCCTCTGGATCTGTGGACTGCCTCGAGCTAGGAGTTCAAGCAGGGTTCGACATGCTGACCATCACAGTTTCCCATCGAATTTTAAAATATCCTGAAGTGCTCCCCCCACCCCGGTTTCCTGCCAAATCCAGGGTGCTTCCATACAGTTTGGGAACAGCAAGTTTAGCAAAAAGCAAATCCTAAAAAATTCTAGTCAACAGGACATCATAGAACTTGGGCAACACAAATAGATAACCACAGTTGACAGAAGTATATACCCATTATAAGAAGCACAAATGGGCACAGCAGCATACCCTAGATCTTTCGTAACTCAAAGTAACGTGCTCTTACCCCCTCCTCATCCACCAAAAAAAGAAGTTTGTTTTAATTTGAAGCGACAACTGTGAAAATAAAATGAAACCTCACTCACGTGGAGTGAGGAGGCCAGGAGGGGGCGCTCTCACCCCGCAGCGCACCCTGTCAACTCCAAGAAGCCTCATCAACTAGGCCCCCAAGGGCAAGAGGTGGTGTCTCTACAGGAAATCCACTACCCCTGTGAGTCCCCCAGTGAGAAACCATTAGCACCCTCGTGCTAGGGTAGCCTTTCCGGACCCCAAGAAAGGCAGTCCTCTTAGCGTTCTCAAAGTCCCAGCAGAGCAATTATTTTGCTGTGCTTTCTGCTCTTATTCCCTAGCTTCGAGCAAAAACAAAACCCAAGTGTCCAAAAAGAATTTCTTTGTCATATAATGAATCAGACTCTGCGTTTGAACTCTTGCTTTTCTTCCAAGACTCTGATTCCACACAAGCCCCCCCCCACCCTCCTCTTCCTTCTCCATAAAAGAACATTTCTCTCCTTTGTTTGTTGGACTAGTCTATGATTTTTGAGGCAGCTTACTTGTACCAAACTGCAATTCTCTGCTAGTCCCCAATAAACCCATTTTTGCTGATAGGGTAACTGGCTGTTTAATTTTTAAGGTCAACACAGCTGATACCGTTTTTTGACGAAACTCTTGATTCAGTGACTGCTGCAGCTCCTGAATATCGTCTGAAAGCTGCTTGAACTCTGCTTGTTCTTCAACTGGAACAGAACTAAACATAGCAAAACAGATGAAAATAACACATATCAAGTTCTTGACTCTGCAAGGCCAGAACAGTCTCTGTCCTCAAATGACTCAAGTGAAAAAAACCAAAAACCAAATAACTATCTGCTTTCATGTTTCCGAATTCTCATCCTTCCGTGTGACAGAGATCTAAAACAGATGACCCACCCTCCACCACACGGAAAATAAAGATCCGATGGGCTTCTTCGGCCTTCCACCAGCGAATCTGTGTATGGACACATGTGCATTCGTACCTGCCTTTTCTAACTCGGCTCCTAATACAAGCAGCGGGACGTTCCCTTCCCTGTTCAGTGCCAGCTCCCGCCGGGCTCCTCTCCTCGCCTCCCCCTCCCGGATCAGCCACCCTCTCAGCTCCGCCCCTCTGTCCTAACAGCACCCACCGGTGTAACAGTCTCTGGCGTGCGCATGGTTCTCAACTTCTGTTTTGAGACATGGCACAGAATTATGGCTTTAACGATCATTTCCCTGACTGCTAATGAGTTTAATAATCTTTACCTATTTTTAATTAGTTATTTGTATTTATTCCTCTGCAGATCCCCTGTTCTTAGCCTTTGCCCCTTTTTCTATTCTCCTTTTGCCCTTGGTTTGTAGTTCTCCGTATATTAGGAATATTACACAGGCTTTCTCACTAGGGACACTGCTCTGCTGCGGAGGCTGTAAATACCCACCCCCTTTGTCATTTATCTCTGAACTTGGTTTACACTAAATTTACCTGTGAAATTTTAGTATCTGCCTCCTAATCCCAGTCTTTGCAGCCTACTGCTGTCCCTAAGACAGTCCATACCAGGGCAGGTTAGGAAAGCTCTCCTGTGAAACTAAGAAACCCAGAGCGATCAAGAAAGTACAAGGGATAGGAAATCCTGCTCAAAATCGATCTATCTGACCAAGAACTCATAACTCCTGAATGAATTCTCCAATGTGACCAATAAGGCAAAACAAAGCTCTCTCAATAGAATTAACTGGCTTTAAGGACGAAAGAGAGGCCACTTAATTACTGCTCACCTATACAAGATAAATACTTCCACACACAATTTAGGAGGTACATTAATGGCTCTAAACATCTCATGCTAATTCACTAATAAAGAATAAAATAAAAGAACATATTATATACTAACAGAAAAAGGAGAATGAGTTTTTCTTTTTTTGGAACAGTTAAATAGTCTGCTATTTAATGAGGAAGGAGAAGGAGACTTGAGGTAGCCTGCAGGGTTGTCAAATACTACTCATGATTCATTCTGCATCCTGAAATTATATTCACTTTATTTGTAAATCTCCTACTTACTCAAGTCTCTCCAATTTCATTAATGCTTCCTGGTGCGCAGTATTTAACTGGTGCATTTTGTCCAGAGAAGATTTCTGTCAAAGCAATTTTCATATTAGTGCTTTTCAACACAAATAGGGATGTGTTTAAAAAAAAAAACAAAAAAAACCCAAAAAACATCTACCAGTACACGCTGCAAAATCTTAGTCCTCAGCTTTCACCATCAGAAATAAGACATGTTTCAGAGAGAACAGGCATTCATGATGAGTAAATGAGGAATATACTTATTCACACATAAATGCTGAGTTCTTACCATAGTCGGGTACTGGGCTAAGTGCCAAGAATAATACCCAAGAAGAAGCAGTTATAGTTGGGACTTAAGTAGCTCATTCTCCTTGAAGGGTCAGATAAATGCATGTAAGTCCACAAATCAACTTGCTACAGGACTAAATATAACGACATCCAGCCCAACCTGGGTAATGGCTGGGGAGGCACATCACGGGGTGCTTCATAAATATGATAGATGTCTGAGCCGTGTCTTAAAAGATGAGGAGAAATTAGCCAAGCAAAACTGTATGTTTCTGTGTGTGTGTGTGTGTGTGTGTGTGTGTTAGCAAATCCACATGAAGCTCTGAAGAGTATGCGATGTTTGGGAAGTCTAAGCTTGACATGATTCTATCTATACAGCTCAGTGTCGCTGGAGCTGAAGTTTTAATTGTTTGGTGTTACTCTGGCACTTTTCTAAGAATATGATAACCCAAAACTGAGGACAGATGGAAACAAATCACATGGATGACCCATAATCTTTCCAAATTCTCTAAATTGTTGATGAAATGAGTTTCCATCTGTTAAAGTGATTTACTTGGACTGGATCTTACAATGCAATGTTGGGCCAGCATGATAAACAAAACATCATTTTAGGCCATTCTTTAGAAAGCAAACATAAATCTCAAATATCTCAATTAAATAAAGAACACTACATTATAAGTCCAAAGGAAAAAAATGTGAATTTGTCACTATTTCTCTTCCCTAACATTTCCTAATATAGGAAAAGGAGCCTCAGCTGTAAGATTAGAACAAAAAAACCCAGCCTTTCCCTAATCTTATCCAATAGGGAAGAAAATCTCATTCTGATACAGTTTCCAGTAACGAAAATCTGCAACTTACATAAATATTAAAATAAATAAATTTGATTCTAACAGCCATCTGACAATTAGGTATCTGTGACTACTATTTCAAAACAGACTGGCAATTCATAAGTGATGCTACTAATCTGGTATATGACTCAAAAGTATATTTAAATCTTACATATTGCCAAAGAAATTCCATATACGTCTCACGGCATGCTTCTCTGAAGTGAATGAAGTTGATAATGCCACTTAAAAACCGACTTGTCCGTTTTGCCTCTAAAACAGAATGCAAGACTTCTTAAGTAAATCTTTCAAACAAGGTAAAAATAAAAATTCATCCTCTCCCATGATATATTTTGCTCATAGCACATAGAATAAAACTGCATGCATGCTATAATTAACCAAAATGCAAAAAATGTGCTCTAATATAAAAATCAGAATTATCTTTGCATTAATAACTTAAAAAGAAAAAGGTAAATCATTTTTGGCCAAGAGAGAATAATAAGGAACAGATTTACTCTCCCGTCTTAAACAACTAGAAAACCAGATAAAATATACAAAGTAAAAAAGTTTTAGACACCAGATGACAGGCAATACAGGTCAGCCATCCCTAAGAGAAACAAATGATGCGAATCCTATTAATGCACCAGCCCACTACTTGGGAGTTTTCAGGCTGTACCACAAGGAGGGAGAACACAAATAACTTACGGGTTTTGCTGAGTCACGAAGATTGAGTTTAGAGTTGGGAGAGGCCACGGCAACTAGAATTTATGAGTTCTAGAGGCCTTGGCCTCTCCAACTAAACTATCTCCCTGACGGCCTTTATAAATATATTCCATAAATATATTCTGTTTGTTCAGGAAGACAGAGATGCATTAGCATTATAAGAAAAGGGGAAGATTTTTTTAAAAGATCCAAATCAAACTTTTGTACTTAAAAAATAAAATATCTGAAATAAAAAATACACAAGGTGGGATTAATAGCAGATCGATCTGACAGATGAATGCATTAGGGACAATGAAGACACAACAATAAAAGCTATCTAAAAGGCCAGAGAGAAAAAATGAATAGAGCACCTATGAGCTGAGGGACAACATCAAGTAGCATAACAAATGTGTAACTGGAGACCCACAAAAAGGACTGGCAGAAAAAACTTGTATAAAATATCTAAATATTTTCTAACTTTGATAGACACTATAGACCTAGCCAAGGAAGTGAGCAAGTTTAAGTTGTGGTGGGCGGGGGGAGAGGAACACAGCAACAAATAGAAAGAAAAATCCCCCCAGAGCACATTACAATCAAACTGCTAAAAACTTGTAAGGAGAAAGCTTACAAGCAACTGTACAGGGGAAGATAGTAAGTCCAGGCTAAGTAAGCAAGTGGTCCAGATTATTAACTTTCATGTAGGAATAATTGCTGATCCCTTGGGACTGGGCGTTGAGCTCCCTAGAAGATGTGGGACTCTAGGAAGGCTGCATCCCTAGTGAAAAGGTAGACTAGGGAAAGAAAAATCTCATACCAGTGAGGGAAAGGACAAAGCTACTAGTGTCTCTCAGCCTTGTTGCTCATGAGAAAATAATCTCTGAGAATTCCAAAGCCTGAACCTACTGCCGCAAGAATTTTTAGTCTGAATTAAACTATGTATGTGGTCCAAGAACTACCAAAATTAGGAATTAAAAAAGTGATCTTTAGCCACTGATAACCCTGGAACAACTGCCAAAAGCAAAAAGTATCCCAGGAGGGATGTGGCCTTGACCCTAGGAGCAGAAGATCACAGGATACTCTGCTGAAGACAAGATTAAATTTATAATCCAAAGGCATGTGGGCATATATGCACGTACACACACAGAAGAAACAATCTGTCATCAGTTTGTGGGATGCAGCTAAAGCAGGACAAAAGGGAAATTTATAGCACTAAACACCTGTATTAGGAAAGAAGAAAGGTCTCAAATTAACATCCTCTCAGCTTCTACCTTAAAAAAAAATAATGGGGGGAAAATAGCAAATCCAAACCACTCATGAAAAAATGAATAGCAATAAGCACAGAAACTAAAAGAACAAAACATAAATAAAATACAGAAAAATCAATGAAACCAAAAGCTGGTTCTTTGAAAAGATAAACAAAATTGATAAGCCTCTGGCCAGACTGGTCTGGGAAAACTACAGGAATGAAAAAACAAATGACAAATGTCAGAGTGAGAGAGGAGACATCACTACTGACCCCAAAGACCGTTAAAAATGATACAGGGAAATTATGGACAACTTTAGGTTAATAAATTTGCCAACTTAAATGAAGTGGATAAATTCCTTGAAAAAGGGAAACAACAAAGCTCACTCAGGAGTGTTGGCAATAAACCACCAGCATCTGATATTATCAGTGTTCTGGATTTGTGCTATTCTAATAGGTGTGTGGTGGTTGGTCAACTGATTGAATAATGTTTTCAATATTATTGATGAATAATGGTGAAATGGTGAAATAATTTGATAACTATATGCAAAAAAGAAAAACCTGAAGTTTGACCCTTACCTTACATCATATGTAAAAATTCAAGCATTAAATAACAAAAGCTAGAACTATAATATGCTTGGGGCGCCTGGGTGGCTCAGTCAGTTAAGGGTCAGACACTTGATTTTGGCTCATGATCTCAGGCATTGCGAGATCTAACCCATCGAACCCCAGGGAGATTCTCCCTCCACCCCTCCCTTCCCCATTTCGCATATGCACTCTCACTCTCTCCCATAAATAAATAAATAAATAAATAAATAAATAAATAAAACTATGATACGCTTAAAATATACAAGTAAAATCTTAGCATCCCTGAGGCCAAGATTTCTTAATAATACACACAAAAATGGTTTTATGAATTATTTTATGAGAAAAGAAAAATTGATCAATTAGAATCTTCAAAATGGAAATATATTTTGCTCTTCAAAAGACACTGTTATAATATTAAAAAGGCAAGTAATAGACTGGGAGAAAATATTTGCATAATACCTATCTGATAAACTATGTGTTTTTATAACATCTGAAGAAGCCTTACAATTCAATAAGACAAATGATTCACAAAAAAGACAGGGGCTCCTGTCTGCCTTAGCCAGTGGAGCATGTGACTCTTAATCTTGAGGTTGTGGGCTTGAGCCCCTCATTGGGTGCAGAGATCACTTAAAAAAAAAACCAAAAGACACTCCACCAAAGAAGATATATGGATAGCAAATAAGCATATGAAAATATGCTGTTATTAGTCATCAGGGAAATGAAAATTAAAACCATGACATACAGTAATACAGCCACTAGAATGGCTAAAATTAAAAATATCCAATATCAGTGCAGGGGAGGATGTGGAGCAATTGAACCTGCCAGATGCTGTTGATGGTATGAGGCCGCCACATTAGAAAATAGTTCAGCAGTTTCTTAAAACGCTAAGAATGTACTGAAAACATGAGCCAACATTTCTACTGCTAGGTGTTTACCCAGAGAAATGAAAACACATGACCTCAGGAAGACTTGTAACCTATGTTCAGAATAGCCTTGTTCATAATGGCCAAAACCTGGAACAACCCAAATGTCTATCAACTGGTCACTGGGTAAATAAATTGCAGTTTATATTTCTAATAGAATACTATACCAAAATAAAAAGAAACAAAGTTCTAATAAATGCAACTAACATGGATGAATCTCAAAAGCATTGGATAAGTTAAAGATACCAGACACAAAAGAACACAAACCATTATTTCATTTATATCAAATATCAGACAAGTCGAGAAACTACAATGACAGAAAGCAGATCAGTGGTTGCCAGGGAAGAGGGCTTAGTCAGAAGTCATCAACTGCAAGGGAACCCGAGGGAACTTTTGTAGGGCCATCGAAATTTCCACACGTGATCGTGGCAGTGGCTATACGACCAGGTACCTTTGTTAAAATTCATTCAGTTACACATTTAAAATTGGTGAATTTTTATTTTGTATAAATTATAGATCAACAAACAAAACAAAAAGGTAGATCAGAAAGAGGAAAAAAACATTTTTAAATAGCACAATGAATCTCTTGCAACATAAAATAACTTGATGTATTATTATCAAATGAATTCAGGGACATTTAAATAAAGTTAAGACAAACTGACATGTTAATATAATATCAAGACTATTCTTATCAGTGCTAAAAGACATTTTCTTCATAGTAAAAAGTAATTGCTACATTTGAGAAAATTGGTGTGATGAATCCATTGAGAAAATTGGTGTGATGAATCCACAAGCCTGCTTGCATTATTACTCCTATTCATGTTTTCAAATTTATAGGATATCTTTTAAATGTAAGGCGTTAAGAAGAATGGATCAGAAAAACAGCTTTCCTGTGGACCTACAAGGGAAAACAATTCCAGTAACAGGATATGAAAAAATTCATCCTTAAAATGGGATACACTTTCTAAAGCCAATTACCTGTAGGTTTGGGGGGGATTTTCTTGTTTTGCTTCGTTTTTACATTTATTGATGGGGAAGTAAACTATTAAAGTCAGATATTAAAAACTGTTTTAAATTCTCACTTACTTGGATATAGAATATCAGCAATCTCAAAGTCATTCACCCGACAGATGGGCAGAAATGAGTCCCTTAAAGATGAAGTGGAGAAACAATATTTTAAGTTATATATAAACCTTATGATATAAACGTTTTATTTTCCAAGAGATTTCTGGATGTTTCTTAATGTCCAAAGACCAAGTCAGAAGTCTACTACCACGCATAACCCTGTAGCATAGAAATCTATGTTTTCTGTACACTACAGTATTCAAGTAATACCAAGACATAGTTATAAATTCAAATAAACAACACACACTTTTGGAAGTACACTAGGACTCTTTAAACAAAACCTCCAAACAATTTTAGATTCGCAACATCTTAAAACTTCCACTGAGAGCAGAATTGAAAGTGCCACAGAGGGAAGCAGTTAGTTCTATTTGAAGGAAGTCTACAATTTTCAATGTACTGATGGAGTGGAGAGGGAGATGACAGAACTTCTTTCTCCAAGAAAATCCTGTCATTAAGAAAGCTTAACGCAATGAAAAAAATGAATGTGTGTAGTCTCAGAAAAATAAAGCCACCTTACTCACAGATGAATAAATAAGTTGCTGACTGGTAAGAAGCCTTCCATGATATGTGGATACATGACTTCTGAGTTCACCGGCATCTAAATGTATCACAAAATCTAAGTTACACGTTGATTAGACAAAATGAGAAAAATCTGCAACCTCAAAATCACCTTTTTTCCCCTTAAGTAGGCTCCCTAACTTCATGACCCTTCAGTCAACAGTCACACGCTCCCGAGCCAACCTGGCGTCCCTGTTAATCATAAATTAAGATCAAAATAACATTATCGTTAAATGTTTAAAACTTAGTTAACAATAAAGATCCTAGCACAAAACTAGAGTCGCTACTAATAATGCTAGGTTCAGAGCAGGTGCTCAGTAAAGATTTTTGAAATGAATGAATGAAGGGATAAAGTCAGCATTTATTAAATCAGGAACTATGCTGAGCTTTTTACATGTATTCTTTAATTTTCATAAATACCCTAAAACAGTGTGCTATCCCTATTTTATACACAAAGAAACTAAGGCTCAGCAAGGTTTCATAGCAAATATGTGGCAAAGCCTTTGATTTTTAAACTATATGTAATCATATTGGTAAGATTCTAAAGATAATACATTTTTAGTAAAACTTCAGATCATGCCCCGAAGATTTAACAGCAACAACAAAATTAAAATTAAGAAAAATGACTTTTTCTATTAGCAATACCTAATTTGCTAAAAGCCTGGTTGCCTTATTTCAATTGTTTTCAATCTTAGTGTACATCTTCTACTCTAACGGGGGAGTCTTTTCTCAGAAGAGAGTATGTGAAGACTCTGCTATTGCTCCCTGGCTTCTGAAGACAAACTGTGAATAACTACACAGCACCAATAATTTGTGTCATTTAAGTCTTTTAATACTGTTGTCTTACTAAAGCCACTATGATGCCTAAGATTTTTCTGCAAGTGACATTAATTTTACAGAAGCCTTTTTGATTTCGTTAAAAATAAAGTCAAGAACTTTCTATCCTGAAGCCAGTACACAGTGTGAACAAGGGAAATGAGCAAAACAAAGTAATTTTGCCTCATCTTAAACTCACCATGTAAAAATGCTCCAGTCGAATTCCATATACTATCTGTAAGGCTCGCATGTAGATCATGTGCAAGACTTCAGGCTACGAAAGAGAAACAACTTTTAATACTCGGATGCATGACTATAGCTGAATCACCATCATCTGCCACTGTAGACAAAGGATGCAAAGAAAAGAGTCACAAAATTACTCTATTTCTCTTGAAATATTTTTCTTTTCCCAAATTTTAAAATACCTATGTACTTATCAGTTTGCTCCAGTGTAATAAGCAGTCAATGAGATCAGTTGTTTTAGCTTATATACAGAATGAAAGCAAGTATATCTAAATCCAATCCAAGCAATCCATTCGCATTAGGGAAGATGGTTTAGTCTTTCAAAATAGACTGCAGGCATGAGGCAAACATAATGGCACACTAAGGGTGTTTTTTTTTTTTTTTGAAGACCATGGGCAAACTTAGTTCATGCTTTAGCTGTTAAGGTTTCCTGAGATGTTAAAGTTTAAGTGAACACTATAATCCTGGGGGTATAAATGGAATAGAGTAGAAAGGCATTTTCAAAAGTTTTCTCTTCCATTTCAGCAGCTGCCAAATAGGGGCCTATAGAACTTGTTCTGATCCATATACAAGTTCATTTATTCTGAGATTATTCCTCCCATTTTAAAGAATTAAAAAGGGACTGAGATCAAAAAGTTTGAGCTCTACATCATTAAACCAGATTTTATTATGGTATCACTTCAAGACCAGCACAGGAAAATGGAAGGAGACTTTGGGATTTTCTGTGACATAAAAATAGTTTATTTTTGCATTTAATAACTAAAGAAATAAGAACGAAGCCTGTCAAAACAAGTCAATCCCCCCCTTGGGGCATAATGCAAGAAAATTAATCTGCAAGCTTCCAAAGAGAATTGTTTCTAAGCACTTCTTATGGTTGGAAACCACTTGGAATAGGTTCCTTCAAGCCCTACCAATAAATAATACACTCAGACCACCACTCCAATAGTAATAAAAAATTTAATATACTTTAATACGTCTATGATTTAGAAGTGTTCTCTTTTTTTAAGAAAACAACCATATTAAGAAATTGAATTCCTAATGGAAATGTAGATGTCAACTCACACATAAACTTAACATTATTTTAAAATTACATTTGATGAGAGATTGCTTCTGAATTAAAATGACTGGCCCACATCAAGTAGTAGGTTACACACCCTTCTGCAAATACTAGAGGCCGAGTAGCTTCATTTCTTTTTAAATACCATCATCCACATGTGAACACAACCATATCGTACCTTTGGATTTGGATAAAGATCATTCTTGGAGAGGTTTTTACCATCAGCTCCTGTTAAGATTTTGTTGCGAATATGAATCACAATCTCAGCTACATTGTATCTGGGGAAAGATAATGTTTCCATCTTGGAAATCACTTGCTAGTTGGAAGAAAGAAAAAGCAAAGGTCAGAAACATGGCACAACTAGCTGTTCTCTTTATCCGGAAGTTGATATAATATAAGCAAAACTAACAAGCCAACGTTGAACTATTCATAGTAGTGTTAACTATCACCAAACATCCTCGTAAGATAACACAAATTACATACATATGTATATCCTAAATTATAAATGTATGCGTATATATATATATCCTGAAGTATCTTATTCTGAAATCGCTCAGTCATTCTCTAATTTCCTAATACTATTCTCTTTCATATGGGAAAGAGGACTTTGCTTGAATATAAGTGAAAATCCCTGTTTTTTTTCTTTGTTAAATTTGGGGGACTTAGGGTTTAACAAGATTGGTCCTGAAGATTAATCCTCAAGGCAAGATACACAGGCAACACTATCAGCAGAAGCTATATATAAACAGTATCAACATAAGGATAATAAAACCGTGCTCTGCTCTAACATCCTATTTGATGTACACATAGTGAAATGGGTAATAAGATTTAAGATGCGCATAGGAAGAGAGAGGTGAAAAAATACAGTAAAAATAGAATGCTGTAATTGGTAGGAATTTCAGTCACCAGAGAGATAACTGAAAACAACAACCACAACCACAACCACCACCACTTTCCCCTAATGTCCTCAGATGTGAGGTACTCCCACCCGTGTCCCCAGCAGCAGTTGTTCTCACAAAGGGACACGAGGGTATGTGACATCTTTGGCTGTCAAGACTGGAATGGGGCCGCTACTGGAATCTAGTGGTGAGGGTCCCAGCATGCTGCCCCCCCCACCTCCACCACAGCAAATTATTCAGTCCAAATGTCAATAACACCAAGGTTAAGAAATCATGTCCTAGGGCCTGGCATTTAACTGTTTAATGCCTGCCACAGTGTATTATGATGTTTCTAGAACTGTGACACTAACTTCTGAGCCCCCGGAAGCTGACACCTTTTCATTTTCTTATTTCTAGCTGTGCCCGGCCGAACAGCAGTGGTGGTAAGAGCAGGAGGAGCACCAGCCACAGCAGCACTGCCTCTGCCTCTCAGCGAACAATATCGGATTCATTACATACAGGTCCCCTACTCGGTGAGGAAGTAGCATAATTCAAAAGACCCAACGCGAATACATACAATTTTGCAAACAAACCGAAATGACCCACAAACTGAAATGACCCACAATTCTGGAAATCCATTTCTTTAGGTGCCTAATGTTTCTTAGACTATTACAATTAAAAGAAGCTTTGGCAACTTGCCTAACTTCTCGTAAATGTAGAAAGCCGTTCTGAAAGATATTTGATAAAGTTATTTGAAGACAAATAACTTTGCACTTCTGCGTGAGCACGTGCAAACATCACAAAATTCACTAACTCCCAAGGCAACTTTTTTCCACTTCAGTATGGCTCCCATCATTAGGTAACTCTTCTTCACTGTGTAGAAATCTGTTCGTTGTAATCTTTACCCACTGCTCCTATTTCCGTCAAGGCAAATACAAACAATGTATTAACTTCTGTTTACATGACATGACTTTTAAAAATGTGAAGAAATCTATCACATCTCTGCTGAGCCATCTCTCCTCAAAGGTTAAGTATAATTTAAGTAGAGCCACTGCTTATGACATCATTTTAGAAACTTTAACATTCTACTCACTTTCCTCTAAAACGATTTTGTCTATGTCTTCTTAAAACCTAATGCTCAAACTGAACACAATATTCCAGATACAGGTTGCCTAAGGCAGAGTATTAATATAGTAGACATTGGCCACTGCTGATCTAGTCTATGACTGTAGCACTTACTCTCTGTTTCCGTCATTGCCTCTCTCTCTTTCGTAACACACACACACACCAAAGAAAACTCCCGGAACTCCTTCAGTGTGACCCATTGATATTAAGCCAGGACTTCTCCATTTTTTTCATTTGAACCTTAAAAAGGATCTGCACTTCCCATTACTGAATTTTATAATTTCACATGAAATTTCATTCCATAGTCGGCATCTTTCTGACTCTAGATCCTGATGCCTCACATATTAAATGTCCTTTTCAGCATAAATACACATTCCTCAATTTCATCAAGCCATAGATTTAAAAACCACTGACAGAAATACTCAGCCAAAAGATTGTAGAAAAAGTCACTTTTCCAAAACAAGCTACAACTGGATCAAAAATTATCACAATAGAGGAGCAGTCAAGCAATGAACTCCTGGTTTCAGCTCTGGTGATGATCTCAGGTCGTGAAATGGAGCCCCAGGTCAGGCTCTGCGCTCCGTATGAAGTCTGCTTGGGATTTCCCTCTCCCTCTGCTCTGCCCCTCCCATTTGTGCTCTCTCTCTCTCTCTCTCTCATAAATAAATAAATCTTTTAAAAAATTATCACAAGAGGGCCCCTGGGTGGCGCAGTTGGTTGAGCGACTGCCTTCAGCTCAGGTCATGATCCCGGAGTCCCGGGATCGAGTCCCACATCGGGCTCCCAGCTCCATGGGGAATCCACTTCTCACTCTGACCTTCTCCCTTCTCATGCTCTCTCTCACTCTCTCTCTTTCCTAATAAATAAATAAAATCTTTAAAAAAAATTATCACAAGAGAGAAAGAGTAGGTGTAAAATACCTTCATAATTATTGCACATCCTTCTCTAATGTGTCTTGCACACTCTATCAGACTAATCCTTATAAACGCCTAATGCAACATGTAACATCTTTACAAAAATACTTCAATTACCCTACCCACCACATCAAATTCAAATTTTTCTGTTGGTTTCTAAAACACACCAATATTTAATAGATCGATGACTTTTCTGTTTCAAGTTAGTCTCCTCCAAGATGTTTCCCAAACTCCCAATGTTTCTTTCTGGAATCATCTCCCATATCCAACTTCTATCTTTCTTTGATAGTACAATTTCAGTTCCGATTCATTTTTGGGAGGTGGGGGACAAGACCTTCCAACTGAACAGTATGAGGTCTCTAGTGGGATAAATTCCATATAAACAACCTAATAATATATGTAGAGTGACCCTCAGCCCGCCTAGCAAGTAGCTGGTGTTAACAGCTAATTATCCCTCTGGTTTCTTTATATTTGCAACACCTAGAAGCTGAACAGAGTAGATGCTGACCAAATACCTGTTAAATCGTACACTTTTCGTTTTGCTAAAACAATTGAGTTCATAAAATCAAAATTCCAGGAGGCAAAGACTAAACAAAAACAACCTCAATAAATTAAGTAAAAAGTTTCCTGAACTCATCCAGGGAAAATGAACGAGCTATGCATGCATAATGCCATACATGCACCGCTCTTTTCCTTTGATTCTTGGATTAAGTGTGATATTTTCGCTCTGGCTAAGCGATGTATGAGCAACAGAGATCTGAAGAAAGTTGATGAGCCTTCTAAATTAGAAGCCTTATTGCCTTCTAAATAAATGGGTTAAAAAATGTAAATACAAGCTTGAACTGACCAGCTTCAGCTCAAGTTTCCTCCCCACACGGTCTATGCTGCAACAAACACTCATCGTTTCGTAGGAACTAAGCTCAGGTTGTTCCCGGGACCGACACCAAATTAAAAGAACCCCCATCTCCCGTGGACTTCCAGACTCCTCCCCAGCGCTGCGCGCAACGAAGACACTGCCAGGCCCGGCGTCCCGGCTCCTGCCCGCGCCTCCGGAGGGACGGCGCACTCAGGCTCGCGTCCTGCCGTGTCCGTTCGCGTTCACTTACCTCGCCAGCTAGCCGCCCGCAGGAGGGCGAAGAGCTCCGGCGCTGCTGCAGGCGAAGTGAGAAGTCAACAAACACCAACCGTTGTCTCTTTTCAAACTTGCCGCCTCCTCCTGGAAGTCCCGCCCCCTCCCCAGCCCACTTCCTCCTTGGCCGCCACGCCGGGTGCCGGGAAGGCTCAAAAGACTCGAGGTGGGTGGGGCTTGTGGTGCGGGAGAGGGCGCCGGGCTCTAGACGGAACCGTTTTTCGCGGCGTCGGCGTCTAGTCGGACCTGGATCCCACAGGAAGTGGGAGCGCCGAGGTTTGCCCGAAGGGCTGGGAATTCAGGGAGTGTGGTCGCTGCAGAGTTTCTCCGCAGCGTGGTGCACGTTTGGGGCCAGAGGTTGAGAGCACAAGCAAAAGCAAAATTCTAGAGACTTGAGCTAAGCTCAGAGTGAAATGGGAGAGAGGATGCGGGGCTCTGCGTGGGGCTGGGTAAGTCCTAGAGTCCCAGGGTGATGATACTAATGCCGATATTTTGACTTCGAGTATGATGAGCGCACGGCTTCGGTGTTAGGCTTCACTAAAAGGGGAAGTATGAGGGGGACGAGTAGATACTGTCATCGAATGAGGGATCTAAACCCGAGAGGCCATGCAGCTGTCCAAGGACGCGCACAGTCGTTCACAGGTAGCACAACCAGTATCCAGACCCAAATCCCCTGATTCTGCGTTGGGAAGCACGACTTCGAGAGGCGAAAGGAACCTAACGGTTCATCCGGCCAGAGCCTTTCACTTTTACAGGCAGGCAAACGGGGGCTTGGAGGTGATTTGTTCCCAACTTGTTCGTAAGCGGCACTGTTGAGAGTAGAAGCCAGGTGTCCTGATTTCTAGCTTCTCCCTCCCTCCGGGCATTTCTCCACAGTAGCCGGCAAGGCAGGTGCTTCCCGACGCGACTGTTCCCCAAACGTGCACGCCCCCCGAGTGAAAGGTGCCTCCTACGTGATCACAAGGCAGCGTCCTGCAGCGCAAGACAGGAGCAAACTATTGGCGGCGGCGAAGTCGTGACGTGAAGTTTTACTTGGGTTTGGGGCGCTAGAGGCCATAATGGGACTTGCATGGGAGTGCAGGATAGAGTATTTGGCGAAGGTCCTATGTTGGATGGGGAGTCTGGACTGAATAAAGTGAAAAATCATGCTAGGAAAATTGTGTTGGAAGCAGACAAATTCTGGTGCTTTTTTGTGCGTATTGATAGAGAAGTCTATACCCATTCTAACAAAAGTACATTTCATACTAAGTGGTCGAGGGTTTCTTTTTCCCTCAGTCTATGTACTTAGGTACATCTCAAAGTCAGAATGTAGTAAAACTCAAAAGTAGGTTAGGAAAATAGAATTTTAAAGATCTCAGAGAGTCAGTGAGAGAAGGAGAGAGAGAGAGAAAAAAAAAGACCTTTCATTGGCACTTGCTGAGTCAAATGTATTATTTGTGCCTACTTACCTTCCATCGGAGCATATCTCCTTAGAAGCAGGGAAATGGGGGACATGTAAGCGTGGAGGGCACAGCTCTGGAATCAGTAGCTAGGTTTAAATCTCAGATCACACTACTTACTGCCTATGTGGACTCAGGCAAGTTGTTTAACCTAACTAAGCTGCTTTCCACCTCTGCAAAATGGAGATAATAGTCCTATTTGGTTTATAGGTTGTCCTGAAGATTAAATGAATTCGTTCATGTTAAGTGCCCCGCAGAATTGTGAGCACTCAATGAGTATTAGCTGTTATTTTGATTATTATTTGTATTTGGTCCCTATGCACATGGTAAGCGCTCAACAAACGTCTGAACTGTTGAGAATGCCGGCAAGAAAAGAGTGACCTATATGTGGGCCAAGAATAGAATGGACCCAATGGGAAGAAAAACAAGACAGCTTTATAATATAATGGTTTAATTGGGGAATAATTTTACCATAGGTATGGCAATTTGACAGTTATATTAGAATTAAAAGCATGAAAGGGCTACTGGGTATTTGTTGAAATTATCTCAGTTATAAGGATAAATGTGACTTTAAAAAATTGAGTTGCCTGTCACAGGGTAGTGTGAAGTGGAGAGTGGGATGGCAGAAACCTCAACTTAGACTTTCCAGAGTTGTAATCATCATCCATAAAGACACCAACTACAGCAGAAAATTGAACCTAGTATTCTTCATGGCTGTGGCATCTTGGTTTTCTGCACCTGGATACCCTCACTTCTTCTGTATCTGCTCTTCTGTTTCATTTTCCCTGTCAGTGCTCAGGCCATTGCCTCCCTTCCCAGCCTAGACTGCAGGGTTTATCAGCATCTCAACTTCCTGTGTCCAAGGCCTCTGACCCAGGTGCCCATCAAAACTGTGACCCTGAATGCATCCCATAAGTTCTCAGCTCGGCTCCCTGAAGGAAACGGTACACAAGGCATATGACACACTTGTGGTCTCCAGCTTCCGCTCACCTCCTGCCTCTTGACAGTTCATTAGTTTATCATCCGTCAGCTTCCTTAGTGCTTTCAGTGCCGCCTTACAAACTACCCTTCCCAGCCTCAACTGCCATCTTTATAAGAAGGTGGCCAGTGTAGTCCAAAAGTGTTTTTCAAGCACATAACACACATTCACAAGCATCTGCAGTTTTTTTTTTTAAAGATTGTATTTATTTACTTGACAGAGAGAGAGATCACAGGTAGGCAGAGAAGCAGGCAGAGAGAGAGGGGGAAGCAGGCTCCCCGCTGAGCGGAGAGCCCGATGTGGGTCTTGATCCCAGGACCCTGAGACCATGACCCGAGCCGAAGGCAGAGGTTTTAACCCACTGAGCCACCCAGGTGCCCCACATCTGCAGTATTTATACCTGTTCGTGATCTCATTTTATAATCCCGTGTTCTCTTTCTAGATTGTACTCTACAGCCTCGATGACAGACCTGTAAGGACTGAGCAGACTTTGAGTGACATGATGTGGCTGCTCCGTGAGACAGTGACAGCCTACAGTTGGGACTTCACCTTCAGTGCAGGTGGTGCTCTGTGGTAGCTTGTACTTTGGGTTAAAATAAACAGGTCTCTTTTTAAAGTGATGGGTTCCAAATTGTTGTAGCAGATCAGTAAGTCTGAAAAGTTGGCTCACTTAATCTAGGGTGGTAGAAATAGGCGAAAATACGAAGATGGATTCTACTCCCCATCAGGCACCTGTGCATTGGAACAGAGGTTCCCTACGGGCCACACACATTTCAAATAGCCTTGTTTCCAGTTAACTGAGAAAATTCAAGCCATTATGTAACATATACCTTGATGTCCTGCTACCACTGTTCAGTCCCTCCTTGAAACCTAACTCCCTTTGCTTTGCTCCTTTTTCTTCTAGCTACCTCATACTTCTTAGCTGGCTCTTTCCTCCCTTTAAATAGTGTAAGTTCCATCATCATCATTATTCTTATTATTTTTTCTGTATTTTCTCCTTGGGAGTATCATCCACTTACTGTTTTAATCTGTTTGTTCATGAAACCTAAAACTACTGTTGTTCCTGACCTCTCCCTTGAGATTCAGGCTTTTACTTCTATTGGTCCACGAGTTCCTTGGGACCTTCCTAGGTGTAATCTGAAACCAGGCCCATAGTTGGGAGGGCAGGGAGAGGCGAAAGAAAGAGGTCAGCCACGCTGGATTGGTAGCTAGTAGGTTGAATAAGCAAAGGAACTTACATGCAAGGCTTGTCTTGGGTGGCCGCAAGAGGAGTAGGTCTCCTGGCTTGCCTGCCAAATCTTGAAAGCTTTTATCCTTTCAGTCACGTATACAGTCCAGATGGGCCTCAACAGCACATCACTATCTCAAGGCTGTGTCCTTGGAGCAGTCTCTGGGTGCAGGGAAGGCAAGCTGGACACACATTCCAAGGACAGGGGAGGGGTGAGGAGCCTCCAGTTACCAGTGTCCAGCTCACAGGTCAACCCGTGGTCATGTCCTCTTGATGACTCCAACAATTTCCTTGCCTTCTAGATAGATCCACACGAACCATTCCAACTTTAATTTGTCCCTTTCATTTCCACTATCTTAGTGCTATCTGTAGCTTTACCACCCCTGCCCACACCCCCAAATTCATCTTGTAAGAAACAGCCATAATGATCAGTCCCAAATGTAAATCTGAACGTTTCACTTTTCTGCTTAGATTTCTTCCATCCACCTTTCTTATCACCTCCAAGATAAGGTCTTAACTCCATAGCCTGGCATGCTAAGACCTTCATGATCTTGTCACTGTCAATGTTTCCAACCTGCCCTCCCTTCACACCCACTTCCGGGTCATGAGGCTGTTTTATACTTTGAGACCTTATTTTTATTTACTGTCCGGGCTATCCTGATTTTCTTTGCCTGACTCTTAGTTATCCTTACTTATTTTTCAGAGGGTCTTTCAAGAAGTTTTTACGTATTCTCTAGTCTGAATTAGTTCACTTTCCTCCTGGCTTTTATTGGCAATCATCTTTTCATTCAAAAAGCCTTATTAAGCCCCTAATTTTGTATAAGACACCATGCTACCTACTAAAAACATAATAGTGAACAAACAAATGTGGTCAGAACCAATCTGACAGTTGACCTGACGTATTCTCATAGGGAGGGGAGGCAGGATGTTTTAGAAAAATGCAGTTCAGCCTGATTGGCTCCGTGCTTGAGAATATCTAGGAATTGGCCAGGTTAAACAGGGATGGGGAGGAGGGACAGGCACTGCAGATAAAGGTAACAACTCATGTGAAGGCCCACTCAGGAGAGGAGAGCACAGTCTAGGAACAGATTCTAGACAAATGGCTGAGGAGGTAAACAGGGACCAGATCATGAAGAATATTCTAGTCATGTTAAGGAGTTCTTCCTAAAGGTAATAGAAAGCTTGAAGGATTTTGATAATAGTATATTTATATTTTAGATGATCATTTCTAGCTAGCGTGAGAAAAATGGAACTCACGAGTGGCAAGGAAACCAGTTCAAGAGGGAAGGAAACCAGTTGGGACATCATTATAGAAATCCAGAGAAAAGAAGACAGCAGCTGATATGAAGGTATTGCCAGTGTGAAGGAAACAGATCCCAGAGGAATTTAAGGAGTAGAAGTGGTGGGGGCGCCTGGCGGGCTCAGCCGTTAACCATCTGCCTTAGGCTCAGGTCATGATCCCAGAGTCCTGGGGTTGAGTCCAGCTGTCATCTATTCATAGCCTAGTACAAGTCCTTAGATGTTGTAGATGCTTGGTAAATGTCGTTTCATGAGAGTTTTCTGACTCAAGCACCCAGATAAATGTGGTATCATTCTGATTTATAGAGGGAAACTCATTTTAGGTGGTGAGCGGTGGTTGAGTTTTAGACCTGTCAAACTCAAGACGCCTGTGGGAGATACATGTGAAAATGTCCAGGTCCCTGGCATTTGGAAGAGATCAGTGGATTCTTTGTATACTTAAAAAATAAATAAAAGTTTCTGTTATATTGAAATGATCTGTTTCATGTCGGTCTCAACTACTATCCAGGGCTGGTTCTTAGTGACTTGATTCCCGAGCACCTAACACCACGTCTGGCAGAAACTGAACAACCAGTTAATGTTTGCTGTTGAAAGGAACTACTTCTTTTTAAATATGGTTCATTTAACAGGAGAAATCAGTAATAGTAGTAGCCTCTGAGGAGGAAAACGGGGAGGGTGTGGGTCAGAGTAAAAGGAGATTTTGATTGTATATACTTTGGTTCTTTATGCTTCCCCCCTCCATGTGCTTATATTTCTTAAGAAAAATAAAAGGATGACCAAAAGAGTGTTCCATTCAACTTTTCTGAACATTACACTGAAAAACCACACTCTGACTACGATCTGGTCAGTGTAAGGTAGGATAGTAATGCTATTGAAATCGTGACAGCCATTTTTGACTACATCACATTGATTCACAGATGTGTTGTTTGCATTATTGATGCCATTATTCAACTCACTTAATATTATTAATAATATTTATTCACTTCCTAAAAATGATGACTAACTATGAGTAGCAGGCTGAAATAAAATTATGAAGGGCATCAGACAAAATCTTTGAAGCTATATATCCAGAGATGTAGATAACACCTAATGCAAAGGAGTGTCATCGATTTATGCCTGCCTCACATTTCATAAGAGAGAAAACAATGTGTCATCTAACATCTATTTCTTGGCAACATTACAGGTTATATCTAATATGCAAAACCCTTTGTCACAAGTGTTGGAATATCCTTTGCACATTTTAACCATAGTTAATTATGAATAAGTAAAAATATATAATGCTTTTACAGATTTTTGAATTACTATTTTAGTGTATTTTTTTTTAAGATTTTATTTATTTATTTGACAGAGAGAGAGGAGAGAGAGAGACCACGAGGGAGGGAACACAAGCAGGAGGAGTGGGAGAGGGAGAAGCAGGCTTATCCCTGAGCAGGGAGCCCGATGCGGGGCTCGATCCCAGGACCCTGGGATCATGACCTGAGCTGAAGGCAGACGCTTAACGACTGAGCCAACCAAGTGCCCCGCTATTTTAGTGTATAATTTTATGTAAAAATTTGGGGCTATAGACCTACTGAAAATGCATGAATATTTAAAGAAAAGAGCAAATTCTAGTAACATTTCTGTATGCATGGCATGTTCACTGGGTGGCATGGTTGTATTAACGTTAACCTTATGCCCCTTGAAAGTCAACAGAAGTACAGTGATAAACATCGAACACAATGTTCTAGGTGGAAAAATTAGATTCTAAATTTATTGACTTTAAAATACATGTGTAGAGTTCAGGCTTAAGAAAAACAGCATTGAAGTCAAAGTAGCTGTCTGCTTTGATTATCTTTTAATCATTCCAGACCTGCTGATCTACTTGATTCCTCAGCTGTGTTCATCTTTGTTAGTGGATTTGGGAACTGAGCTCTACATTCACAATCGTTTAAGCATTATTTTTGTTGTGGACTCAAATGGAATTTTTAGTTTGAAACCATAAAATACATATCCTTTGCTCATTTTTGATGACCTCTAAACCAGATCCAAGGGAGAAAACACATGGTGTGTTATACTCGAACTCCTCTAGTATCTTCCCCACCACCTTTCACACCAACATCTTGTTTTAACACGGTTAATGTAGAGCACCTTAGGGATTAATAGCCCAAACTAGTTGGACATTGATAAAAATATTTGTCCAATATGACTTTTTTTTTTCAAATATAATTTTCTTTTTTTTTTAAAGATTTTTTATTTTATTTATTAGAGAGAGAGACTGAGAATGAGAGGAGAGAAGGTCAGAGGGAGAAGCAGACTTCCCGCAGAGCCGGGAGTCCGATATGGGACTCAATCCCGGGACTCCGGGATCATGACCCGAGCCGAAGGCAGTTGCTTAACCAACTGAGCCACCCAGGTGCCCTCAAATATAATTTTCATGCCCTGGGTATTTCCAACATTGGCATAATATCTTGTAGTGTTTCCAGTTATTTCAAGGGAGCTCATGAGAGTCATAAGAAAAAATATTAATGTTAATCAACTTAAGGAACAAAACAGATGAACGGAGGGAGGAAAAAGGAGAGGCAAACCAGAAAAGAGACTTTCAATGATAGACAACAAAATGGGGGGGGAGGGGTGATGGAGGGGGTCGGCTAGATGGGGATGGGTTTTAAGGAGGGTACCTGTTGTGATGAGCGTTGGGTGTTGTATGTAAGTGATGAATCACTGAATTCTACCCCTGAAGCTAATATCACACTGTGTGCTAAATAACGGGAATTTAAATAAAAACTTGAAAAAATTAAAGAATAATAATGTTAAAATTAATCATCCATAACAAATTTTGGAAAAGAAAGTTACAATGAAACTGGTAATGACAGAGTAGCACAAATCAGAAAACTCTGGATAAATAGCTTTTGTCACAGTTCTAGTGTCATGTTGTCATTCCTATGAGTCCCTTTATGCTAGTGACTTCTATTATCTAGAGTAAGTCTGATATAGACTCTGTTTAGTGAACCCTGAGAGGAAAATCACTTCTAAGTTCCCAACATCTTTTCATAGACCCTAATTCTGTTTTCTCTCAAGTAAGATACTCTGCGTGTTTTATCACAAAATTTCAGTGTAAGTACTAAGTAATAGTACCTAATTTCATCCTTGGTATTTGAAAAAAGTTCACCTGTCAATTTCTACCCACTACTTATTAAGCAGACTCAAACTGGTAAACAGAGTTTGGTCATATAATTCAAAATTAATACTGAATATTGCTCTTAGGACAGCCCATTATGATATATTCCACTTATATATCTTTTGTTTGTAGTATTTTAATAGTAAGAACCCACATTTACAAAAGATGTCCCAAGTACCAGTTTCTCAGCATGCATTACCTCATTAATGCTAACAGCTGGATGAAATAGTTTCTATGCCCATTTTCAGATGAAAAACCGGAAGTGTAAATCACCAAAGAAACATTAACAATTTACTCATAGTCATATAGCTAGGGAGTCAGGGAGCCAAAAGTTGAACCCAAGTGATCTCATAGTAGAAGACCTGCCCTTCGCTGCTCCACTGCACTACCTAATGAACCCCTACAGCAAGGCGGTATGATCAGGGCTGATTTCTGTAGCCTCTGCAGCAGGCCCCTTACCTTTACGTTCTGCAGCTTGTATCCCTGGGTCCTTGTAGCAAGGCCTGTATCCCTAGATACATTCTACCTTCTCCCACTTCCCTGCAATACACACACACGCAACCAATGAGAGGGGCCTACGGGGCATTGAGTGGCTCCTTTGGGGTTTAGTTGATGGATCCTTTGACCTAACTACTTTGCTTCCTTGTGTTGTTCCAGGGATCATGACCCTCTGAAGGCTTTGGGGTGGATTGGGAGCCTCACAAGAAGATTTTAGGTCTTCAGAGATGTCCCAGGTAGATATTCTCTCATACCTAACCCCCTTTTTCCACAATTTGGCAGGTTCCAAGTCTCCCCCAGCCCCTATTTCTCTCGGCATACCATCACTCCAAAGAGGGTGAAGTCCCGGGCTCTCCCATGTTCTTCCTTTGTCTTAAAAGGAAGCCTCACAGAATTGCCATTTTTTTTTTAAAGATTTTTTATTTATTTATTTGAGAGAGAGAATGAGAGATAGGAAGAGGTCAGATGGAGAAGCAGACTCCCCACTGAGGAGGGAACCCGATGCGGGACTCGATCCAGGAACTCCAGGATCATGACCTGAGCCGAAGGCAGTTGCTTAACTACTGAGCCACCCAGGCACCCTTTTTTTTTTTTTGATTGTCATTTGCTTCTGGTTCTGCTCATTGACATGCTCTCCTCTGGGGGTTTTTCTCCTGGGGTTAATATTAACTAAAACAAAACACATTTAATAATTTGTCCCACTCCGGGGTGCCTGGGTGGCTCAGTGGGTTAAAGCCTCTGCCTTTGACTCAGGTCATGATCTCAGGGTCCTGGGATCAAGCCCCGCATCGGGCTCTCTGCTCAGCAGGGAGCCTGCTTCCCTCTTTCTCTCTACCTACTTGTGATCTCTCTCTATGTCAAATAAATAAATAAAAATCTTAAAAAAAATAATTTATCCCACTCCAAGAATTAATTTCCTTAAGAAAACCACTATTTGCTCTCCATGAGAAATTCATAATCATAGTGTTTACACAATTTTGACCTTATTTCTTATGGAACAAACGAACAGTCTTCTGCTAAGGGATTTTGTACCCTGACTGACAAGGAATTATTTATCTTGAAGTCAATTTATTTCTCCCCTAACCACAGCAAGGGTGTAGTTTTGTGGGGAAATGCGAACATTCTATTTCACCCTCTTATGTTTTCATTTTAAGTTTGGAGACAGAAAGCAGAGTGGCAAACCACCTGGCTAGAACTAAGCTTCTGACCCCAAGATAAACCAGACTTGACAAGCATTGCAAAGATTTTGTATAGACTATAAATATACTGCATGTCAGTGGGAATTCATTGAAAACTTGGATGTGTCTGACACCATATTTTCAGAACCAAAAATTAGGACATATTACCAGTACAAAATAAAGTTTTAACTTTCTATTCTTTTCTCGGTGGGTGAAAAAGAAAGAGTCTGTTTCTCCTCTCAATACTCTATTGCAATTCCCGTCACCAAATGTGTGGGTTTTTTCCCCACACTGACCAATTCTCCAATGTCAGCTGGGCGACCTACAATTCAATTCAGTTCTGACACTGTCTACCCAGGGTTGGCATCAAATCCCACAAGAACCCAGCCCACAGTGCTGCCCTACTTCGGATACCAATCACAAGTCCAATAGCTATAAATTGGAGTTTCTGTAACTCCTTCGTCAGGTTCAGTAATTTGCTAAAATGGCTCAAAGAACTCAGGGAAACACAGTTACCTGTTTGCTATGTAATAAAGGATATGATAAGATATTCAGATGAACAGTCAGATGAAGAGACACACAGAATGAGGTCTGGGATGGTCCTGAGTGCAGGAGCTTCTGTCCCCCATGAGGCTGGGTTGCTACCTCCTCATAAGTGAATACCTTCACCAAGCAGAAGCTCTCTGAATCCCATCATATTGGAAAATTTATGGAGGCTTCATCACATAAGCATGATTGATGATTACCTCAGTCTCCATCTCCTCTCCCTGCCCTGAGAATGGGGGAAGGGCTGAAAAGTTCTAAAGCTTCTAATCATGGCTTGGTCTTTCTGGTGACCAGACACGTTCCGAAGCCATCCAGAGCCCACCCAGAGTTACCTCATTAGAACAAAAGATACTCCTGTCACCCAAGAAATTCCAAGGAGTTTAGGAGCCCTGTGTCAGGGACTAGGGTCAAAAACAAGAACAAAAGATGCTCCAAGTGTTCTTATCATTCAAAATATCACAAGGGTTTTAGAAGCTCTGTGCCAGGAACCAAGGGGTGGAGAGAGTATGGAGAGGATAGAGACATTTATTTTGCCTCTTTTTTTTTTTTTTAAGATTTTATTTATTTATTTATTAGGAAAGAGAGAGAGTGAGAGAGAGCATGAGAAGGGAGAAGGTCAGAGTGAGAAGCGGACTCCCCATGGAGCTGGGAGCCCGATGTGGAACTCGATCTCGGGACTCCGGGATCATGACCTGAGCCGAAGGCAGTTGCTCAACCAACTGAGCCACCCAGGCGCCCTATTTTGCCTCTTATTTCAATTCCCTTAGTGAAATAGAGGCCTTGTATAGATAGGTTAAAAAAAAAGATAGATTTTCATTTTTATTTCACAAATAATATTGCGAAGACTTTATTAAGTTCCCCAACTATTTATCACTTTGCCAATGTAGAATTCTACATTTATGTTGGGAAAAACAATTTCATTTCATGGGAAAGAATAAGGGTTTTTTCCTAGATGATGACATCTCTTGGGCTCAGAAACGGGATGAAGTAAAGAAAGCAGGGGCTGGAGAGGTGAGTGGGAGGGAAGACCACTCATTGGGCAGCCTGGGCACAGAATCCCAGTAGCTCTGACCTCTGCTTTAGCCTCACCTCCTATAGGTGTTGCTCCCAAATGGGAGGTGAGTGCTCTTGGTATATGAGTTTAGAAATTAAGAGATCAAGAAAAACGTGTTATGTATTAGGGCTGCCATAGCTAGTACCACAAACAGGGTGGCTTCAACACCAGAAACTCATTGTCTCACACAGTATGGAGACCAGAAGTCCAAGATCAAGGTGTCAGCAGGGCTGGCTCCTTCTCAGGTGGTGAAGAAGGATCTGTTCTATGCCTCTCCCCAGCTGCTGGTGCTTTGCTGGCTGTGTCTGGTTTTCCTTGGCTTGTAGATGTACTGCCCCAATCTCTGACTTTATCTTTGCATGACGTTCTTTATGTATGTGCGTCTGTGTCCAAATTTCCCATGCTTTTGCGGCCACTAGTAATATAGGAGTAAGGGCCACTCTAATGACCTCTTTAACTTGATTGTGCCCAGAAAGATCCTGTTTCCAAATAAGGTCACATTCTGAGGTTTTGTGGACGTGGACTTCAGTACATCTCTTTTGGAGAACACAATTTAATCTGTGAAATTTGATCCTTGTTCACAACATCATGACCAAAAGCCTTCCTGTGCAAGGTCTATAAATAGTGTGAGGGCTTAAGCCTGGACAAATGTGCCAGCTCCCCTCCAAGCACAATACAACCCTAGATTTATACTTTTTTAAAGCCGAGTGCTAATTACTTATTAGTTTTATATTGCTAATGCTCTTCTAGTGCTGAATCCGTTTGATTCATTTTATTTTTCTTAGAAACTGTGCTCTTAAAAAGCACTGTCTGGATAACTTCAGAATGAACAAACAAAGTTAATTGAACGAGTGACTCTTTGGATCTCTTTCACAGAGGAAAAAAATAAGGTTTTATGCAACTGAGCCCGAAGGTTTGCCTTAAATTTCCCCAGGACTGACAGTGTCTGTGATTTCTAAACTAGGCACTTGGTGAATACACAGACATAAAAATGAGGGAAGTTTAACAAAGTATGGGTTTAGAAACAACTTCAGAAGGGTGCCCAAGCCCCAGGCTGCTGATAACATGCTGGCTTGCTAACCGTGAAAGAGTTTGCTTTCAGGTGTGTAGCCAGCTTTCTGTGAGCCATGTGACAGAGCCACCCACCCATGTCAGCTCTGCAGGCAGTTCTAGATCAGCACCAGGGGGTGCCACTTCTGGTGACGCAGTTCGGGAACATCTCTCAGAGCTGACCAGCTGAGGACCAGTGACCCTGCTTGAGGAAAGCTGCCTGAGAGGATGGTCAAGGGGCATATGCTGCAAGAGAATCCCAGGGAAAGATGGAGGATCCCACCAGTGGGAGAGTCTGTCTTCTTCTCCCTCGCTGATCTATAGAACCCACGGCCCACCATAGAGCTCCCACTGGAAAACAGTAGAAAGCGGTGGGGAGAGAACCCTTAGAACAACCTGACAAGGAACCCAGAGGAAGAACATGTCTTTGACATGGTGGAAAGTGCCTATTTCTCTTGTAGATATTGTGAATACAGAAGGTACGCCGATGTGGCCTGTACTTGCAGGGCTCAAAGGCACCAAAGTAAATACTTGGGAAGAGAACCCATGATATGAAATCTGAGGCTCCAAATGAAAGAATACAGTGTTTGGGTTCAGGGCAGGATCTCTAGAGCAGCTTAGGCAGTCATAGGACCAAGGCAGGGAGTTCTCACCTCCCCCAAAAATACTACAACAGGGGTGGAGTTAGTCTAGCCTGAGGACAATTGAACACCCCTCCAAGAAACTAAGTGTTCCTTCCTTACAGAGACCACCACATCCACAGAAGCTACCGGCAAAGGAAGGTTCTCCAAGCCAGGGGGATTCCAGAAATGCCTTATAACTTGGTCCAGAATAGAGATGGTTTTGTAAGATGAGTTCTGAGTCTCTTGTCCCTTCTCACTGCCTTTAATTTCAAAGAAAATGGGCCTAGAAAGAAGAGAGGGGAGTAGGGGTAGAGCTTCACCTTTTCCCCTCCTCTTTCGAACTGGTAAATCTATGTTTTAATGATTAAAAGTAGCCGGAAAGTTGTGAAATCTGCCCAAGATGCGATTAAAGAAACAAAAGAGAGAGATTCAAAATAGCGTAGCTGGAGGCAATAATTAGAAGAAACAAAACAGGATTTATAGTGCTTGGCATTGTAAATACTCCTGAGCCAGTAACGATCCTATTCTTAGAAGGAATCTCCAGGCCTGACTGCTAGACATAACTGGAGACGGCTTGTTAGAACATGAGACCAAAATAAGTCTTCTTTGGTGGCTGTTTTCAGTGTTTGAGCCTCTAATCATTAAAGAGTCACTGTACTGGCTGTTCTAGACCTAAATTTATCATAAATTTATCAAATTTATCAAAATATTTATTTAACAAATATATATATTGATTGCCTATTATTAGATGGACATTGTATTAGATGTGGGCAGTATAAGTGTATAGAAGATATGGTCCGTGTCCTTGAAGAGGTCATTGTGGGTGTGTGTGTGTGTGCGCGCGCGCACGCACATGTGTGCCTGATGTGCACGTTTATGAATAGCTAATTATACCTCAGCTAGAGAAGAAGCCTAGCAGAGGGTTGATAGAAATATGGTGATAGGGGCGCCTGGGTGGCTCAGTCATTAAGCATCTGCCTTCGGCTCAGGTCATGAATCCAGGGTCCTGGGATCAAGCCCCACATCAGGCTCCGTGCTTAGCGGGAAGCCTGCTTCACCCTCTCCCACTCCCCATGCTTGTGTTCCCTCTCTCGCTTTGTCTCTCTCTGTCAAATAAAGAAATAAAATCTTTTTTTAAAAATGTGGTGATAGTTCCCAGGAGGCAGCAGTTAATCTCCAGGGGAAAATCAATAGCTTCACCCAAAGCGTGACATGTGAGCTGGTTCTGGGAGGAGGGGCCCATGACGCCCGCTAAATCCATGTTCAGATGAGTTTGTCAGGTTGGTTTTCCACTTGGCAGTGAGATGAGAGCAGGAGGGCTCTGAAGGGCGGAAGGAGTGTCTGAGGGAGGAGGCCCAATGGGACAGAAGCCCAGTGGGCTGGGCTGAGTCTCCAAAGGGCAGGGAGAGAGGGAGGAGGTGCCGCCGGAGTGGGAGGGGGAGCCGACACGGGGGCCTCGATCACTTCACTGAGGTTCTTACCCGATCTCTTGATGCCTATCAGGGGTCTTTTTATAACTGTATTCCACTTAGCAAGCAGGTTTGACCAGTGACCAGGCAAACAGGACGGTCCCTAATTCTTAAGACTTTACAATTTGAAACAGCGTGCCAATGTGTAGAGAGACGTAAAGATCAGTAAACTAGGGGCCGAAACGGTTGTAAATGGAAGACCCCAAAGGAGCCACTGAGCACGTGCAGAAGTGAGGTTCAAGTTCTCTCCACCCTTAGCGCTCTCTGAAGCTTCGGTGATCTATCTTATTTTATTTTTCTAAAGTTCCAGTTTCCATGACGTGTACAGTAGAACATCAGCTACTTGCGTTATTTGGAGCAAGTCTTGGAGAGATCCCATTTTTAAAAATAATCCTAAAACCAGAAGGTCGGGCTCAATTACCATCACGATCCTTCCCGAATCTGTCTATCATTTATGACTCTTTGAGGTTAGTTCAAGAAGTGCTAAAGATACCAGAGTCAGACTTGGAGCACTAGGATGAAATCCATTCATTTAAAAACAATGTGTTGAGCATCTATTAGTAAGGTCACCCGGTAAAATGCAGGCTACCTACTTATATTTGAGTTTCAGAAAAAGAATGAAGACTTTTTAAAAGTATAAGTATGTTTCATGAACTATTATGCATATTCAAATATTATATTTAAAAAGTATACTTGATTTGAAATTCAAATTTAACTAGATGTCCTCTTTAAATATATAGTTTTTCTAAATCTAACATCCTTACAAGGAAAAGCTAGGCTCTGTGGAGAACAGTGAATCTGGTATACATCCTGCCCTGGCCCTAAAGGGTGAGATAAGCCTCAAATATAAGTAATCACATTACAATGTGAAAAGTGGTATGTATGCAAAATATACAAAGAGAAACCTATGAAAGTTCATGTGAGGGAGAAATTGCTTCCAGCCATGAGAAGTAAGGGAAGGCTCTGAGGAGGGCTGGGCAAAATGTCAGGAGTGAAGCTTGTGAACATGGAAGAGGGAGGGAGGAGGGTCTTCCTGGGAGAGTTGGCAGTTCCAGGAAAGTCTTGGAGGTGGGAGAGCTCAGAATAAGAGAGGACACTAGTCATTTGGTGGACCTGTGTCCTGCATGTGTAAAGGGAAATCATGGCAGAAGGGATTGGAAAGGTAGGGTTGGGCCATACCACAGGAGCCTGGCCAACGGCAGGATGGATGGAGGCTGGAAATCTGAAAAGGCTAAGGGGTTGTGCTTGGTGCCTGAGGTTTTTGATCCAGGGTGACACCAGCCACCAAGAGAAGAGAGAATGTGAAGGATCATCCCCAACTCATCTCCTCCAAGAAAACATGGCGCCTTCATATCCTCTCTGTTCATAAAAGAAAATACTTATCTTAATAAACGTAATAAGTGGAGAAGAAACGTGGTAAAGTGGGGAAAAACACGAGCTTTGGTTGAAAACATCGTGAGTTCAAATCCACATTCCCCCTCTATACGATCTTATTTCCTGTCTCTGAAGCCTGGTTTCCTTCTCTATAAATGGGACTAACAACACCATCACTTTGCTTGTGTGTTATGAGTAAGTACCAACATCTACCTGGAACACAGGAGGAGCTCACTAAATACTAACTGCCCAGTGAGCTATTATTTCACTTACTGCTTATTCTCCTCTACCCTCAAGTGTCTTATTTTATTTTCACAGGTGAAGATGCTATCAGTAAATAGAAAACTTCCTTTCAAAATATTCATTTTTTCTCTTTATAAAGAAGTATATTTTTAAAAATAACAACATACCTGCTTGAACTGAAAAAAAAAAAAAGGAAAAAGAAAAGAAAGACCAAGAAGTCAATATTTGGAATATTGGGGCCAAATATTTGCTTTAAATGGGTTCCCTCAATACCAAAGGAAAGCTAGATTTCTGTCCTAACAAAAATATCCTATAGTTTGAACAAGTATCCTGGGAAGAACTTGAGTAGTTATTTTGGATAGTTATTTGGGTAATTATTAACTAAAAGCAAGCATTTCTACTTAAGTATCTATAGCCTGGCCAGACGGTGCGAAAGTTCTAGCTCAACTGGTGAATCGGGGAGTCTCAGGGGTGCTCTGTGCTCGATGGAGTAACAAAGCCTAGTGCTCACGACCTGTGAGAGCCAGAGAGAAAGGGGACCTGAGCAGGAGTAGGATAGTTTACTCCTTGTAAAGACTCATTCTAGATAATTCTTCTCATTTCTGGTTTTGTTCCCTAGAAGTTTATCTCAGTTGTTTACGTAAAATGAGCCACAAAGATGGATGATGAATTCGTTCTCTGAGGAAAGCACCTAGAGGAACAGTGACCCAAAGTATCCTGTCAAAGTCGTAAGTAGCTGCCCTAGCTGATATTGCATTTACAGAATGCCCCCCCATTTCAGTATTTTTCTTTTAAAAATGAATTCTCACCAGTAGCTACCTTTGTTCATATCTTTTCTCCTCAACCTCATTCCTGTCCCTAGTGCTGAGCATCTAAAATAGATTTGCGGTGGAAGAACAACTACCCATTGCTTTGTCTTTCCTGCCAGGCCTGCAGTTGGCTTCGAGCTCATTCCTACGAACAGCACAGCATGGGCTGCACTTAGGTTTATTCTCATACTTGGTGTTTGGGGTTAGTAAACTCGGTTAGTGCACAGCTGTGACACAGGAGATTCCTACAGGCTTTAAGCAACTGTACGTGATTTTATCAGTCCCAGGAGACTGGCCCTTGAGTGACTTGCTTGGGTGACATTCTTGGCAGTGCTTCTTTCTTTGTTTTTGTTTTGGTTTTTTTTTAAGATTTTATTTATTTATTTGACAGAGAGAGAGAGATCACAAGTAGGCAGAGAGGCAGGCAGAGAGAGAGGGGGAAGCAGGGTCCCCGCCAAGCAGAGAGCCCGAAGTGGGGCTCGATCCCAGGACCCTGAGATCATGACCTGAGCCTGAAGGCAAAGGCTTCAACCCACTGAGCCACCCAGGTGCCTCTCTTTCTTTCTTTTTAATAATGTTCTGGGTTCATGTTTGTGAGACTCTCAAGTTTATTTCCAACTAGATAAAGGTGACCTTCCCCTTCTCCAAGCTGTGTCTCCCATGAAACTCGTGAATCCTATGGAGGATTCTCTCATAGCTGCCATTCGTTAGCAGGGAGAGCACCTTCAGTCTTAAAACAGCTGACGTAAAAATAAGACCACACACTAAGGAAGGACAGAATGGTCAGGCACACCACACCACATTTTTATCAAATTATTTGGGTTAGCACTTGAAGACCTGATTTGTGCTTCAACATTGAGAGACATTTTGAATAAGGTTGAGGAACTGAAGGGAGCGAAATCACAGAGCATGGAGGTAGGATCAGTCATATTCAGGATGGAAGCATCTTGGGCTAAATATCTGAGGACACTGAGAAAAGGGAGCTTTAGAACTTAGCTCTCATTTTTCTGGGTGGCCCCCATGATGAGCCATCACCCTCTGACCCAAGTGAGGCTGAGGTGAGGGTGACAAGACCATTGGCCGCCATTCCATCTGTTTGCCATGCTTCAATCCTCACAGGACTCATCCATGTTAGTCTCACTTTGGGAATGAGCTATCAGAGCAATCCCCTTCTTCCTACTTGTCTTTCTGCCTCTGTAGAAGTGGAACAGTTTTCCTGCTTACTTTGAAAAACATGAAATTCAAACATGATAGATGTAAATGGTGGATGACCCCAGCATTAGATCCTATAAAGTTGAAAGCGAGACTTGATATTCTGAAGTAATGTGTGCTCTTTAAGTACGTCTGCTCTTTTTTTTTAAAGAAAACATGTATGAATCATTTTACAAGGTTCATTTCTGCCACTTCTCCCAAATAATCCCCAAATGATTACACAAAGTACAGTTTTATTTATTAGAAGAAAACTCTTGCCTTTCAGTTAGGAAAGAATAACATGCAGATCAAAATCATAAGGTAGTGGCATTTATTCAGGAGATAGCACCAGCCTCTAGGAAACAGAATCCAAACCAATATTTCTCAAAAATATTCACCCCCGTGACCCACAGAGAGCTTCCCTACATGAGAAAGCATCTCAGCATTTGTTGCGGAGTCTCCATCTGCAAAGAGCAGTCTGTTGTACATACAACATGTTTCTATGTTTTCAAGGTGTTTCGCACATGCTCCTGAATCATACATGACAATCATAACCCTGTGCTGGTGTCACTACCCTCATTCCCCAGATGAGGCCACTGAGACAGAGAAGCTAAGGGCCCTGCATGATCTACCTGCCTTGTGGTCGTGGAGCAGAGACAAACTTAGTCCTGGCCACAGTCCTCCTCTGTGTGCAAAGGAACTTCCTGAGTCTTTGGGGTCACTCTTTCACGGTGTGGCAAAGCCCTCCAAGATGGGGAAAGATGTGCAAAAGGAAGGGAGGCCATTCTGCCACTGGCTTCCCCATAGCCTTTTCCTCCCCAGATGTAAAATCTATAAAAGAAGAAGAAGGAGAAGAAGAAGGAGGAGGAGGACGACGAAGAGGAGGAGGAGGAGAAGGAAGAGAAGAAGAAGGAGGAGGAGGAGAAGAAGAAGGAGAAGAAGAGGAAGAAGAAGAGGAAGAAGAAGAATGGCATCTAAACACTGAGCTTTGCTCAAAGAGAACCTACTTCAGGGTTAGAAAAGGAACATTTCTTCCAGGGTCATACAACAGCACTGCTTACTTAGATCACATGGTTTCCAGCTCCTTTTCCGTCCTTTCAGTGACTGCCCCAAGAAAACAGAGAACATTCTACTGGCTTAATAATCTTGTAGGGGTGCCAGCGTATCTCAGTCGTTAGGCAGTTGACTTTGTTTCTGCTCAGGTCATGATCTCAGGGTCATGGGATTGAGCCCCATGTGGGTCTCCATGCTCAGTGCAGAGTCTGCTTGTCCCTCTCTCCTCTTTCCCTCTCCTTGCGTGCTCTCTCTCTCTCTCTGTCAAATAAAAAAAAAAAATCTTAAAAAAAATGATCTTGTGAAACACAGTACTTGAATTTCAGAGTAGAGATAAAGGAAACACACAGCAAACCATCTTGTCGATTTCATGTGTCTATCCTAGGTGAGTGTTCTTTTACCCAGAAGAATGAATTTTTTTTTCCTGCCAGAAGCCACAAGATGAGTAATGATCTATTTGACATGCATAATAGCAACTGTATGAGTAATTTGGAATTTAACCAGTTATTGCATACATACAAGTATGTCCTTGTGCTATCACTCCAAATAAAGTGATATGCATGTTCAGTGTGCAATTCCTGTTTTTTATGTCCTGTTTCCTCTTCATTCCTTGCATTGGAATATTATTAGTGCTCAATACATTTTGTCAAATCAATTAGAAATGAGACAAAAATAAAAAGTCCCATCTACAAATCTATAGCAGCCAACAATAGTGGCAGTGTTTTTCTTTCAGAAAAACAAAACACCAGCTCCAAGCAAAACCAATCTTGGAGATGTGACTCAATGAGTTGGCAATCAGTGGTTCCCAACTCAAAAACTAAATATAAAAACATTACCTTTGTTGTCACAAATGCCATCAGAATAACTTGTTTATCATAAATTCAGTCATGATTAAATTGTATTTTTACAAAACTATTGGGGGCTATTTTGTTTTGCTCCTTGTTCTCGATTACATATGTATCAAGATGGAGTTCTCCATCTCCTTCATTCTTTTTACTCTGCTCTGTGCATTTCTGTGGAAAGGGAGAACTGATTAAAAAAAAAAAAAAAGATTGGCACTGGGTGAACATAATACCATGTGACAATTATTGCCAGGAGAAAGAAGTTTTGTTTTGTCTTGTAAATACTATGCTCTGAAGAATTCAAGAACCTGAATTCTGAAGTCTGCTCAATGATTCATAGTCTCAATGTGATGGCACCCACCAAGAATGGAGCCAGAATATTTTCTTGAAACCTCGATACCTTGAGGGTTTCCAAAATGGATTTAAGTATGTGGAGATGGGCAGAAAAGGAAGGAAAAAAGGGGAGGAAGACCAGAGGGAGCAAGAAAGCAATTTGCTTGTCTCGATCTGGGAAGAGGTAAAGTCCGGTGGTTCATGTTGAGAGTCTCTGGAATCAAACAGCTGAAGTTGAATCTATCATCTTGTTAAACGAGGGATAGAATAGTCTGACTTCAAAGAGTTATTTTAAGAATTTAATGAGTTAGTCCATGTAAATTGCTTAGAACAGTGGCTGACAAGTAATCATTTCATAAATGGTAGCCATTAAAACCTGAGTTTGTCTCTACTGAAATTGGGGAGTGCTTTGAGGGGGAAAGTGTGCTAGTGTTTTGGCCCTTTTTCTGGACTACTTATGTATGTTGAATCAGCTTTTGGTTATTTTGGTCCTAAGTGACAATCCATTACATTCAGTTTCCAAATTCCCTACCTAGCAGGGTAATGCCTTTGCTTTCCCAGCTAAGAGGAGACCGTCACTATCTCTGCTGATTCCATAATTCTTCTTGAGGAAATAGCTCAGGCTCCCCGCTTTTTTTTTTCAAACATACATGATTTGTTTGTTTCTTGAGCTAAGTGCACTAAGGGAACAGGTTATTTTCCTATTTTTAGTTTGCAGTCATATTTTTGACATAAAATCTTGTGCTTCCTTTTTTTATTCAAAGCGCCATGAAAGGAAATGCTCACAATATACTATCAATTTTTTTAAAAGGCAGGACAAAACTCAATGTGCCCAGCTTAACCCCAATAGTTTACTGTGGTTGCCTCCAGAGGTAAGCTGACGGGTAACTTCTGTGACCTTCTTTATAATCTTGCATATTTTCTGAATTATCTTAAGACGCTCAGATTCCTTTGACCAATAATGACAACATTAAGTAAAATGTTTGCGTATTCTCTAAAATATTATGTGAAACAAAGGAAAATTGTCCAGGCTAGATTATAAATGGAGAAACAAAGCCAAAAAGAAGTGCCCAATTTCCCTTGGATCATATCCTGGCGGATTACAACCACCAGTGATTTCACTGCTGACCCAGAATGAAATGATAAAAACAAATGATACCAATATGTTTCAAAGATTGCTTCATCAGGGGCGCCTGGGTGACTCAGTCAGTTAAGCTAAGCTTCCTAAGCTTCCGCTCAGGTCATGATTCCAGGGTCCTGGGGTCGAGTCCTGCTTCAGGCTCTCTGCTCAGTGGGGAGTCTGCTTCTCCCTCTCCCTCAGTTGCTCCCCCTGCTTGTGTGTGAACTCCTCTCTCTAACAAATAAGTAAACAAATCTCAAAAAAAAAAAAAAAAAAAGATTGCTTTATCAGAATAACATGGCTCTGGGGCACCTGGGTGGCTCAGTGGGTTAAAGCCTCTGCCTTCAGCTCAGGTCATGGTCTCAGGGTCCTGGGATTGAGCCCCGCATCGGGCTCTCTGCTCGGCAGGGAGCCTGCTTCCCCCTCTCTCTCTGCCTGCCTCTCTGCCTGCTTGTGGTCTCTCTCTGTCAAATAAATAAAATCTTAAAAAAAAAAAAAAAAAAAGAATAACATGGCTGATGGAACCCAAACACATGGTATTTTCTCTCTCCTTGATACTATTTAGCCCACATCACAAAGAATCTATGTATCAGTCCCACAAATAAGATGGCTAGTCTGCATTAGTGCTATTGACAACTCCAGGCTTTTTAGAATAAAAAAGGAGGAAGGAAGTAGAAAAGATTTTGTCCAACCCTAAATGCTGTATAACATCAAAATGATTTTCATTTGGACTTAAAAAGTAATGGTGTTGCCAAATCTATGCCTTGCATCTTGGGAGTTCACAGCACATTAAATCAAATAATGAAGCTACTCTAGAGCCTTGACACAAGGTAGTAGAGTTGTTTTGGTTCAAGCGAGAACTCTGTTTTTTTCTTTAAATGGCCTGGTTTTTTCTTCTCAAAATGCATGTCCCAATGCTGTCTACAGCCCTGGGATCTGTATGGTATCAAAACAAATCTTTCGATTTGTTTAATTAAGTCAGTAAAATCCATGGAGTGAGAGAACAACAGCGTTTGACTCCACTCTAATGTTATTTGAATTGTTAAATTCCTGTGGTTACCACTTAAAGCATCATTTTGGCCTTTTTCTCCCTAGTACTAAGCCCAAAGAATTCTATTCAAGTGATACTTATTATAACAACCATGTTTAGGACTGTATTTCATTGTAAGTAAAAAATTTCAAATTGGGCCTATCTCACATAGCATCCTTTATTTAGTGAAGATGTGAAAAGAAAAATTGAGAGAAATGCTTTTTCTGATATTGAAAAGGCTTATTTTTTTCTCTTCTAGCTATGGAAGTCGTAAAATTCTGAAATCTTTAAAAGCTTCATGTATTTTTCTATGAGCTGCAAGTGTCTTCTGCACAAGATACTTGAATAAGGGCTTTTTTTCCCATAAGAGAGATGAATATAATATTAATATGGTATTTATTTCAAGAGAATCAACAAACCTCCACTGGGAACAAATAAAAGCATAATTAGATTATCCTAAAGAGACATCTCTATAAATACATTGAGGTGGCTTAGTAAACAATGAGGAAATTTTGCACAATAGCTCTGGCAAGAGCTATACAGGAGGAGATAATAGTCAAATGTGGTTTGTGAGATTAAATATGAAATAGGGTATAGTTGCACTGAGCCAGAAAGTATAATCAGAATTTTAGATCAGGAAGAGACCTAAGAAATCAACTACTCCAACCCTAGCATTTTAAAGTATGAAAAATAGGGGCGCCTGGGTGGCTTAGTGGGTTAAAGCCTCTGCCTTCGGCTTGGGTCATGGTTTCAGGGTCCTGGGATTGAGCCCCACATCGGGCTTTCTGCTCAGCAGGGAGCCTGCTTCCCCCCCTTCTCTCTGCCTGCTTCTCTGCCTACTTGTGATCTCTCTCTCTGTCAAATAAATTTTAAAAAATAGTAAAGTATGAAAAATAATGTTCAGAAAGATCACTTTTCCAAGGTCAGAGTTAATATCACAATTAATATGCAACATAATTATATGAAGCATGTACTATGCATCGGGCATTTAGAACCCCAGAGAACAAAGATTTTTTTTTTTACAGATTTAAAAAAAATAAGACAAATCCTCCCTTTGATCTGATTAGCCACTCTCTGATTGGAGAGCCATGCATTTCCTAGATTTGAAAATTGAGTGTGGTATTGTAATACTATGATAGAGGAGTATAAATTGCCTCACTCGGAATTTCTGAAAAGCCTTACTAGACAAGATGAGTTAGCTGAGTCAAGAATGGCGGAAAGGGCATTCCGGGGAAATGCAACTGCAGGAGCAAAGGCATAGGAATATTGTGCCCAAAGGAATTAATGAGAAGAAAAGTGTGGAGGCAGAAGGATGGTGAGAGCTTTTCAAGGTAGGGACAGGTCTTAGGGGGAGACCTTGACAGACGCTTGGACTTTATCCTTTGAAATAGTAATACTATGGGGCATTCAAAGGGTTTTAAGCCTGGGAATGTTAGGAATTCAAATTTATTCCATCTTCTGTTTGCAGTGTGGAGGAAAAGTGACCCATTAGGAAGGAATCAGAGCAGCCCAGGTCAGACGTGAAGAAGCTACAACCTAGAGCTGGGACCAAACTGGAATCCACAACAAAAAAATGACAAAGAGGGGCACGTTCAAAAAATTTGAGGAGGTAGAACTTCATTCCTTTTTAGTTATTTAATTTTTTCCAGCTTTATTGAGGGGGAAAAAATGACAAAGTCTTACATATTTAAAGTGTACAACATGAGGATCTGGCTACAAGTACATGGTGAAGTGGTTGTGAAGTGGTTACCAAGATCAAGGTCATTAACACACCTATCAGCTCACATAGCTTTTCGTTGTCATGGTGAAAGAGCGTAAGATCTACTCTCAGCGAATATCAAGTATATAATATTGTATTATTAGCTATAGTCACTGTGCTGCACATTAGATTTTGAAGTTTATTCATCTTACAACTGAAAGTTGTTCCCTTTGACGTACATCCCCCCATTTTCCCATCCTCCCCCTCCAAGTCCCTGGCATCCACCATTCTACTCTCTGTTTCTATAAAGTTCTATTATATGCTACAGTGTGGATAGATCTTAAAAATTCTACGCTAAGAAAAAGCAAGACACAAAAGGCCACGTATTATATGATTGTATTCATATCAAATGGTCCAAAATAGGGAAATCCATGAAATCAATAGTAGATTTAATGATTGAAAGAGGCTGAGGCAATGGAGAAGTAGGAAATGACTGCCAATGAGTATGAAGGGTTTTTTGGTGTGATATAAAGGTTCTGGCATTAGACTGTGGTGACTGATATACAACTTTGTCAATATACTAAAAACTACCACACTGTGCAGTTTAAAATGATGAACTTTGTGAGGACTTAGTTGTATTTCAATAAAGCTGTTATTAAGAAGAAAACCATTTTTTGCAGGGCACTTGGGTGGCTTACTTGGTTGAGCATCTGCCTCTTGATTCCAGCTCAGGTCAGGATCTCAGGGTCATGAGATCGAGCCTCACAATGGGCTCTGCACTGACCTATGCACTAGGTGCGGAGCCTGCTTAAGCTTCTTTCTCTCTCCCTCTGCCTCTCCCCCTCCTCCCCACTGCTAGCCTTTGTGCTCTGTCTCTCTCTCTCAAAGAAGAAGAAAGAAGGAGAAGGAGGAGGAGGGGGGAGGGGGAGGGGAAGGGGGAGGAGGAGGAGGAGAAGAAGAAGAAGAAAAAGAAAGAAAAGAAAAGAAAAAAAGAAAAAAGAAAGAAGAGGAGGAGGAGAAGAAGGAGAAGGAGAAAAACAGTAAAAAATAATATGTGGAGGTAGAATTGTCAGGGATAGGAAGACCATGTTTGCTTTCAGGTTTCTGATTGGCGTAGCTGCATAGATGATGATGCCCAAGGACTTGCACAGGAAACTTTTGTGTTTGGAAGAAAAAATGAATTCAGTTTTGAGCACAGTGAGTTGGCGGTACCTGTGGGACATCCGGGTTGATGTGTCCAAAAAGATATGTGAGTCCGCAGTTCAGGGTAGAGTCACACCGGGGTAGTTTATGTAAGAGTTGTCACCCTATAGGTCTAAGTCAAAATGATGAGTGTGGATGAGATTTACTCCTTAACTAAGGAGTAAATAACCAAGACCATTTGGTAATACACAGATTGAAAACCTGTAGGACACACACAAACACAGCCATCAAGAAATGATCAGAGAAGAAAAAAGAGTCAATTGAGTGTTAAGACGGATGCTAAAGGGGAGAGTTGAATCTCAGGAAGCGTGTGGTGACACAATGTCAAATGCAGCCTCACTAGTCAGTGAAGTCTGCAAAGGTAAGGCTTGACAGGCATTACTAGATTTGGGTCATGTCTGGTAATCTTTGCCAAGCGTGGTGTTGGAAATCATATCACATAACATTACAACAAATGGCTGAAGTAACTCCCAGCCCGGGGCTGTTTCCCCTCTAGGACACCGCAACCCAGCATCAAACTCTCTCTCTCTCTCCCCCAAGTACTCAAAATCCATGTGCAGATTACTATGATGCATGTTTTGTTTAAATGCAGTAGAGATCTGTGGAATGGGACTTTAGGACTATTGGCTCAACCGGTCCTACACTGGAACTAAATTTATAGGTTCTATTGTGTCTGTTATTAAAAAAGAAAGTGAAAAAGTATTAGGGTCAGAGAGGGGTTTCTGGAAACAGTGTGCTTTTAAATGTATCTAGTTTCTAAAAGAAACATTTCATCTGGTTTTTCGTTTTAGGGTTTTAAAGGTGCTCAGTTATCAGGATGATCAGAAAGGATTAAAATAGGTATATGTTTGGGACTTCGAGTTACAATGACACCCTAAAGGATTTCCTTCAAGAAATACATTGAATATGACAAACAAGTTTTAGTATAAAACTTATACCTCAATAGAGCTATTTTTAAGAAAAGTCTCAAAAAATCAGGAGGAAGGGCAAAGACCAAGGTCTCTGGTCAAGTCTGGCTTTGTATATTTAGACAAAGACTGAATTCCACAATGATTATTTTTCTTTCTCATCGTCTGACTTGATTAACTCTGCTTTCAGTAGTAAAAGTTTATGGGAAATTTAAATGCTTAATTCCCTAGAGGACTTTTGACTTTTCTGTTATCCTCAAAGGAAAAACATCCAAATAACAGATGCATGAATTTCATTAACGATGAAAACGGTAGAATTTTTAAATATCGTGAGGGTTTTTTGAGAAAGATTACCAGGAGTTCTATTTATTTGCCTAAGAACCTCTTTGATCAACAAATACGTTCACTTTCTCAGGTCCCTATAGATGAAATTAACAGAGGGCTACGTCTTGGCCAGTTCCGGCTACTGTCACAAACTCCCTAGGCTGGGTGACTTAAACAGCACACATCTCTCACTGTACTGGAAGCTAGGAAGGCAAGATCAAAGTGCTGACCAGTTCAGTTCCTGGCAAGAGCCCTCTTCCTGATTTGCAGATGGCCACCTTTGTGCTATATCCTCATATGGCAGACAGAGCTTATCTCTCTGGTGTCTCTTCTTATAAGGGCACTGATATCATTCATGGGGGGGGGGGGGACTCTTTCATGATCTAATTAACTCCCCAAAGCCCCATCAACAAATACTATCCCACTGGGAATTAGGGATTCAACATATGAATTTGGGAGGAATGCAAACATTCAGTTTATAGCAGACTGTAATGTCCTTATGAACTCTGTAGGCAAAGAAAAAGAACTATGTTAAAAATGCTGTTAAAATACTGACTTTATACATTCATAAAATTCTAAGTACTGTTAACCCTTGAACAACATGGGTTTGACCTGTGCTAATCCACTTATCTGCAGCTTTTTATAGTGTAGTGCTGTAAATGTATTTTCTCTTCTTTACGATTTTCTTTCTTTCATTTTTTTAAGTAGGCTCCATGCGCAGCATGGAGCCCAGTGCAGGGCTCAGATGCATTACCCTGAGATCAAGACCTGAGCTGAAATCGAGAGTCAGACTCTCAACTGATGGAGCTACCCAGGCAACCCTTCCTTATGATTTTCTTTCTTTTTTTTTCTTTCTTTTTTTATTTTAATTTTTCAGTGTTACAAGATTGTTCATGCACCACACCCAGTGCTCCATGCAATACGTGCCCTTCTCAATACCCACCACCAGGCTTGCCCACCCCCCACCCCCTCCCCTCCAAAACCCTCAGTTTGTTGCTCAGAGTCCACAGTCTCTCCTGGTTCACCACCCCCTCCGATTTCCTCCCATTCGCCCTTCCCTTCCTTCTCACGATGCCCTCCATGATTTTCTTTATACTCCACACGTAAGTGAGACCATAAGATAATTGACTCTCTCCACTTGACTTATTTCACTCCACATAATTATCTCTTCTAGTCCTGTCCATGTTGATACAAAAGTTGGATATTCATCCTTTCTGATGGAGGCATAATATTCCATTGTATAGATGTACCACATCTTCCTTATCTATTCATCTGTTGAAGGGCATTTTGGTTCTTTCCACAGTTTGGCAATGTTATATTTATTATATATGGTATTCTTCAACGGAGTGAGCTGGAGAAAAGAAAATGTTATTAAGAAAATCATTACATTTTCTTTTCTCCAGCTCACTCCGTTGTAAGAATACCATACATAATAAATATAACATACAAAACATGTGTTAATTGACTATGTTATCAGGAAGGCTTCCTGTCAACAGTAGGCTATTAGTAGTTGAGTTTTGGGGGTGTCAAAGTTATATGTGGGTTTTTGACTGTGCAGTTATGACCGTGCATATAACCATCATAATTATATACTAGTAAATAGTAACTCTTTCAAGTACAATAAATAGATCTCCTATTTATTTTCTGTATTTGAATTTTTGTCCCCTTTTCCAATCAGACTTGACAGTGGACATTTTGTCAAAATAAATGGCTCATTCACTCAATTCATTCAGAGGAAAAAAGATCGTTCTAGGGAAGTAAGATAGGCAAGTCAGTTTTGTATACATGCAGGTTAGCGATTAAATAACCTTCTTATCTCCCAAACAATACTGCAAAAACAACATGAAACACTTGGCTTAATACATTCCAGGTCCATCTATGTTGTTGCAAGTGGCAAGGTCTCATTCTTTTTTTATGGCTGAGTAATATTCCATTATAGATATATATGACACATTTTCTTTATCCATCCATCTGTTGATGGATACTTGAGCTGCTTCCATATCTTGGCTATTCTAAATAGTAATTCTGTAAACGTAAGTCACAGAGATGAAAAGTACAGCATAGGGAATATAGTCAATAATACTGCAATAACATATGGTGACAGATGATAACTATGTTTATCAGGGTAAACTCTGAGTAATATATAGAATAGTAGAATCAATATGCTGTACACCTGAAACTAATAAGACATCATATGTCTATTACACTTCAGTAATTTTTTTAGAAAAACAATTTTGATAAACAATAGCAACAACATGAAATGGAGGCCAATGGTGGACCAGAAAGCTGAGGCTATATCCTGTTTTGTTACTTATAACTGTGATTTTAGGCATTCTAACTCTTCAGTTTTCTTTTTTTCTCCTACATTAAATGCCGTTAATGATAACATAGCAGTTGCATGCTGCTGTAATGATAAATGAGAAAATTAATAGGTAACCTTAACCAATGTATCCCTTGGCCTTATAGCCCTATGGTGCACAAGTGAGGTGATATTACTATTAATAATTCAAGTCTCCCTGCCTTGAAGTCCCAAACTGACTTAGGACCATAAGCCTCCAACCCAGTCAAAGAATCTCTATCTGATGAGTGCTCAGGAATGAGTTCATACACCTTTTTTTTCTGTCCTCACATCATTCTTGTCTGTCACTTGAGAGGGACTGCTCATTCCTGCCTTGATTACTCGTCTCCTGAGCTTTCGATATCGTGAGACCTTCATGTGTCCGAAAGCTCTGCTCCCCTTAGTTTCCCTGCTATTCCTAGAAACGTGAGCTTCTTCAGAGCAATGGTGGGAAGTTCTTTTTCCTGCATCTCTGCATCACTTTGTTATTACTTGGGCCCTAAGGCAGCACTCCATGGGCCTCAATTTTCACTGTGTGATTTTCATGTAGAGTTTTTTAGCTCTCGTCTTTGTCTTTTGTCTCTGAAGTGTGTCAAATCTTCTCTCCTGAGCTTGGTTAGTAAATAAACACCATCCATTTCCTCCCGTGCGAAGCACACAAACATCACTTCAGGGTTCTCTTATCCCATGCATATCAGCACGTGCAGATAGATATTCGGATATCTTCATTCCCATATGCACATAAAACAACCAAACTGATTTCTAGTATAAGTTCAGGTGCGGCTCGGTCACATGATACACTCACTATTTATATGAAATACGTGAAATTATTGCTTGGATGTAGAACCTTCTTTGATAATCCTGACCAGAATTGATTTCTCTTCCTTCCCTTCGGTCCTGCTGTATTGAGAACATGTGTAGGTATCATTCAGACTGAAAACAACTAGAGGCAAAGATTGGCCCCGTGGATATTCTAAGCTGCTGCCCTGGTTACTTAGCACAATGCCTTGCACGGATGCACATCAGCAGAGGGATAAACACAGATGAGCCAACTTAGGTACCCTTTTCTAGCAGTAGCCAATTTCTTAATAACCCTTCCAACAAGTATGCATAAGGATGCAATCCAGAAGCGTTTCCTAGATTTCTGCAGCTATTCCCAGAAACCGTAGGAGCAGTACATTTGTTTAGAACTTTTAAAAATATTTTCATTTTCTAAGAGTCATTTATCTTTGGGGTCTCTTCTGGTCCTCTCCAGAGATACACATCTGGACTTCGTCCCTTTCAGAAGTGCACGAGACGATCTCCCAAGGGCGCTCTCACAAAACACAAGCCTCTGGCAATCTGGAGACTCAGGTCCTATTCATGAATTTCTCACTATTAATATATGTGAGCTTGTTCTAAAAATGTACCTGGGATTTTTTAAATCAGGTATGAAAAGATAGCAAACACAGAAATGATTATCATGAAAGAAGTTTATATTCACAGATCCCCAGAAATAGAAAGCACATGTGGAAACATCCAGAGTGTTCGGAGGTTGGAGGAGGAGAAGGGAGAGCCCAGTCCAGAGCCCTAACTGGGATTCTCACAGGAAGAAATGGGTGAGGCGGCATAGGCACACTAAGTATGTTTGGGACTGTGTAGTTTGATGATTTCAGAGGGTTTGGGACTCTAGTTGTCCAGTATCATGGGATGATTTGGGGCAGAGATAATACTGACTTTCTATGTGAGAGTTTGAGAAAGAAGATAGTTGGGGTTGGAGGCTCTGAATTGGCAGGTTTTTATATCAAAGGCATACACACAGCGGAGTTTGCTATCCCTAGGAATTAGCTACCCCTAGAAGAAACCATCTTTCCAGGATCAGAGCTTTGGTTTCCAGAACTTCAAGAGTAGAGAAATTAAGTGTCCATCAAGAGAAGATTGGGTAAAGAAAATGTGAAAAACAAACACAGACACAGACACACACACACTGGAATAATATTCACCATAAAAAAAGAAGAGAATCCTGCCATTTGTGACAACACAGATGGACCTTGAGGGCATTATGCAAAGTGAAATAAGTCAGACAAAGGGAATAAGAGAAATAAGAAATAAGAGAATATAAGAAATAAGAAAATAAGAGAAAGACAAATACTGCATGATCTCACTTATGTGTGGAATCTAAAACACAAACAAACACAAACTCATAGAAAAAGAGATGAGATTTGTGGTTTCCAGAGGTGAGTAGGAGGTGGAGGAATTGGAGGAAGGTGGCCTAAATGTACAAATGTCCAGTTATTAGATAAATAAGTATGGGGGAGGTCATGAACAGTACAGCCACTATAGTTAACATTGCTGTGTGGGACATGGGGTCTTCCAAGACCCCTTAGGCTTCCGACTGCCCCCCTTTTAGGAAAGTATCAATGAATAAGTCACATCCCTGCTTTCTCTTGCCTTGCAGTCTAGAGGCGGAGATAAATGAGACACGCGATAGAGTACCAAAGATGCCGAGCATTAAGTCCAGACAAAGAAATTAGTAGTATGAAAGGGAAAATGACTCATTCCACCGGAAGGAGCTGCCAGAACCTGGGGGTGGAGGGAGTGGAGTAAGACTTCACAGAGAGAATAATCGATTTTGAGGGAAATCTTAGAAAATGAATGAACATTTGATAGGCAGATTTGAGGGGTGTGGATGTTAAAACATTGAGACAAGACCCAGAGACAGGTCGTTGGAAGCTCTTTATGAACTTACAAAGAGTTTGCACTTTCTCTCAAAATAAGTGTGAGAAAACACGACGTTTTAGAAACATGCTTTAGAAACATGACCTGCGAGATACAAGCCCAGAGAAACAAGGACAAGTTAAGTGAGAACTGCAAGAATGGAAAGACGATGGGAGACACGAGATGGATATGGAGACGAACACGGGAAACGTTCAATAGTAACTATTTACATGATTTACTGGGCGACTGAATGTGAGAGTCAGGGGCAGGGAGGGAGGAAGGGTCTGATGTGCGTGACTGGGTCTCGCCAGAAGCTCAGCTGTAGAAGGAAGAAGAGCTACAGGGTGTTGTTTGAGAAGGATACAAGGCTGAAGGAGAACATTTTTTTTCAACTATTATTAAAAGCCTTGCGTGTTGCCTATTTGAAAGTTAAGGGTAGTAAATACAAGTTAAAAGTAAGGGTAGTAAATACAAGTTAAAAGTAAATACAAGTTAAAAGTTGAAAGTTAAGGGTAGTAAATACAAGTTAAAAGCTGTTAAATACAGCTCCCTCACAGGAATAGGAGAGTAGATGTAGAAAACACATGATGAAATTAGCACAAAACTGAGTTTTGTGCTCTAGAAGCAGATTCAGGGAGGAGGAATACACATTTAAATTAGCTATAAGTGTATAGGGGCAGAGATAAAACGATAAGGGGCTTCATGTCTGGGAGACTCATTTTTTTGCCTGTGAACTTAAGGAATACCTGCTGAACTTGTAGGAGAGGGGGAGAAACACCATGGAAAGCCTAAAAACGTGCGGACCAGCCTGTGGGAGGGACAGAAGAGGGAGCTAAGCAGGGACAGGTAGAAGGCTTGTCAACTGGTACCTTGGTCATCACCTAGTGGGAGTCCACCAATTTCTGGTGACAACAATACACACAGACATGTAATGTCCTGCCTCGATGCTCAGCAGCCCAAAGGTCTGAGTGGAGAAGGTGTGTGTGTCTATTTGTTGATGGCCAAGAATTGACAAGGTGGATGCAGAGGGGGAAGGATCTCGGGCCACGGAAGTGCTTGCTGGTAATTTGCGACTCACTATAGATTTAGACTGAAAAGAAGGAAAACCATCAAGAAAGTGAGGAATTGAGAGCAAAATGGAAAAAATTTAGGAACAAAGCCTCGAGAGGTGAAGGAATAAGTCGACGCAGGGGAATATAATGGCTATAAGGACAGGAGATGCTACTCAGATTTTGGAATGCTAGAATTTACCATTCCAGGAGGTATTTCAAAGTCCAAGTTCAGCCAGGTGATTGGATTATTGAAGTGGAAGAAGTGCTTTGGAGTGGAGCTTAAGATCAGTTTGTTGAAAGGGCATCCATATGCATGATGTAATCATAGGTGATGTTGGCAGGAGTTGAGGCAAAAATGAAGCTTGTGAGTCATCCCTGAAGGCTTAATGAGAGAGATGTGGGATGTAATATAGGGCAAAATAATGAACAGATAAGTTTCTATTCAACTCAGAATTTACAAAGTGTTATTCACAGATATTCCTGTACTTAATTGGCACAACCTATGACACAGACATGACTACTCGTCTCATTTTACAGATAAAGACAGATATAAGTTGGGACTCGCCAAACAAAAGTCACTCAGCCAGTAGGTGACAAAGCTGGAATTCAAGCTCCCATTTTCTGACTGCAGATCTCTTGTTCTTTCCAGGATAATAGGCTGTATTAGCAGAGATAAAATTTAACCCCTTAGGATACACATTTCACAGAAGTACTCTAAAGATATAATGCCTCAGTTTCTACAAAAGATGCTAAAATGTGCAATTTAAAGTTGTTAGTAGGTAAGAGGTGCTTTCCCAGGAGCTGCTGGTTGGAAAGAAGAAGGTGTTTCTCCCAGTTTGTGCCAAAGGAAACAGACAGCTTATGTACATGCATCATCCATAACCCCTCCTCAACTGCCCCCAGGGAAATTTACCCTCTACTACACCATAGACGCTACTCGACATTCAGTTTAACTCAACCACACCTGGATAAAAATGTCCACTGAAGGGGTCAGGAGCTAAGGGTTGGAGTACCTTATATGCTCCTTAAAGTATTTCTACTTAAAAACAGCAACATTAAGAAATAGTCTCACTGTGCACTCCTCTCTAATGATTCTCATTTCCCCTCAAAGATAACTCATAATTATCTAAACAAAATGTTTCTGAAACACCAAGCTTTCCGACAGCAAGAATCATAATACCCCCTCTTACACTGTGATCATTTATATCTTCTGTTTGACTCACCATGGCTAATAAGGCAGTAAACTAAAAAAAAAAAAAAAAAAAAGAATTAATTCCTCTTCCCTCCTTCCTCTTATATCTGCATCCAGAGTTTATCCGTGAAGGAACGAGGTCTTTGGAGTCACTGAGGCTCTTTCCCTTCCCAACAGTGGTGACCGGAATATAGTCAGGCGCTCAAGAAATGGTGACTAAGTTACCCCTAGCTTAGTAACTGGCTGAGGGCATATCCATCAGGAGAAAGAACAATCTGATAGTGGGAGATACAAATACCCAAGCCATTTTTAGAGAGGTCAGACAATGAAAAGAACTGATTTCAAGAATTTGAAGAAGCAGTCTCTGTCCTGACTACAGATAGGAGCGAATATTTGGAGGATTCAGGAATAAGCCCTCCTTTGAGGAAATAACTAACCGGCAGGTTGCCAAGAATTTGCATGGCATGGGTCTACAGGTAGTAAACCAGGAGAAAATTGGGATTACAGAACTGGGGTGATGCAACATGTCAAGCAAGCCTATTCCCAGCACAGACTCTATGCAAAAGGCTTGAGTTGTCAAATCCAGATGAGGAAGTTCCCGAGGTTCTTGAGCACCTCAGGTGTGGGTTTGGGTGGAGGTGGTAGATGAGCTGAGTTGAGAGGTAGCAGCACTCAGACATTACTTAGACCGGTCTGTAGGGTCTATAGGATTGAGTTCTCCCTGCCCGGCAGGGAATTCAGCAATAATAAAAGAGATGCAGGGAATCTTCCCCCCATGTAGATGCCTAAGGTGAGAAAGGACTTCGACTTCAGTAGCAGTGATAAGAAAAATCTCGATAGTCCATGTGACTCGGAGAAGAGGCTTATGGGGACAGTGGGAGCAATCTCTGCCATACTGAATAAAAAGGTAGAGGAATCTCTAAACAGTGGGGGAGCAGCAGGGATGGTGCCCACACAAGAGAGGAAGTATGGAGTAGCAGAGAGGTGGCCATTGGAGACCTTGCCTTACCAAACCAGCCCCATGGGGTCTGCAGCACAGAGACAACTGTCCAACAACCAGGGAAGAACCCTGGAATACTGGCCCTATGTAAGGCCATTTGAACAGATACCATCTCAGACTTTCTAGCAACGTGCCATCTAAGAACAAGAATGGACGCTGATGGGCATGTTGATCTTTAAGAACTCAGGTCCTGTTACTAAAATATTAACATACAGCACGTGCTGGGTAAATGCCTTGTGAAGAGAACTGAGTGGACTTGAATAAAATCTAATTAACCTCAGGGTGTTCAGCTTTTGCCCCAGAACATGAACTGGTTTCTTGATTCCCATATTCAACATGTCAGCCAGTTTGGCTATTGACTCATAACTTAGAGATTGTTAGCACCATTATACCGACTAGGTGATTTTCTTTTTGTGGATTGCTTTGATCGGTGATATTATTGCCCTGAAAAGCCTTATTTGGATAGGTCAGGCCCTGCCATTTTGGAAGAAAGTAGAGATAAAACAACTGAATGAGAAAAACCTCCCCTCCCCAAGGGACGCAAAGATTCACTAGGAGAAGAGCATAGTAAAATACTGTTTTTGAAATATTGACTTTTTCCCCCCCTAATATTTCCCCATTTCCCTTCTTTCTATGTAAGATATTAGTTATCTGTATTCATCATTCTGGGGAAAGGCATGAAGCTTGTAAGCCTTTTGATCCTGGTTTTGTTTTCCAAAGCCCTGAAAGAAAGAATCAAAGGGGAGCTGGAATGTGTGGGGTCTCCCCTCCCACACTGGAAAAAATCCCAGGTTCGGGAAGGAAAGGGGTGATGCAGAGGACTTGGTGAGAACAGAGATCAGCAGAGCTAAGAGAGAGAAAGGCCTGCACCTTTCTTCTCTCATCCAGTCCTGGGAAGGTGGTATGGCATCTGCCTCTGCTCTCAAGGGCAGAGAGTGGACCCTGTATTGTAGACAAAGCCTAAGAAAGGTGACAAGACCTCAGAGAGTGCGGTGCATAGAGTAGCTAGGTAGAAAGTTCCAAAGGCATTCTTAAGAGATGGTGAAAAGCAGTCCAAGAATTCCTGTGCCTTTATGTGGAAGAAAGAAGGAGCGGAGAGAGCGGCCAGTCCTGGAGGAGCCCCGGCAGAAGGACCAAATGTTGTTCTGGTGATCATCGGTGTAGACGGATGAATGAAGAGCAGATAGCATCTCCCCCCAGGGGCTTGGCCTAAGTAAGTTCTCATCAGATCTTGGACGCTGAGAGTGTCTGCCAACATGGCAGAAGAGAGGCTTGAAATCGAACGTAGGGGGACTCAGGGAAGTTACATTTCTTTCACATGTGAATTTCAGACCTCGGATTTATAACAGCTAACCTGCTCTTCATGTTATTTGGCAACTTCATGCTTTTGTCTTGAGTCCCCAACTAGACACACATATGGGGACCAAAAACTGTCTTATGCTTCCTTATATTTCCTTCAGCACTTACACGTCACTCAAGCATTTCACGGCGACTTGGAGAGCACCCACCAGTCCCAGGGCTACTTAGTTCCTGAGGATTCATCTTCGAACAAAACTGAGGGTATTCCCGGTCTCACGGAGCTCCCAAGCCAGTGCAGGGATGCACAATATTCACATGAGCAAACACATGGCATGTTATGTGGTGATATCTTGGTAAGAATTGTGACTCAGGGAAAGAGGGGTTTCTAGAGCATCTCTGATGTTGAATTCTTGATATTTGATCGGTGAAAATGTTGAATTGAATTTACTGGATTCCATGCTCTCTTTGAAACCCTGGCAACAATTCCAGTATGCTAAGAACATTTTATCAAGAAAGCCAAAATAGGCAAATGAGAGAAGCAAATATTGATATAGGACTCAAAAAGAAAACAAACCACCCAGAGACCTCATTAATAGACCATCAAGAAAGGGAGATAAAAAGAAAAATCACATAAGATGAGAATGAAATTTATTTTTTATGATTTTATTCCAAATATACCTCATTTCAAATTTCATGGCGTGTTATGATATCATGGAGGAAAAAGTATTATACTTAATTTTTTTTAACCTTGCTGAGCTTCAATCTTCTTATATGTAAAAGGGATTAGTAATTCCAAACTCACTGGGTTGTTGTTGGGAAGATACATTTAATAAACGATAATTTAAAAATATTACGATAATGTTATAAAAACGATAATGTAAGCACCTAATAAGTGATTATTAAAACATACTAGCTCCCATCCGTGTATCCCCTTACAGGTATGCATGGATTACACACAGAAGTGGGGATGGAAACGATGTATATTGGATATATCACTGCTTTATGAGCAGATTGGAACCTGGGAATGTTTTGAAGCGACTAGAGGCTACTTTCAGTGTTTTCTTTTGGAATTTGCGCTTGATCTCCAGTCCCCAGTGTTTATCTGGGCATCTTCCCTTCCTGACAGAAAACAGAGCTCCCTCAGGGCTCCTGCCCCTCCCCACTCCTCCCAAGCAAGCCACTGCATCCCCTCCTAGCCACTCTGGATTTGCTGATGCCCTGTTCTCTCTCCATTTCCAGCTCCTGGGATTTTTCCTTCCAAAAATGTTCCTCTTTCTAATCATGCGTGTTTGGCTTCTCAATAGATTCTTCGAAAATTATATGATTCTACGAAAGATAAAAACTTCTGCGGCTCCCAGGCACCATATGATAACAACTCCTACTGGCTTTCAGGAGTCAGAAATCATCATCTGCCCCTTCCCTGTCTGTCTCCAGCTGCACGATGTCTTCCCATTAAACTTGGAGCCCCCCCCCCCATAATTACTTACCACACTGTACTGCAATGATCTGCTTACAGATCTCTGTCTCCTCAGGGACTGTGAGCTCTTTGAAGTCTGAATCTCTCTTATTTTATCTGTTCACTACAGTGCTAGATGTAAATGGTGAGTTTCAGCTATCTGGTTCACCGAATGAAGGAATGTACCATCGTCATCACAGAGACCTATGAGCAACACTTGGCTCCACGCCTAGCGTGATGCCAAGGCTTTTACATGTAGAAAGATGTACATTTTAGTACTCTCCTTCTGAAGATAAGGCTGAGATTTTTGGTTAAATAACTCAAGGTGTATGCATCTAAAAGAGAAGCTTATCAAGCCAAACCAGAAGGCTGGTCAGTGGAGAGAGAAACCTATAGCAGATGAGGGCTTTTAACTTTCCCAAATCACATGTAAAAGTAACCCCATTTTTCTGCCTCCATGCCATACAGGTGTTGGCTTTAGGATCCTAAATAAGTCACTGCAGAAAAAACTGATATGGAGGGGAAAGGGCTTTGCCACCACTAAGCCATCTGTTTCCTCCAGATTTATATCTAGCTCACTCCCATCCGCAACGAAATTCTGTAAAAGATATTCGTTTGTCAACTGATTTTTTTTCTTTTGACGCCAGGCTAGAAACTTCCCAGAAGGGTACCCTGAGAAACGAGTTGGGTTTCTTCTCTAGTAACATTCAAACCCATCAATTAAGTCTTTTACGAACAGATTCAAACCACAAAAGTTGTAAATGGCATTGGAAGAACCCAAACTGGCCACAGGCATATTTTCCTCCACATGCAGTGCAATTTGCTTGCATTTCAGCTTCGCAGAGGGGGCCAGTGCTGGTGGGAATGCAGGAACTGGGACGAGCAACCCTGAGCCCCACAGTTCCCGGGGGAGGACTGTCCTTTAAGGTGCCACAGGGATTAGTTTAATGAGGCCAGCCTGAGGTCCTCGGGTCATGTCTGAAAGAGGAAACAACAAAATCTTCATGGGAAAAGTATGCAAGAATGAAAATAGCCAGAATATACAAGTAGGATCTCGCCCCCTAGGGAGGTTATAAGTATAGCTTGAAAAAGAATAGAAGGGGGTCAGGTGGGGACAGAGGGGCCATGGAAAGAGAGCTCGATTTGAAGTATAGTCCCAACTGGGTTAGAGTATTCCAGTGTGTGTGTTGCTCCTTCTCTCGGCCTCAGTTTCTTCACTGGAAATGTCACTGTCAGTCATCGTCCGTGAGACATTTCTAGTGCTGAAATTCCATGGTGCTGTTTTCAAGGAATTCCCCCTGCTGTGAAGCACAAGAGACACAAAGGAGCCACAAGACAAGTTGGATTTGGACTGTGTGGAGAGTAATAATCCTGAAACAGAAGGAGGGGCCGAGAAAGGTTAGAGGTCCACTGTGGGGATGTTGTAAAGCCAAGGAGTCACTACAGAGAGGTCTCCTCAGTGTTTTCTCTCGTGCTCCCTCAAAAGGTAGAGGAGAAGCTACCTGCAGACATTGCTAGTTGGTCAGTGTTCTCAGAGAAAGGCAACCGCACATCAGAAAGCTCTCGGCAGCTGTGTGCCCGTTTTCAAAGTCGAGAATTGCCAAGGAGTCTGGCAGAAGCCAGACCTGGGAGTCTTCAACTTCCTGTAACCCAGACTGGACATCCGGCCTCGTAAGAGAGCATGAAGGTGCCTTTCTGTTTCAAAAAATATTCTGAAACATTCTCAGGGGTGTCTGGGTGGCTCGGTCAGTTGAGCACCAGACTCTTGATTTCAGCTCAGGTCACAATCTCAAGGTCATGAGAATGAGCCCCACATCTGGCTCTGTGATGGGTGTAGAGTCTGCTGGATTCTCTTTCCTTCTCCCTCTGTCCATGCTCTTTCTCAGGCGCACTCTCTCTCTCTAATTAAAAAAAAAAAAAAAAAAAAAAGATCTGTCGATATTCTTCTTGTGTTTTGCCATCTGCCTTCCCCTTTCACCATGTGATGGCAGGCTGGGAGTCTGAGGATCCACTACCCTCTCCCCACCTTGGAGAGAGCAAAGCCAGTGCTGTTTCATCCCCAAGAACAGTCTAGACTTACATAATCCTCGGACCAAGAAGTCTTTCCCAACCTTGCCCTCTTGAACCACAAGTCCCCTTCTGGTAGGTTTCCCACCCACCTACACAAACAGGCGTGTTTCCTTTCACTTTCAACGGCTCCCAGTAGATAGCTCCAAGAAACACATTAGGTCTGTTTGTAGCTATTTCTTTGGTTGTCCCAGTGAGAGTAGACTGGACTAGAAGGACAGCTCCTTGGTGAAAAGGGTTGTGTCATAATCAGCTTGGTGTTCTCCGGATCTACAACAGTCCTTGGGTCACAGTAAGGCCTCAAAAAACAAGTGCTCAGTAAAAGGCAGAATGAAGGAATGATTATGTTGAAAAAGAAATCTGAGCACAGGAAAAGGGGAAAGGTGGCTGGTGATGGGACCTTCCAAAGCCTTTCGAATGGAGATTGTTAAACCTTTCTTTATCCAATTAACCAAGCAGTTTTCTGAATATCACCATGATTTTGTGACTGTGCTCTTCCCCAAACACCCTTGTTTCCCCAGATTTCTACTTACCTGTTTCTTGTACTTACACCTGCCTCTCTCTCCCCAAGCGCCAGGATATCCACATTCTTGGGCTATTACTTTCATCCTTCTATTCCTTCCGTATGTATACAGTTTTCTTTGTCCCCTTGTCCTAGGATGACAGGTTGGGAGAAAAATCACTTTTGAAACAAATTTCCAAATTGCTTAGGTGATGTAGTGTGTACACGTGTGTGTGTGTGTGTGTGTGTGTGTGTGTATGCATGCTTGTATGACGTTCCTTTTAAGCAAGGATGCTGTTGCAGTTAATTATAAACCATTTTTTTAAGATTTTTTTTTTTTATTTGAGAGAGAGAGAGAGAGAGAAACAGAGCATGCGTAGGGGAGGGACAGAGGGAGAAGGAGAAGAAGACTCCCTACTGAGTACGAAGCCTGATGTGGGGCTCAATCCCAGGACCCTGAGATCATGACCCAAGCTGAAAACAGGTGTTTACCCAACTGAGTCACCCAGGGGCCCCAGTTATAAACCAATCTTGATACTCTTCTTATTGGATAGCTATGTATCTGCCCACTGGCTAATTAATCATCCCGGCCTCCTTCACCAGTTTCCTGCTCCCTTCCCACTTGCCTCCTCCCCACCCCTAAGCCTCATTTAACTTTAGCAGAGATGGTCCCATTCTGTTCTAATTTATTCCTGATCACTTATTATCAATGTGGGTTTAAATTAGAAGTAAAACACTCAGAGAATCAATGTATAGACTTTAGAGTCTCCTGACACAAGCAACCAACCCATAGCCGTGGGGGATTGTGTCAACACTTTGATCCAGGAAGAAAGAGTGAAAACACCTTGAGTCCTACTGGAAAAGTGCTACAGAAGATTGGCTCACCCCAGAGGCATCTTAGGGGCCATTTAAACACGCCTGATGCTCAAATTGTCCCTCTCTTGAAGTGCTTCTGATCAGAATCGTGTAACAATTTCATTAAAGATTAGATTCGTGTTTGTAATCGGCTGATACATTGTGATTTGACAGTTAGCATTAAATTTGCTCCAGCCCTTTCATTTCTACACATGGGAAAAGTCGGGCCCAGAACGGAGAGGATTCTCCAAAACCACACAATTAGTGTAAACCTGAGGTTAGATTGCACGTCTAAGTGCTTCTCTTTTCGAGATATAGTCTTTTTCCAACCAGCTTCCCTGAAGCTTTCAATGCCTGCCATTCAAATCACTTCTTACTTGTTTTCAGTTTGTCTCTAGAAAGCACACTGGTATACCCCTGGGGAGCACGGAGCGTTCTCATGGCACCGCTTGCACACATTGTGTTGTCGGATTACCTTCTGCCCAGCCCCACCCCCGCCCCATCCCCAAGGAAGGCAGAATCCTGAGAGAAGTGGGCGCAGCCGACAGGCACACTTGGATATTAGAAGCAGAAGCAGGGGAAAAACTGGAACAGTATGTCCCTCTTCTGGGTTCTACAGAATACCCCTAATCTGGAAGATGCGAATCATGGGCAAAAAAGGCAATGTTGGCCAATTGAGAAACACTGGAATAAACACAATTAAGTGGGGCTTTTTGCTTTTGCTCAGCAAAAGACTCTGAGTGTGAGACTGATGGGATTTTGCATGATTTTGCCCTTTTTCATATTTTCCTCATTTTTTTAAGATTTTATTTGACAGAGAGCGAGCGAGCGTGCAAAAGCAGGGGAGACAGCAGAGGGAGAAGGAGAAGCTCTCTCAGCAGAGAGCTGAGCAGGAGAGCCTGAACATGACCCGAGCTGAAGGCAGCTGGTCAACCGACTGAGCCACCCAGGCGCCCACGAATACAACTTCTTCAGTATGTTTGTAAACTCCGTGAAAACAGAGCAAATTTTCTGTTGCGTACTCTGGGATCCTCTTCCGTACTCCAACCTCACTAAGAAACTAATACCCTTCACAAGGAAGGAGCTTGTTAATTCAAGGAATACGTTAGCTGGTGCATTTAATAGGCAGGACAGAGACTTGAGTTCATTTGATATGTATCTTACTGTCTTACATAAATGGCATGAAGGAAAAAGAAACAAAGAAAAAAAAATCTAAATTGTATCACCAAACAACTTCCAGGGTCACATTTTCCTTCCTCTAGAATCTAAGCTCCAAGAGGTGAGAGATGGCCTCTAACTAGTTCTCTGCACAGTGCCGTCCATGGGGTGAGTTTCCAAAGTATTGGAAACATTTCAGGTCTGTTAAAACCAGAAACACCCGAAACCTTATGCTTATGCAAAACTCCCTTGATAATGACTAAGGCTGCGGCAGAACCTGTCTATAATTTTTACATCCAAATTCTTCTCCCTTTTATGGATGGAGCTTTATAGATCACAAATTCAAATGCTCAGAGAACCTTAGAAACCGTCTATTCTTAGTCTCTCTACTGATTCTCTTGTGTCACATTACTAACCCAACAGATCTTAACTGACATTGGCACTTTTCTAACACTAATAATATTTCCTATTTTCTCAGGGCCTCACTGCCAAGAGTCAATGTAGTGAGGTGACCAGAAATGTAGTGAGGAACACTGAGGCAATACTCATGATGGGTTCAAGACCCATAGTAGAAGCTTCCAGGCCACAGGCCCAATATAGATGTCCTTTACATATTCGTCTGGTTTTCTGTTTCCTCTGCGGTCATTTATGATAATTTCACGGCTGTCGTAATTGCTTCCCAAGATTATTTCTGTGGCTTGTGTCTCTAGTGGTCTCTAGTACATTCGTTCTAGATGAATAGCAGTGAGTTCTGCAACATCATAACCAAAGCCAGGTTTGCAGAGAGACTTTGGATGCAACTAGAAAAACCAATGGTCATCTTTGGGGCCTGTGTTCCAGGCTAGCCCAGATCTATTGGGTGGTGTTAAATAAAATGAATAAGCTGCATATTTCCAGTCTCGAGTCCTATCACGCTAGGAACTGCAGGTGTACCTACCAATGGGGATACTGCGTACGGAGCCAGTGGTAGCTGAAAGAAGGCAGAGCAGGATAATTGTATTTGTTATTTATATATTTATATATATTTAACATAATTATAATTATAATGAGGAAAATAATAGCTAACACTTATTAGCGTTTAGTGATACAAACTCATTTGACCTTCACAAAAACCTTGTGCCGCCATTACCGTCATACCCCATTTTATAGGAGAGGAAACTGAGGCACAGAAAGAGTGGGTGACTTTCTTAAGGAAATATTAAAGGTTTGGTAGACAGTCGGTGGCATGATTTGATCTTCTAAAAAGGAAGATTGTCCTCCATGGGGTGAAAAAAGTGAATGAGGAGAATGACGACAAACACACGGCGAGAAGCTTATTGCCATAGCATGGGTGAGAAATGAAGACCTGCGCTAGAAGCTTCCAGAAGGAGGCACAGATCTTCCTTCCTTGTGTTTCCATAGAAGAGACATTTTTCTCTATTCCTCATAAAGCAGAGTATTGGAGTGGATGCTTCTCATGTCTTTCCACTCATTTTTGTTCCAGCTCAGGGAGGAAGGATGGATGATTTGAAATTTGAGAACCTTCTCCCTTCTTCCCTTCATTTGAGGTATGAGTTTATTAAATTGAATTCCAATATGAACACATTTCTCATTTACCTTTGCTCTTGTACTCTGTGCCCTTGTTTTATAAAGGGCTTTCTCACCTCCTCCTGCCACCATGAGGAAGCCGACAAACAGGGACAGATGTTCCCCTAGGTGGTGAAGGTGAACTATTTCCCAGCTTCTTCCTTTGCCACTTGAGTGGATAAATTGGACCCTAGTCTTTCCACTGACGCCAATGTCCACATTTAGGGGAAAGTGTTGAAGTGGTCCCAAGTTGGCACAAAATTTTAGCCACAATCTCAAACCCAGCCTTACCAAGAAGCCCAGAGTTTTGTGTTTTACTCAACAGCCAACAATAAAGTTGGGTTCTTTTCCTACCCCTTATCTCTCTATACCTGTTAGGATCTTAAGGGGAGGAAACGTTATTAACACCTGAGATCCCGTGAGAAGTGCCTGTGGGGATGGAATCAAAAGATTCATGTTCACCAAGCAGTCTTTTCCCAAAGAAATGTGCATTCCTGTTATTTTGAGGCAACTCTGCTTCCCTGCTTGGCCGGTTCCCATGCCAAGGAACTCCGTTTGTGTCTCTGAGTCTTGAGTTCCTTATCTGTGCAATAAGGATTAGGGGTAGGTAGTTCATTTTAAATAGAGGCCATGTTATTCCTCATCACTCCCCCTCCTTTGGTTCATCCTAGGACACCACAGAGCCATCAGCTCACCCTTTATGGCAATCAAAACTCCATCTGGGTCTCCAGGACCCTGATGGAGTGTCAGAAGTCATTAAAGGAAAAGAGTAAAGATAAACCACAGGAGTCTTTGATCCCTGAGTCTGGTAATAAGTCCATTAAAAAAGAAGATGAGGTCCAGTAACTCTCTTTAACCAAATTAAAGCCAAGGCAGATCTGACTCTCTCCATGTTTGGGGGACCTGTTACGCTCACCCAGATCTAATAACGCAGGTGGTTTTATTTCTGCTCCTGCTAACGTCGTCACTGTCTGTACTGAGGAAAATAATACGGGCAAGGAAAAAGTGAGTTCTGGAAAGCTGAGCACCCGAACTGTCCTGCCTCCTGATCTGTGAGTGCCCCCCTGTCAGATCCATTGATCTAATGTCTCTCTTCATTCTGCTTCTTCGTCTTCATAAAATTATAGAATTTCAGAGAAGAAAAAGAGGCATATCCCAGAGAGACCGATGATATGCTCAAAGCAAGTTAGGCATCGAGTAGGAGCAGAATATATTAATTGACTGAAAGAGCAGACATTCATTGATCGTCTACCATGGGCCAGCATTGTGTTAGGCTAGACTCTAAGAGTGGGTTAAAGGGTGAATAAATATTAGTTGTTGCCTGCCTCCCAGGAGCAAGAGATATTGGTGGTGCTATGAAAGAATATATAGTGAGACCACTCAGGAAAGAGTGGCCATTACTTCGGAAAGGAGATACATAGAGTAAATAACATATCCTCTTTACGTATATAAAATAATCAACCTTTATCCAATCCAGCAGCAACATGCCATGTAATTTCTGTAACGCAAGAGTTATATTGGTGGTTTCAAAATGTTCTGATAGAGTTAAATGCAATTTAATTGTATTCGTTTGCCTGACCGTCCATCTTAATAGTTACTGATTACATACTAAGTTGATGTGTAATCAAAGTTCACCTATTTTACAGATGACATCATTAGGAAGACACAACTAAAGAACAGCACCGTATCACAGGGCTGGGAACAGCCCTGAAAGATCACCAATTGACTTGACTAAAAGAAAGCTCACGTTTTCCCATTTTAAATTTTCTTTAAATTATCCAGATAGCCATTTAAAGCACTCCGTAAAGTCTTTCCAATTTTTGGAAATTTAGCATTGCAGTAAATCCCAAAGCAATCAGCAGGTAATACTAGAGTCATATGCAGCATTAATTGCAGCATAAATTGACTAGAGTGATTGCCCATAAAAGGGCCTTGGTAACAACACGTCACCTCAAGAAGAGCAGTTCCTCCTGTAGGTTAGTCTTTAAGTGCTTCGATTCTCTTTCTCAGAAATGGCTTGCGTTTAGTTGGAGGCCAAATTGAGGGCATGAGGCAAATGAGTTATCTAGAGAAGGTAATTATTACACCCCAACTATACAGAACACAGAAGTTGTTTAAGCTACCATTCACTCAGCACCCATAATGGGTCAATTGCCATTTTAAGTACATTACATGTAGTGTCATAGTTAATTCTCACCACCATGCTTTGAAATTAATGTTGTACTCATTTTAACAGATGAAGATTCAGAGTTTCCAAGAGGTAAAATAGTGTACCCAAATGTACACAGTTAGTATGACTTGCTTTTGCATTCTCAACTATGATGCAATAAACATTGTGCCCAGCATTTCAGAAGAGATGACAATATAAAAGCTTTTCTTCCTGAAATCTGAAATCTTACAATATGCTTGGGGAATCCCATCTTTATGAAGGCAAAGTGATGACAATGCTAATGTGTTAGAAGAAAGTCTTACAGTTGTATTTAAAAAGAACATGAGAGAGACACTTGGGCGGCTCAGTCATTTGAGTGTCAGACTCTTGATTTCTGCTCAGGTAATGATCTCAGGGTCCCAAGATCGAGCCCTGTGTCTAGTTTTGTCCCTAGTGTGGAGCCTCCTTGGGATTCTCTCCCCCCCTCTCCTTCTGCCCCTCCTCCTGATTTGTGCACGCTTTTTCTCTCTCTTATTAAAAATAAAAAACATGAGGAAAAGAAAAGAAAAGAAAAGAACATGCTGGGAAGGCTCTTTGGAAATGTTGGGAGTTTTGAGAAACTCTAAAAATTATTCCTCTAAGTTATCATGAGGGAAAAGAGAATTCTGGGCAAGAGTGCTTAGAAGTTAACAGGTAGATGGGTGAATAGGGAGGATGGTATGTGAGGGATATGGGGTATGAAAAGGGGACGACAGTCGAGGGGCAGGAAGCCAGATATCTATTATGGAACCGGGACCTTCCCAGCTTCATTGGAGGCTGGGACAATTCTTGCTTCAACGTCCATGTCATTGTACTTGTTACAGATGAGCTCCTATAATGAAAGCCTTCTGATTAATTAAATGTTCTGGATGATTCTGTGTTATGCTGAGTTCCATGATTCTTCATTCTTCAGTTTTGCTCCCATGGATTACTGTCTTCAGCTAGTAGGTTTGGTTGTTTCCTCTCTGTTTGGCACCATGCATGCAGTGGGTCAACAACGAGAGTTGAGAACAAATTACCTTCAATATCTTTTCTGAGTTCTTTAATTTGCTTTATTTTTCATGTGTTGCAAATGTTATTGTAACCACTTCAGTTTTTTTTAATTCTGTTTAAAATTTTTTTAAAATCACTTGTAATCTCTGTAGCTTACTTTTTCCATGAGTCAGAGAAGCTGTTGTAGGATAAACTTTAAGCAGTCAGGAACAGTATGTTTGGTGAACTCTGCTATGTTAAATGCTTTGAAGATAATCCATGAACAAGAGCAGCAATGAATTAGCAAACCCATAGTGAGGCTGCAGGAGAGGTAGCAAGTGTTTACTCACTGGAGTAATTTCCGGGGATGAAACTCAGAACAGACTGGAGGATTCTGTGTTCAGTATGTGGGTCTTGTTTTGTTAAAACTGTAAAACCATCATCATGGAGACCATGGACCTTATCTTCCTGATTCTGTAGACAGCAGGCTGCTTCAGATAAGTGCTTTTACCAAAATACTCATTGACCTGGATGGTCTCGCATTGGCAATAATAGTAGAAAATGGAACAGAAGTATTGATAGCTCTCAAAGTCTGTGTACTTAACAATAGACCAGAACCTACATTAAATCCTTCACATGAGTTAATATATTCACTGCTTAACAAACTAAAGTAAATGTCTTTAACTCCATTTTACATATTAGAGTTTAAGTATCTTCAGCAAAGTTATGCAGCTATTGAAAGAGCAAGGCTTTTGTCTGATTTAAAGCCCAGGTCCTCAACCTTTGTAGTAGTCTACCTCTCAGATTTGCTGATTCTCTGCCAAACCAATCTGTGTGTGTGTGTGCACGTGCGCACGCGGTGCGTGTGTGTGCGTGTGTGTCCGTGTGTGTGTGTGTATGTGTGTCTCCTCATATATATATAAAGACACCCATACAAATGTGTCTCTGCTCTTTTGAGTATAGAATATTTGGTAAGACACAGTGGAAATGTCGCCATTCATAGTAACTGCAGCTAACTGTAGAGTGCCTTTCTCTCTCCTTCCCAAATGCTTTTAGAGAGGCAACTGTTTACTACACAGTTCCAACCATGTCACTACTGCCCTCAGAAAGCATTCGTGGCTCCGTATAGGAAATGTGATCAGGACTGAACTCCTTGCCCTCCATCAGCTTTCCCTCCACCTAATTTTCCAGTATTACGCCTCATTACATTTTCCCTCCAATTTGAAATTCTTCTCACAGTAGGGCTACCACAGTCCCACTAGTATACATACAATTTCCTGCCTGTTCACCTTCTTTCATGATGATGTCCCTTCCACCTGAAATGGCCTCACCCCCCTTAAGTCTCAAATATCTTTTAAGACTCAGATGAAACATTTAAAGTAGAATCTGCCTTTGCATTTTCTGATCGTTGGCTACAAGTGGTGTGGGCACATTTCAAAGTTTGACTTCAAGTACAATGCTCATTTGTGTGTGTGTCTGTCTTATCTCATGTCTCCCTTCCACCTGTGTTCCTTTCAAGCTCGGGAACAACATCTGGTTCATTTTGCAACCATCACGTCTTGTCTAATGCTCAACACATGTTCAGAAAATGGTTACGTCAAATCAAACATTCATTAATGTTATCCATTACTCTAACTACCTCATTTTAACAGAGCACACAATGTATTTATGCCATGATATGTCCAAAATGTAAATATTTTTTTTGATGTATTTAAGCAATATGCTATGTTTGATCCATTACCTATCTGTCTTCATGGAGCCACTAACTTAGACGTTTAGGTCAAAACTTTTAGAGAACTCAGCAATAAAATTTTAAGGACAGATTATTTTTCAAGAAGGATCTTTCTACACAGTGAAGAGACTCAATTTAATGTTCCACTTCCTTGATCCCAGAGTGGCTTGAGGTGCTTGGGATTAATAGCAATTCTTCTAGTTTAATCTTGAGCATAAAATAATACAAGTACTGTATGTATGCAGCTATTCGTTTTGCTAAAAATGATTAATCATAACCAAAGTTCTTCATCAATTATAGCCATTGGCCAATCCCCCATCTCTGTGAAAATATCAGGTCCTTTACTATTTTAAATATTTGTAACTTATTTTTATACATGTGTGCCTGTTTGTGTCAGTTTTTCTATCCTCAACTGAACATGTAAAGAATTGAATGGCCATGTTAGAGCCTGATCAGTCTGACTATTTCAGTCATTTTATTGCATTTTTTAAAAAGATTTTATTTATTTATTTGAGAGAAAGAGTGATTGAGAGAGAGAGAGAGGACGGGCAGGGGAAGGAGCAGAGGAAAAGGGAGAAGCAGACTCCTCTGCTGAGCAGGGAGCCCAACATGGGACTCGATCCCAGGACCCTGAGATCATGACCTGAGCTGAAGGCAGAGACTTAACCAACTGAGCCAACGAGGTGCCCCTTTTCAGTCATTTTAATTTAACAAATGAATTGGATCAACAACTTATTGATCTGATTCAAGCTTATGCTATCTGAATTCAAATAATGACAGAAGATATGCCTCACGGTCCTGAGTTGCGGACATGTAATCCGTCTGTGCCTGGGAGGCCCAGGAAACCAGCAAAACTATAGTCTGAAATGTGGGCTAGAGGAACAACTTTATCACAGAAAAACACAATTTAATCCTAAATGCTGTACGTAGGGGATACATTTGCAGAGAGAAAAGTTGTAGTCCAGAAGGAAAAAAAAAAAAAGATTTTAAAGCAATGGAAGAGAGTCTCCCGGGAATGTTTAGACCTGAAGATGATATATTTCCAAGCCAAGCCATGGAGGTATTTGTTCTTCATTCATTCAACAAGTATTTACTGAAGGTCTGTTCTGTGCTAGACATTGTTTTAAATACCAGGGACACAGTGATGAATAACAACAAAATTCCTGCCATCATTACACTTGCATTTTAGTCTGAGAAGAAAATAAACAAATTACACAATACAGTATCTGGCATTATAGAAGAAAAACAAAGTAAAGTCATATAGCATCTGACATAAGGGGAGAAACAGATATTTTGAAGAGACTGGTTGGGGGTCTCTTACCTGATGACAGGTGAGCAGAAACCTGAAAAAAAGCAAGGAAGCAAGCCCTGAAGACATTTGGGAAGACAACAGCAAGTGCAAAGAAAATGTGGGTATACTTGGTGGGCTTCAGGACCAGGAAGGGCATGATGCCTACGGCACTGGGAGCTAGAAGCCAAGTGGTAGGTTGTGAGACCAGAGAGGTAGCCAAGAGAAAATCACATTGAATCCTGGCACAGATGCTTTTTTAAATCAAGGGTCAATTTAGATACAGTGAAATGTACAGATCTTAGGTAGAGAATTTGATAAATTTTGGTAAATATATTTGCCTATGTAACCACCATCTCAGATAAGATACAGAACATTTCCACTGCCAGGGCACCTGTGTGGTTCAGTCAGTTGAGGGTCCAGCTCTTGATCTTGACTCAGGTCCTGATCTCAGGGTCCTGGGATCGAGCCCCACACTGGGCTCTGAGCTGGGCATGGAGCCTGCCTGAGGTTCTCTCTCTCCCTCTCTCTATCTGCCCTTCCCCCACTCTCTCTCTGTCAAAAAATAGAATAAATTAAATTATTAAAAAAAAAGACTGTTTCCATTATCCCTAAAAGTTCCTTCCTACCCACTTCCAGTCAGTCCCCACCCTGCCTCTCGAGGCACACAGTCTAATTTTTCTCTACCATGGATTAGTTTCACCCATTCTAGAACTTCATATGAGTGGAATCATGGGAGTATATATTCTTTTGGTAAGGATTTTCTTGCTCAAATGTTTTTGAAATTTAGCCATGTTATTGCATGTTTATTAGTCTGTTCTTTTTTTGCTCCTAATTAATTAGTATCTCAATGCATGAACCTGACAACAATTATTTATCTATTTTCATTGGTATTTATTTGAATTATTGTATTAACATATCTTTTCATTTCTCTTGGGTAAAATTCTTTTTTTTTTTTAATTTTTATTTTGTTGAGAGACAGAGAGTGAGAGCATGAGAGAGGAGAAGGTCAGAGGGAGAAGCAGACTCCCCGTGGAGCTGGGAGCCCGATATGGGACTCGATCCCGGGACTCCAGGATCATGACCCAAGCTGAAGGCAGACGCCCAACCAACCAAGCCACCCAGGCGCCCCTCTTGGGTAAATTCTTAAAAGTGGAATTGGTAGGTCACAGGGTAAGTGTATTTTTTACTTTAAGTGAAACAAAACTGTTAAGCAGTTTTCTAAAGTAGTTGTACCATTCTTCATTCCCTTCAGCAACCTACTCCACATCCTTGCCAACATTTGGTGTTGTTAGTTTGCTTTCTGAATTTCAGCCATTACAGTGGGTGCATTGAACTATCTCATTGGGTTTTAATGTGCAGTTTCTGACATCTAATGATGTTGAATACATTTTCAGGTACTTATTGACCTTTTTTTTTTTTTTTTTTTTAAAGAGAGAGAGATTGAGCATGAGCAGGAGGCAGGAGCCGAGGAAGAGGGAGAGAGAATCCTAAGCAGGCTCCACACTGAGCTTGGAGGCTGAAGTGGGGCTTGATCTCACCACCCCGTGATCATGATCTGAGCCAACATCAAGTCTGATACTTAACTGCCTGACTCACCCAGGCGTCCCATACTTTTATATCTTTCATTTTTACATCTTTCTTCGTAGGCCGTCTTCCTAAGTGTTCTGCCAATTATTAGTTTGTAGGAGTGACATATATTCTGCATACAAGGAGGAAAGGACTTTTAATCTTCATATTATTGTTTTCTGACTGTGAGGTGAAGCCGCCAGAAGCTCCGAGCATGAACAATGCAGACCCCGCGTGTGGTTATGCGTAAGCGTAGGGTCGTTAGTATGTGTATTTGTTATAATTCCCCATCAGATGTCAGCAGATGTCTGGAGGAAGCGATAGCTTTTTCTTTTTTTTCTTTTTTAACTCACTCTTACCAATTTGGAGAAGACAATACCAGAAATAGTTCAGACATATATTATTTTCCGCAGAAGACACATGACACTCGCGCTAAGTATTCTCAGCGAGAGAAGGGATGCCAAGACTGTGTGTCGGCTGGAAGCAGATGGGCGCCTCCGAGAATTGTTCCTACTTTCCTTTTTGGACGAACTGACCAGACATCAGCCTGTAGGTTTCCCACAAACAAGCTATCAGAGAATTACGGTGGTGCATCTTAAACCAGGCGACTATTGAACTCACTGTCTCCTCACCCCCCATTTTTATAGGAAAACAAAACAAAGAACAAATGCAGCCTGGGAGGATAACTCAGGCATTCAGGGATGCTCAGTTAGAAGGAAGGGTGGGTCTAGAATGAGGTCCCATAATCTCATTTTTAAAAATTTTTCTCTGCAGTTCAGCCTCGGATTTTGCCCTTAAATTTGAACCCCACACCTGCTGGGTGGCATCAACTACCTCAGTACAGGAAGTATTCGGGTTCAGCCAGGAGAGGGGCAAGTCCTGAGTCCTCCCCAAGTGCGCGTAAAGCACCGATTTTAATACGAAGACAAAAACTTCCCATTTAGCCTTTGTTTGATTCTACCATTTGTTTCTGGCCGGTGCACAAGATAACAGAGCCCTAATAAGCATAAAGGCTCTGTGGACTCTAGCGCGAGGGCGTGGATAAAAGAAATCAGCACCAAATAAGTTCAGTTTATTCTTCATCATACAAAACGCATTCCTTCAGACTTAACTGTAGCCTTGCGCATACCGCTGGACTAAAAATAGACCCAACCTTTATTCCCAGAACATTGTTTGCTTTACTATTGTTACATTCTCCAGGCAGAGTGGTTTTTCCCTAGAGATTATATCCAAGGCTCACAAGAACTAGGGTTCTCCCAGAGCTACTCCTCCAAAGCATCCCTCTTCCCAGTCTCTCATAACCTGAACACAGGCTCTGTCTCTTTTCAGAACACAGACTTCATGAAGCCAGTGCTCAGCCCCACACCTGTCTTCTTGTCCATCAAATGGGAAATATAACCACTTTATTTATTGCATAGATTTTTGTGCAGCTCTAATGATGTAACTATGTGGAAAGACATTTTATGAATTTTCAAACACTGCAAATGCACAGCACGATTATGGTGGTCAGGGCCCCCAAGAGATAAATTTCTTAAAAACTACTTGCTATGATGGAATACGAGAGAGAGAAATGTTGGAAAGGTTTCTCTAGATGATATCTTTAGACTTTCGCCTGTCCACTGGTCGGTCGCAGCTCCCAGCCTGCCCGTCACGTCTCTCGCCGCCCTTTGCCCCGCTCTGCGGGCCAGAAAATGTTTTCTGCCTGGACAGACCCGTGAAACAGATGCTAATAACTTGTACAACGTCCGTATAAAGTGCAGAGTTGCCATCTTATTGATAATAGGAAAATCATTATAAATGGAGCTGAATTATTATACATGGAGTTGAATGAGTGATGTGTGAGTGTGTATGGAGTTTTTCCAGAGGATTCCTGATGAACAGATCCTGTTCTATGACATGATGCAGAGAAACTTCTGTAGAAATAATGAAATCATCAGCCCATCTTCTGACTAGTTCAAATATTGCGCACTTCTCTTTACATAACCCAGTACAGCAGGAGCTCCTGAAGGTCACTGATAAGGTCTTTTAAGTCTTTTCTCTGTTGTAGAGGTCACTGATGGCAAGGGTAACTTAGTGACAGTACATACAGTGTCACTGAATCAACTGTCATCAGAGCCCGAACTTCCGGTTGCTGCTAGAGTAGTAGGTATGGATTGACCTTCACTGATAGTCCTGGATAAGCAGAGCGTGGGGGAGTCGACAGTGACAAAACTTAGTGAAGCTAAATAGTCTGTGTGGAACTAACACCACTGAAATATTCAATTAACCACTCAGTGACAATGTAATAGTAGCTCCTATTACCATTGTCGACATTAACATTGTAACTTTTCTTCTGTTGTTGGCCTGACTGATAGGAGGATAAAGAAAAAGGAAACTGATGTTTATTCCCTGCCTATTACCTTTCATGCTTCCCCAGGTTCACAGCAATCTTAGGAGGTAGGAAGGGAAGTTTGAGTATATTAACATGTAGTAGAAAGTAGTGCCCATGACAACTCGTCCCTGCCTTAGACCCTGGTCTTCCGACCCCTGGACAAAAGCTGTTTTCAATTTTACCTCTAAAAACAAACATCTCACGCTTCAATGCTTTTTATTCAGAAATTTGAAGGTCTTTATAAACAGAAATTCACTGTTAACGGTAAAAGAACAACGAGTTAGATGGGAATATCATGACCTTTATTTTATGCAAGAATGAGTTCAGGCACAAAGACATGTCAAGACTCGCTTCCGATCAGATGATGATTGGATGGGAAGCCCAGGTTTATTGCACTCATTCACTCATCTATTAATTTGATAAGTATTTGTTAATGACCTGTGTGTCCCATATGGGGAAGAGGCTGGGGCTTCAGCACTGAACAAAGAGACGGAAATCCCTGCGCCCTTGGAGCCCAGATCTTCACGGGAGGCTCAGATGAGAAAGCAGAAAAGGATAGAAGTTCTGTGCCTATGTTGAAATTTTAATTAGAATGGCAGAAAAAGTCTCACGAAGGAAAGATCCTCTGTCAGTAGAACCGAAGGAGGTTGTGAAGGAAAGCCATACTGATGGGGAGCTGCTGGGCCAGATGCTGGCAGGTTCTGTGGCTGAGACAGAGGGAGGGAGGACAAAAGAGCTGAAAATGAGCTCAGGAGGGTGGCAATCACTGGGCCTGTGGATGGCGGGAAGACAGGAAGTCTTGTGAGGGCCCGAAGGTTACTACCCCAGCCGTACCTTCCTTGCAGAAAGACCGGAAGTCATCAGGATGTTTTGACCAGGGTAGTGACCGTACTCTGACCTAGCTTTTTACACAGCATGATCACTCGGGTGGCTGCATTAACAACAGATAAAAAGGGACACTGAAAGTGTGCAGAAATGGAGACTATTTAGCCTAAATCATTAACTCAAGTGAGAGATGCTGGTGGCGCCGACCAGGCTACCAGCAGTGGAAGCGGTGCGAGCGGTTTATTCTGCTTATGGCGTAAGGACGGCCACCCCTGCTCCCTTGCCACTCACATCACTGACATACATGCCCAGTGTTTATAATGATGATAAAAAAAAAACAAAAACTGAAGTCTATGAGGAAAGGAAAACAATTTTAGGCCTGGAAGGGCAGTCATGGGTAAGCAAGCAGTTCATTTCGTTTTCTCTCCCAGGAGAATTAAGCACAGATAACAACAAAAGCCTAATTGCTTGAAACCCTATTTTCAGCTGGATGTGCCAGCAATCATCTTGAAAAAGTCACATATCACGTAGAACGCAGGGCCATCTGCAATCATTTTTCTATTGTTGATTAGAAGACAGTAATTGTGCATTTGGCTGTTCTTTGTACACATGATTGGTATTTGCTTCTCGGGAAAGTCAAGTCACAGAACATTCTGTGGGCAACACATTGAGCATATTTACTAGGGTGGGTGTGCAGTTCATAAACCACGATAGATTCGCGAGACAGGCTTGCCCCTCAGAGGTCTTGGTCCGAGCCCCAAGTGCCCCCCCATGCAGCCCAGAGACACCAGCACACACTCAGTAGTGTCCTTGCTCTCATATGTAGGCTGCTGCCCCGGGCGCTGTTCACCCAAACCTTAGGGTTAATCATGCCACCCATATCCCTTTGTGATCCCGCTCCTAGAGGAAATAGCTGCTTCCTGTGGTTTCTACCTCCGTGCTAATTTTTAAAATAAGGTTCCCTTTATTTTGCCTTTAAATATACCCAGTAAACAATTGTGATACCTAATTAAGAGTTCTTCATATTATGGTCAGACTTTTAAAGTTACTTGTAATTTTTACCCTGACTGAATCAGAAGGCAAAATCAAGATTGTCCCCAGAAATGGTCCCTCAAAGATGGAATTTTGAAATTGATTTGGTTACATCCTTGGGCTTGAACTCAGTGCTGAGCTTCTGGCCATGGTAAATGGGATTCTAGCAATTTGTGGAATGATTAAGTGGTATCACACTTAATCAAATTACCTGTGAATGAATACATTGTTGTGCCTACTGAAGTAAGTGCCACAGGGTACCGAATGTCTCTACACTTCTGCAAATTCCTATGTGTTCACAATCCCCAAGCTGGGGATTGGGATCTGGACACCTTCGGGGGGCACATTATTCAGACTTCTATATGTAAACAGCATCAATTCCATGATTTTCCATGAAAGTAGTTTTTTTTTTTTTAAAGATTTTTATTTATTTATTTGACATAGAGGAGAGAGAGCACAAGTAGGCAGAGAGGCAGGCAGAGAGAGTGGGGGGAAGCTGGCTCCCTGCTGAGCAGAGAGCCCGATGCGGGGCTCGATCCCAGGACCCTACAATCATGACCTGAGCTGAAGGCAGAGGCTTTAACCCACTGAGCCACCCAGGCGCCCCCATGAAACTAGTCTTCTGAAAATATCAGATAGATTCAGTTTGAAAGTCACCAGATAGAAGGAAAGATTGTCAGAGATAGGAGGAGAGGCAGAAAGGAATTGTTGCAGATCAAAGGAGCTTGATAAAACATAATAACTAAATATAATACACACGCACAGAGCATTCTGGAACACATAAAGGATTCTGTTTGGATAGGTAGTAAAATCTGGATGGAGTTTGTACATTGGATAACAGCGTTATATTTATATTGATTTCCTGACTAGGAAGGTGGTATGGTGGTATAGTAGAAAGTGTTTTATTTTGGGTGGTCCCATGCTAAAGTATTTTTACTGATAAGGGCATCATTTCAGAGAAAAGTTGTGTGTGAATGTATGTGTAGAGGAAGAGAATGGGGGGAGGGAAATGTGGAAAAATAACAAAGAATCTGAGTGAAGAACATAGGGGAATTCTTTTATTATTATGGTAACCTTTTGTAGGCTTGAAAACATTTCAAACTAAAAATATGTTAAGGTAGGGGGCCTGGGTATCTCTGTCATTAAGCGTCAGCCCTGCATTGGGCTCCCTGCTCAGCGAGAAGCCTGCTTCTCCCTCTCCCACTCCCCCTGTTTGTGTTCCCTCTCTTGCTGTGTCTCTCTCTGTCAAACAAATAAATAAAATCTTTAAACTATATATATATATATACATATATATGTATATATATAAAGGTAAAAAACACAAATTATCAATATCAGTAGTAAAAAATATCACTACAGATCCTTTGAACATCAAAAAGATAAAAAGGCGAATATTATGAAGAATTTTATACAAATACATTTAATAATGTTGATAAAATAATTTCCTCAAAGAGCCAATTTATTAAAACAGATGAAGAAATAGATTTGAAGAGCCTGATATCTACTTAAACATTGAATCTGTTATTTAAAATCTTCCTATAAAGAAAACTACAGAATGGGGGAAAATATTTGCAAATTATCCATCTTATATATATAATATAATATAGTATAATGTAATTATATTAATATATTAATAATTCATCTTTTAAAAAAAGGAATTCTACCCTTTGTTTTAAGATTTCATTTATTTTTATTTGTCAGAGAGAGAGAGAGAGTACAAGCAGAGGGAATGGCAGGCAGAGGGAGAAGCAGACTCCCTGCAAAGCAAGGAGCCAGATGTGGGACTTGATCCCAGGACCCTGAGGTCATGACGTGAGCCCAAGGCAGACACTTAACAGACTGAGCCACCCAGGTGTCCTGAAATCCTACCATTTGTGACCAAACGGATGTACTTTGAAGTTGACAGCATTACGGTAAGTGAAATGAGTCAGGTAGAGAAAAACAAATACTGCATGATCTCACATATATGTGGAATCTAAAAAAACAAACCCATGAAAAAGAACAGACTCATGGTTGCCAGGGGTGCAAGTAGGGGGTAGGGAAATGGGTGTAGGTGATCAAAAGGTACAAATTCACTTATAAGATAAATTAGTTCTAGGAATATTATGTACAACAGGATGACTATAGTTAACAGTACTATATTGTATATGTAAAACTTGCTGAGAGAATAAATCTTCAAAGTTTTTACTTCAGGAAAAGAAATTTGTAACCATGTGAGGTGATGGATGTTAATTAAACTTATTGTGGAAATCATCTTACGATATAAACGAATGTCATATATGTTTGCATCTTAAACTAATGCAGTATTACATGTTGATTGTTTCCCAATATAACTGGCAAAAAAAAAGAAAATTTAAACTGGGTGACTTAATGAGTAAATTCATTCTGATGTTTAAGGAAGAAATAACACCAATGTTGTACAATATTTTCCTGAGAATGGGAAAAAGGGAACATTTTACAATTCATTTTAAGAAGCCAGCATAACCTTGATTGCAAAGAACGTTACAAAAAAAAAAAAAAGGAAAATTATAGACTACTTTCTCTCTTTTCTCATGAACATAGATGCAAAAGTCTTTTGAAGAATTAGCAAATCGAATCCAGCAATATATAAAAATGGATATATATCATGAGCAGATAGAGTTAATACAGATTTTCAAGGGTGATTTAATTCTTAAAAATCAATCAATGAAACACACATTGGCAAAAACGAGAGAGAGAGAGAAACATATCATTTCACTAGATGTAGGGGAAAAAATTTCAGGAAAACATGCCTACATATCAATAAAAGATAGACAACTCAGTAGAAAACTTTATAGCATAAGTGAACAATTCACAAAACAATATTTAAATAGTCAATGTATATATATATTGACTATATATATATATATATAAAAGCGTTCAATTTCATTTGTCATCTAAGAAATGCAAATTAAACCTTGACATAATACCACTACATGATCAACAGAAGAGCTAGAATGATAAACAACTCTTCCTGTTGGTGAGAATGTAGACCAACTGAACTTATCAAGTGCTGGTGGACTATAAACTGGTGCAGACATTCTGGAAAACTGTCTGAGAGTATCTACTAGAAACCAAATATACCCTCTGTGTTCCAGCAATTCCACTGCTAAGTATATATAGCCAACAGAAATAGGTTCATATGTTCACCAAAAGACCAGTTCATAGAAGTAGTATTCATAATTCCCCAGAACTGGAGAAGACACAAATGCTCATCAGTAATGGAACAGAAAAGTAAACATCATATAGTGCCACAATGACAATCATGGTTCTCAAGCGTTTGGCTCTCAGGATTTCTTTCATTCTAAAAAATGATTGTAGAACCCAAGGAAGCTTTATGTGGGTTATATGTATTAGTATTTACCATAGTGGAAATTAAAACTGGGGAATTTTTAAAAATGGAAATGCAGGAATACCCTCATGTACCATGTAGCTTCTAGAAAATTCCACTGTACACTCACTGGAGAATGAGAAAAAAAAAAAGGCAGATAAAATGCTTTCAACCTTGGGGACATCCCAAAGGTCCCAGGACCCAGGAGTCCCTAGATCACACTTTAAGAACCTCTACTTACACAACAATGGACTCAAACCACAGCATGCAAAAATATGGATTAGTTTCCCAAACTTACTGAAGAAGCCTAACACATACTGTCATGATGCCATTTATATAAAAAGTACTGCAGGAGGCAAAACCAAACTCCCCCATTAGATGTCGAACTAGAGGCGTGTGACCAGAAGGGAGCCGGGGAGTTTCTAGGTGTTCTTAATGCTCCATTCCTTACTTCGGTTGCTGATTATAAAGGTGTATTCAGTTTGTGGAAACTTATAGATCTGTGCCTTTGTAATACTCTTCTGTGTACATATTATACTTCAATAAAAGTAAAACAAAAGAACCCAAGTATTATAAAAACTTGATAAGCTGCTAATCTATTTACCTCCACTCCAAGCCATAAACTCTGTCCCCACAGAGTCTTTGAGTCTGAGAATTCCAGGCCCCCAGCAACAAGCTTTTGACTTCAGCCCATCCATCTGGCCTTCACACTAACATCTGTTTGAAGCAATTACAAACAATAGTTTGGGGTATGGAAGCTCCACCATAATCCACGTCTTGGTCCCCAGCTGTTTCCCAGATGCGTATTCACAATAAGTAACCTTGTCCCTTTTGTGTGGGCAGAGAATTTAGGGAGTAGCCCAAGGCAAAGTTTGTCATTTACTGCCATAATCCTGTTCCTAAACCTTCCGTCTCCCCATATCCTCTTCATTAATTTTACTGCGGGTAAATAAATGTTTTTAACCTTCTTTATGCCACAAACCCACGTGGAATTTTGGTGAGGCTTATAGACACAGAATAATGTTTTTAAGTAAATAAAATAAAATGCACAGATTACAGGAAAAATTAGATTGAAACACAGTTGTGGAAATCACTAAAAACACATTTCTGATATTATAGTTGTTTATCAATTTTTGAAAACTAATGTTGAAGGCAACCAACAGAATGGGAGAAGATATTTGCAAATGACATATCAGATAAAGGGCTAGTGTCCAAAATCTATAAAGAACTTATCAAACTCGACACCCAAAGAACAAATAATCCAATCAAGAAATGGGCAAAAGACATGAACAGACATTTCTTCAAGGAAGACATCCAAATGGCCAAAAGACACATGAAAAAGTGCTCAACATCTCTCGGCATCAGGAAAATACAAATCAAAACCTCAATGAGATACCACAACACACCAGTCAGAATGGCTAAAATTAACAAGTCAGGAAACAACAGATGTTGGGCGAGGATGCAGAGAAAGAGGAAACTTCTTACACTGTTGGTGGGAATGCAAGCTGGTATAGTCACTCTGGAAAACAGTGTGGAGGTTCCTTAAAAAGTTGAAAATAGAGCTACCCTATGACCTAGCAATTGCACTACTGGGCATTTACTCCAAAGATACAAATGTAGTGATCTGAAGGGGCACATGCACCCCAATGTTTATAGCAGCAATGTCCACAGTAGCCAAACTATGGGAAGAACCTAGATGTCCATCAACAGATGAATGGATAAAGAAGATGTGGTATATATACACAATGGAATGTTATGCAGTCATCAAAAAAATGAAATCTTGTCATTTGCAATAACATGGATGGAACTAGAGGGTATTGTGCTAAGTGAAATAAGTCAGAGAAAGACGATTATCATATGATCTCACTGATATGAGGAATTTGAAAAACAAGACAGAGGATCATAGGAGAAGGGAAGTAAAAATGAAACAAGATGAAGCCAGAGAAGGAGACAAACCATAAGAAACTCTTGATCTCAAGAAACGAACTGAGGGTTGCTGGAGGGGAGGGAGGTGGGAAGGATAGGGTGGCTGGGTGATGGACATTGGGGAGGGTATGCGCTATGGTGAGCACTGTGAATTGTGTAAGACTGATGAATCACTGACCTGTACCCCTGAAACAAATAACACATTGTATGTTAATTTAAAAAATGGAAAAAAAGAAAACTAATGTTGAAGATATTCAAAATTAATTCAATATCTAGCTTTGGGGTCTACTGAAATTTCAAAGTAGTTATGAATTTAAAATGATATTTTGAGACATCTGAAATAACTATAACATGATTTGAAAATACCTGTGTATTCTATTATTGACAAATTGAATCACACAGATCCAGCTGTGAGTTGATTTGTTTATTTAGTCTACACTTAAAATGAAAGGAAACACTGAATTTCACTTAGGGGCTAGTAAAAAGAAAGAGGTAATTTTGTTTTCCTATCCAAGTACACTCATACTCTGAATTTTGTTAATAGAGCCATAAGGTTCCCAAGAAAAATGGAGACCAGATTAAGAACTCGTTCCTCAGATTCAGCTTTTCTGAACTTGCATGGCTGAAATGATTAGAATCTTGGTCTACCGAGTCTGCAGACTATAGCTAAGCCTGACTTCCCACCTCTCTTTTCAGAATGGCCACTTTTAGGGTATGCTTGTCTCTATCTTGTATAAGGGCCACAACGAATGGTCAACACAAACCACCATTATAAATGGCGGGTTCCTCATTGACCCACGTCCAACCTCCAACACCCCATTCTGCATTTGATTCTGTACGTCACTCACAGTAGCCTACTCTGGGTACCAGTTTCCATATCTGTTGGTTAGCATTACAAATAATATAAGCCCTGATTCTAACACTTTTAAACAATAAGATTTAATTAATCACATATTAGAAGTCTCAATGCTAGGATTCAGGTTCAGGGTTATTTTTTTATTTTTTTATTTGAGTATAGTTGACACACAGTATTACATTAGTTTCAGAGATACAACTGACTGATTTAACAAGTTTATACATTGTGTTATTTTGCTACAAGTGTAGCTCCCATCTGTCCCATTACATCACCATTTTAATATCATTGACTATATTTCTTATGCTCTGCTTTTTATTCCCATGACTTACTCATTCCATAACTGGAAGCCTGTACCTCTCCCCTTTACCCCTTTTGTCCAACACCCCACAACCTGTCTGGTTTTGTTTGTTATCTCTATTTATAGTTCTGATTCTGCTTTTTGTTTATTTATTTATTTTTTAGATTCCACTTATGATTGGAGTCATATGGTATTTGTCTTTCTTAGTCTGACTTATTTCACTTAGCGTAATACTCTCTAGGTCCATCCGTGTTGTTGCAAATGGCACAATCTCAACTTTTCTATGGCTGTGTAATGTTCCATTGCATATATATACCACTTCTTCTTTATCCGTTGATCTATTGATGGACATTTAGGTTGCTTCCATGTCTTGGCTACTATAAATAATGCTACAATAAACATAGGGGTACAAATATCATTTTGAGTTCACGTTTTCATTTTCCTCAAGTAAATAATCAATAATGGAATTATTGTATCATCTAGTATTTCTATTTTTAATTTTTTGAGGAACCTCCACATTGTTTTCCACAGTGGCTGTACCAATTTACATTCCCACCAACAATGCATGAGAGTTATTTTTTCTCCATGTCCTAGCCAACATTTGCTGTTTCTTGTCTTCTTGATCTTAGCCATTTTAACAGGAGTGAGGTGATACCCCATTGTGGTTTGGATTTGCATTTCCCTGATGATTAGTGGTGTTGAGCATCTTTTCATGTGTCTGTTGGCCATTGGTATGTCTTCTTTGGGAAAAAAGTCTGTTCAGGTCCTCTGCCTATTTTTAAGTTGAATTGTTTGTCTTTTTCAGTTGAATGAGTTCTTTATATATTTTAGATATTAACCTTTTATCAGGCATATCATTTGCAAATATCTTCTCCCATTTGATATGATGTCTTTTTGTTTTATTATTTCCTTTGTTATGTAAAAGCTTTTTATTTTTAATTCATGTAGTCCCAATAGGTTTTTGTTGTTTGTTTGTTTGTTTGTTTGCCTTTGTTTTCCTTCCCTTAGGAGACATATCTAGAAAAATGTTGATATGGCTGATGTCAGAGAAATTATTGCCTGTGTTCTCTTCTAGGATTTTTATGGTTTCAGGTCTCACATTTGAGTCCTTAATCCAATTTGAGTTGATTTTTGTGTATGGTGTTAGAAATAGTCCAGTTTCGGGGCACCTGGGTGGCTCAGTTGGTTGGGCGGCTGCCATCGGCTCAGGTCCTTGAGTTCCGGGATCGAGTCCCACATCGGGCTCCCGGCTCCACGGGGAGTCTGCTTCTTTCTCTAACCTTCTCTCCTCTCATGCTCTCTCTCACTTTCTCTGTCTCTCACATAAATAAATAAAATCTTAAAAAAAAAAAGAGAGAGAAATAGTCCAGTTTCATTCTTTTACATGTAGCTGTCCAGTTTTCCCAACACTATTTATTGAGAAGACTGTCTTTTCCCTCATTGTATATTCTTGTCTCCTTTGTCATAGTTTAATTGTCCATATAAATGTGGGTTTATTTCTGGAGTCTCTGTCCTGTTCTATTGATCTGTGTCTATCTTTGTGCCAGTGCCATACTGTTTTGATTATTATAGCTTTGTAGTATGTCTTGAAATCTGGAATTGTGATACCTCTAACTTTGTTCTTTCTTAGAATTGCTTTGACTATATGGGGTCTTCTATGGTTCCACATGAATTTAGTATTATTTGTTCTAGTCTTGTGAAAAATGCTGTTGCTATTTTGATAGGGATTGTATTGAATTTATAGATTGCTTTGGACAATATGAACATTTTGAAATATTAATTCTTCCAATCCAAAAGCATGAAATATCCTCCCATTTGTGTCACCTTCAGTTTCTTTCATCGGTGTTTTATAGTTTTCAGAGTACAGGTATCTTACCTCCTTGGTTAAGTTAGTTCTTGGGTATTTTATTCTTTTTCGTACAATTGTAAATGGTGTTGTTATTTTAATTTCTCTTTCTGTGACTTCATTGTTAGTGTACAGAAATATTACTGATTTCTGGGTATTTATTTTGTATCTTGCTACTTTACTGAATTCATTTATCATTTCTTATAAATTTTTGGTGGAATCTTTACAATTTTCTATGTATAATATGTCATCTGAAAATAGAGACAGTTTAACTTCTTTACCAATATGAATGCCAATTATTTCGTTTTCTTATCTGATTGCTATGGTTAGGACTTCCAGTACTATGTTGGATAAGAGTGGTGATAGTTAATATCCTTTTCTCATTCCTGACCTTAGAGGGAAAGCTCTCAGTTTTCACCATTGAGGATGATGTTAGCTCTGGGTTTTTCATATATGAAAAAGGATGTTGAGATATGTGCCCTCTAACCCCATTTTGTTGAGAGTTTTTATCATGAATAGACGTTGAATCTTGTGAAATGCTTTTTTCTGCTTCCACTGAGAAGGTCATGATTTTTACCCTTCATTGTATAGATGTGGTATATCATGTTGATTGATTTGAACATATTAAACCATCTTTGCATCCCAGGAATAAATCCCACCTGATCATGGTGAACATCTTTTTAATGTATTGTTGTAGGCAGTTTGCTAATATTTTGTTAAGGATTTTTGCATCTATGTTTATCAGGGATATTGACCTATAGTTTTCTTTTTTTGTGGGGTCTTTGTCTGGCTTTGGTATCAAGGTAATGCTGGCCTCATAGAATGAATTTGGAAGTTTTCCCTCCTCTTCTATGTTTTGAATAGTTTGAGGAAAATAGGTATTAACTCCTCTTTAAACGTCTTATAGAAATCACTTGCAAATCTATTCGGTCCTGGACTTTTATTTTGTGGGTTTTTTAATTTTTTTATTACAAATTCAATTTCATCACTTTTAATTGGTCTAGTCAGATTTTTCTATTTCTTTCTGGTTCCATTAAGGTTGTATGTTTCCAGGAATTTATCTATTTCTTCTAGGTTATTCAGTTTGTTGGAATATAATTTTTCACAGTATTCTCTTATGATCCTTTATAATATATTATATTTAACATGCATTATTGCATTTAAGCCACACAAGAACCCTGTGAAGCAGGAACTATTTTTACCCTAATTTTATAGTTTTGGAGCTGACAGGAGGGTCTGCATTCCTTAACTACTGTGATATCTGACCTGCTGTGACAGGAAAGAACAGAAGAGAAGCAGCCAGCAGGGAGTCCTGAGACGTCCAGCTAGCATAAGGTCAGATGGAGAAGGAGAAAGGAAGAGTAGGATATGAAGGGAGACTGTAGGAGAGAAAAAAGTTTTCCTCTACCTTCTTAGGGCCCCTGGCTGGGTCTGACAATTTAACTGACAAAAAGAAATAATCAGGAGAAAAGCATACATGTTTATTTCATAAACATTTTATGTGACACCAGAGCCTTCCCAAGAAAATGAAGGCAAAAAAAAAAAAAAAAAAACAGCGAGACCTCAGTGTTTTGAAGCCCCGTTTGCTGAAGAGTGGAAAGCCGTGGACAGATGTGATTGAACAATGAGCAAAGTGTGACAAATGGGGGAACCTGGCAAAACCTGTTTCTTCTAATTCTTTTTGGGTTCCTCAGCCTTGGAGAGAAGGATGCTCCTTTCCTCCAGGTTTAGGGATGGCACCTCTCATGTGAGGGTCTTATAACCTGCTTCAGGGGAACAGGCCGGGGAAGGTCAGAGAGACCTTCCTGCCTCTGCCATTTTCTCCAATCCTTCCACATAAGGTATTCATTTAGTGTGTCCTGAATCCCACCAGGAAGGGAGGATATGAGAGGGAACAAAAAGAGAAGAAGAGAGAGGAAGACCAGGCTTGCTGCCTTGTGATTGCTAAGATGTGATACCAACTTAGTGCTACACATGGCAGCAAGTTGTCATTAGAATCAGGAAGAAGAGAACCATCCTTTTCTAGTGAGTTCCTGCAAATTCTATCCAGTGATTTCTGCTTCCACCCCCATTAGATAAAACCCTGTGACTTGGCTAATCTTGACTGCAAGGGACTTTAATTTTAATTTTTTAAAAAGCTGTGCATATTGCTGTTCCAAATGAACTCATGGGTCTGCTCATGGGTCTGCTGTGTGTTCTATTCAGGGGGTACCGATCTCAGAAGATAAACAGATCTTGTGAGGGCAAGGAAGTCTGTGAAGTGATGATGTACAGCAAGGGAGAAAACAAAACTACCTCCTAATCCTGAAATCCACAGGATGTGAAGGAACAAAACAAAAATAGCCCCCCCCACAAAAAATCTTCGAATCTGAGGAGCAGTTCAATTGCAGTTAAGTCCAGGAAGTGGTGGGAATGATAAGAGAGGAAGTTAAAGATAAAGAAAGTAAGTTAATTTAAAAATTGTGACAGAAGGGCCAGCAATATGAATGTGAGAGAGAAAGGATCCAAGTAGTAGGAGGTTAATAGTTGGCGAACAAGGGAGGCTTTACTTCTGGAGGTGACTGAAGTCAAGAAGGATATGAAACATCATGATGTTGATCACTAATGGATCTAAGATGAGGAGATGTGGATTTTGTTGCTGTGTTCTGGGTGTTTATGTTGGTAACGTACTAGTTCCCAGGACAGCTGTCCCCTCAGGTTACATGCAGAACCTTGGGGGAGCTGTGATGACTCACTGCTCAGGCTCCACAGGAGGTCAGGTGATGTACGGCAGCAGAAGGGTCACCTAGTACAGCTGTTCATGTTGCACAGTGCAGAAGAGCACATGGCCAAGAATGGAGGCTGGGGGTGAAACTCAGCCAGAGCCACACTAATGTAGCCATACAGTTAGGTATTTCTGCCACCTGGAATGGCCTCTCTTTTCCAATCCTCATGAAGGTGCTAGACCCAGGCAATGCTATAATATTTGGAGGTATGACTGTTTATTTAAATAGCTCATTTTATATTTTCAGGCACAGATACTTACCAGTACAAGCTGATACTGATACTGTCCTACATGCTTTGGGAAATCCAAAGACATACATGTTCCCTATTTAACCTCAAGGCACTGACCCCCGCTGTGGACCTAATGCACAAAGGGCTGTAAAATCCCAGATTCAGAGCCCCAGCATGTTAGGAACAGAAGAGAACTTGGAGGTCATCTATTGAAATCCCTTTTTCAGATGTGGGAACCAAAACTAAAACAAAACAAAACAAAAATTAAAATAAAAAAAAACACTTAGAAGGAAGATAAAGATGAAATATTGGAAGGCTTACCCTTCATCCAAGAGATCTTGCTTATTTCATGGAAAAGGAATGAAGTCCAAGACATTTGGACTCAGGAAGTCCAAGAAAGCCCTTTGTTTTTAAAATGTCCTCCAGTGCGAAGTTGGATAATATCTGTAGTGAGAACATGGACTTACAGAATGTTCTTCCAACAGAATTATTTGTCTGGGGAGGATGCTGTTCTCCAGGGAAAGGACAGCCGTTTTAACAGCCACTACTGACCTTGAAGATAAATACTACATTAGAGTAATTATACCAGAAAAGCAGCTCTCACAGAATTATGTTGGCTGTCTGTGCCCTTTAGAGACAGAGTAGGACTCCTTGTTTTCAACATCTTCTAGAGGCAAAAAAAAAAAAAAAAAAAGCATGGAGTCAGGACCCAACTTCATTCTCCTTCTGATTTAACACATGTAGTAAGAGACTTCTGGAATTTCCATGGGAATCATCTTGTTCTGCAACTGAGTGGTGTTCAGATACAATGAGGCCATCCTAAACAGAGAATTCCATCCATCAAAATATTTGATAATTTAACAAAACATGGGGTTTCCAGTTGCAATTCTTCCATAAACCAAATGGAAAGAGTGAATAAAAATCTTTAGTATCTATAACTTCATCTCCTCCTTGATTGAGAAGATTGGGGCTACCAAAGACACTTATTCATCTTCTATTCTCTTCACCATAGGTTTTTCTGGATTTATCATCCTTTCATTTTCCTTCCACTTGACCTCAGATGGATCTCCCTCCTTTCCATACCTCAGCTGTCCACTCTATTCTATCACCCTGTAGACAAGCTCGTATTTCATTCATCCTTTTGAAGATAGTTCTTACCCTTAGTGTTGCTCAAGTTACATATCATCTCTCTCCTTCCAATCACTCCCAAACCTCTGGAAAGAATAGGCTTTTCTCCTTGCTTCAACTTCATCAACTCCCATTCATGAGCAATTTCTTAAAACAGAGCTCTGCCCACACAACATCTCCAGAAACTGTGATCATCAGGTTAAGTCTCTCAATCAACTAGCTGGGATAAAGCCTGAAACAAAGGAAACCCTACTTACTCCTGCTTCCTCCCAGCTCAGGCCAGGAATCCTAGTGTGTATCTTCCATATGCACTATCCATACTTCAACTACTCATTCCCCATCCCATTCTCCATGTTCCACCATGTTCTCCATGTTCTCCATGTCTTCAACACAAGACAAGACCTGGTTTAAAACCACTGCGTCCCACGTAGCTGGGCAGACAGCGCAGAAACCTGTCCATCTTAGAGCCCCTGAAACCTAGGACACTCCGTTAAAAGCTCCCACAGGAAATAATTCCACAAAGAACTAAATTCTACAGTAAGCCCGTTTTTTTTTTAAAAGAAATACAAAAATTTGTAAAGTATGCTCCCACAGATTCTTGCTGAAAAAAGTACTACAACAAGAAGGAAAATAAGCGGACAGAATGGGAGACAAAAAGCCCAAAAGCAACACAAGAAAAAAATTATGAGGATAAACTTCCAGTAACTATAAGGAATTAGGAAAAAAAATAACTTGCTATTTCATGTTTTTTTTTCTTTATCTAGAAAATAATATAATAACAGGAGAGAAGGAGGTATTATACTCAAGCTAAGGTTTTTATTTGGAGGGCAGAGAGAGATGCTAAGTAATGTTTAGGCTGTTAAAGTTAATTTACTATTTATATTAAAAATTTATGGGTGACAATTAAAATAATAGAACATATAACTACCAAATGAGCAAAGCATAATAGAAAGGAATAAATAAACTGTCTCAAAAAGAAGGTTAGAAAAAAGGGAAGTGTTTACATAGGATTAAAATAAGATTGTAAAAACACATCCAAATACATTATTGATCACAGGAAATGGAAAAAAAAACTATGCCTACAAATCAGTAAGGGACATAGATTATCGGATTTGAAACACATAGAGATATGCTATTTAATTAAAAGATATTTAATTTTTTAAAGTAATAAAGACCCAGAAATGGTGAACATAAGCAAGTACTAACCTAAACAAAGGTGAGGTAGAAATGTTAATACCAAATAATATAGATTTTAGAGCAAAATTAATTGAAAGAGACAATGACAGATATTATAAATAGATTTTTTAAAATAAAAAGGTATAGTAATCATGACCTTGTAGGCATTTAACAATATTGTTTCACAATATACAAAGAAAATAATGTCTCAGTTACTAGAAGAAATTGAAAAATCCATGTTAAGTTGGGAAGTATTAAAAGATCTCTATCAGCAACTGATAAACAGACAGAATGAGTAAGCATGGAGAATATGTGAATAAAATGCTTAATTACAATAGATTAAGATGTGTAAAACCTTGCCTATACCCAACAAAAAGAACCTACACTTTTCCAAGTCTATGAGGGTCATTTACTAAAAATTAACTAATTTACAACACATTTCAACAGAATTTAAAATCAAAGACCACGTGTTCTCAACTACAATGCAGTTAAAATCCATAATATAAACATTTACCTTAGAAATTATACTTTTAGAAAGTAAAATATAAAGACTAAAAACCCACACTTCTGTTAGTAATCATAGCTTAAAAGGACATTATAATAAAAATTATAAAATACTTGGACTAAATAATATGTCCACACATACAGTGCAGATGAGGGGAGCAGCGGATAGACGGAGAGGGAGAAGCAGACTCCTCACTGAGCAGGGACCCCGATGTGGGGCTCCATCCCAAGACCCTGGGATCAAGACCTGAGCTGAAGGCAGACACTTAACTGACTGAGCCACCCAGGCATCTCAACTTCATCCTCACTTAAAAGATCAGAGTGTTCCCTCATTTTAAAAATGACATTAGGCGCCTGGGGGGCTCAGTGTCCAACAAGTGTCCAACTCGTGTTTCAACTCAGGTCATGATCTCAGGGTCATGAGATTGAGCCCCACTTTGGGCTCCTGGGGGAGTCTGCTGGAGATCCGTTCTCTCCCTCTCCCTCTTCCCCAACTGCCTCTCAGGCTCTCTGAATGAACGAATGAATGTATGAATGAATGAGCCGATATCTACACATATATAAAGAGAAATGAGAATTGGCTGATGTGATCGTGGAGGCTGAGCAGTCACAAGACCTGTGGTCAGCAAGTTGCAGGCCCTGGAGATCCAATGGCATGTAGTCCTAGCCCAAAGGCCCGAGAAGCAGAACCTATGGTCCAGGTTCCAGTCTGGGTTCAGGGCTAAGGGCGAGAGAAGACCCAGGGCCCAGTGAAGAAGGCAGAAAGAGAGAATGAATCCTTTCCTCAGCCTTTCTGTCACAGCCTTGGACACAGACTGGAACCTGTACCATATAATCTATTTATTTAATTTAAGACATCAGATCATAATACAGTGTATTGACTTTACAAGCCAGTAACGGGCCCTGATCAACAATTTAAAACAAATAATTTCAGACAATGGGGAACATTATGAGAATCATCTTTAATTCCAAATTGAGAGCTTTTCTTACAGATGATGTGGTTGCTGTTTATTTTTAGCTCGGACTTTTGCCTACCCCTCAGGCATCTGCATTTACACATTAATTAATTTATTAACCCCTCGGGTCCTGATAGGATGAACTGCAAATAAGGTCATTTTTGGTAGAAATAATCCTGGAGTGATCGAAGACATGGAAAGGTTGAGGGCCAGGCAAGACAAGCCTGGCCACGGATGGATGACGGGCCGGGGTCCAAGGGGTTATCTGATGTCGTTATCAGAGGAGAGAATGATCCCAAGACCAGTTACAGAATTAGGGGAACTTGGGGCAACATCTAGTGGATAGAATGTTGTTGGGTTTTTTGTCCCTTATATCTCTAAACTTGGGGCTTATTTCCTCCCCCAAACCTTCTCTGGTGGCCCTTGAAAGTACTCGCACATCTTGAGCCTGCCTCCGTGGTCGCTCACTTACATGGTATTGATGTTTTGGGGTCTTGAAAGGAGGCGGTACTTTTCTTTGAATTCTTAGCATCCAACGGAGTGCCCAGCTGCGGGACTCAGTACACAACCCCTGGCCTTTTCTAAATCCCACCTCCCCCACTGTGACACCGAGGGGGGCTAAGTGATCTCCGGGGCTCTTGCTGTCCTAACAGGCTAGGGTTTTGACAGATCTGGGGCAGCCCAAGGCACTCTGCCCTGTGGCTGGCTCACATTTGCACGTTAAAACATGAATGACCCGCGCAGGATGGAGGGCCCTGCCTGCGTGGACCTAAGGCTGTGGAGACAGGATTCCAGCTTGCAGCTCCCACGGCTGCGGCCGAGTCCCAGCCAGCGATTCCTCTAAGGTCCGGATTGGCCCAGGGAGCAGCAGAGGGCTGGCAGAGAGCCTCTATATATTCCTCACAGGGAGAGGCGGTCCCAGACAGTTGTGAAGTTTCCAAAGTCTCGCTCTGCTGTTCAGCATCTGTGCTCAAAACTGAGGAACTAAGCCACTTGCCAAAATGTGCAAAGGACTTGCAGCTTTGCCCCATTCATGCCTGGAAAGGTGAGAACCAAGTTATTTTGGCTTAAGAGACAGAGATATGCAGAATCTTTGCTGAGGGGCGGAGGTGGGGGTGGGGGTGGAGGGCGGGGGACCGAGGATATCCAGGGGCACAGAGAGCTGGTGTTTTTTGTGCTGAAACAGGTGTGTGATTGTAGGTGGGGCTTGTCTCCTCTCTGCCAACAGCACTGACGCTTGGAGGACCTGAGCTGTGGGAGGCAGATCCGACATGGGCTATCTCATGCACCATTTCGTATCCGGGGCTTCATTTCCTCCGAGGAGATACCTAGGCCATGAGTGCTCGGTCAGAGTCAAAAAGGGCATGGTCAAGAGAATAGATTCCAACATCATACTGCCTGTCTTTGAATCCTGATTCCACTACTTACCATTCTGTGTGGTTGGGCTATTTATTTGCTCTCTGTGTCTTTCAGTTTCCTTCTCTGTGAAACAGATGCCGGGAGCATCTACCTCAGGGGCTGGTTATTAGGACTGAATGAAATACTGGATCTTAACCTCCCAGCACACAGTCTGGCACAGTCTAGAACTGTGTAAATGTTAGCCTTTATTATTTGATGCACGTGGACTGAGAGAAGGAGGCAGGTTTGCAATGAGGAGAGGAGATTTCTAGTTGTTCTTTGTGTCTTGATCCCATTAGATAAAAGTAGCTGGATTCCTGGAGAGAAGAAAGCCCCTGGGACACAAAGGTTATTGGTTGGCTAGTATTCTCCTTTTAGATACACGGGAAAACACCTTTGAGGTTCTCTGGTTATCCTTTAACCTGGACGATATTCTGGAGGGAATCCTAAGCATCCAGGCTATAACCCAACAATCCTACCTGATGCAGAGAAGTAGGGATGTTTATCCTCCTATTTCTTAAGAATGGATTTGATTACATTTGGTTTGAGTTTTCATTATTTAAAGGAAATAAAAGTGACCCTTGTGCAACCCAACTCCATCCCTAAAGGCATCGGCAGTGTTTGCCTAAGAAGGTTGTGTTCAATGGGCTATTTATGATCTCTCCCGTCTCTTACAAGCTCAGGTCTGACTCCTATTACTGATTCACAATCAACCATAATATTGAATCACTTTTGTTATCTTTCAGTGCACAGTGAAATCTTTGCTCCACGATATAACTAGCGTTCATGTGGAATTCTTTAGGGTGGCCAAGGAGCAAGCATTTTTGTTTAGATTGCCTGAACCTTTTAATTTACTGGCAGGTGGTAGAATCTTGCAATTTTTGTTTCCTATTAATTCTTTTCGTGTTCTATTTCCACTGCAAATAGAATCTTATTTCCAATTAAAATGCTGCCCGAGAGGATTGTTTTGGAGAAATGGGATTGTGGAACTGTGGAACTGTTAGCGCACATTCCTGGAAAAATCCGAGACCATCTATCCTGAGGGAAGCATGATGCCTGAATGAATGCATCCAAACGCACCAACCCCACTGTCCTCTCTGTCTCTTGTTTCCCTCATCGCCAGTGGACCCCGTCTCCACTTCTCTCTACACTACAAGAGGAATGTAGGTGGACTTCAATGCTTAGATAAAGATGTTGGAAGACTCGTATAGAATAAATTCTATAAATAAATTATAGTATAAATTAGGACTTAGGTAAAGATGTTGGAAGACTTGTATAGAATAAATATATGCTTACAAAACTAATCTATTTATAATGGAAAGCTCTACCAAAGAGTTGCATTGGTTATAAAATTTGGTTTACGAAAACCAGATTAACATGTTGTGATTGATCGTAGTGGAAAGAGGACTGGCAAAGGAGTAAAAAGCAGACAGAGTTTGTCGTTATCTAAATTTGCGGCCACTAGCAAATCCTTTCACTTCCCCGGGATTCTATGCTCTCATTTCATCAATGAGAGTTGGGTTGACCATCTTCTCACCTTCTTTTCCGTGTTGCCATCACTTCAATATGTTTAAAAAGCAGTTTAGGGCGCCTGGGTGGCTCAGTTGGTTGAGCAACTGCCTTCAGCTCAGGTCATGATCCTTGAGTTCCGGGATCGAGTCCCACATCGGGCTCCCGGCTCCACGGGGAGTCTGCTTCTTCCTATAACCTTCTCTCATGCTCTCTCTCACTTTCTCTGTCTCTCAAATAAATAAATAAAATCTTTAAAAAAAAAAATAAAACGCAGTTTAACTCAGTGGCTAGCAAGAGATGCAGTTAAAGGGAGATTTATCCTAATGAATTTCTCCCTAAAAGTTTGGGATCAGAAAAGAGTCAATTAATGAAAACTCATCCAGAACCCAGCCCTGAGCTGAAATCATGGCAGTGGCAGAAGCAACCTACTCAGGGAATCTAATTCTGATTTATAAGAAAACAAAATTTACTCCATGCGCCAAGAGATTTTATCCTAGAAAATATTCCTCGTTCAATGTGTAGAGAAGCATTAAGCCACAGTCAACTCTGACATGATCATAGGAACTGTTCTTTCTTTCTTTGGATCTTAAGACTATTGCTTATAAAAACCCAAAGTTGATCTCACACATTTTTACGTATTCAGAGAGACCAGTCATCCAAACATATGAGCGGGAAATGGCCACCGCCCCAAATTTCTGCCTTGTGGCATATGGAAACCAGTGCTGTGTGGGCGGCAATGTGACAGTCAGTGGAAAAATGAAAAAGCTGAGTCAGTTCAAGTTCTTGTTTTGCACCCACAGTTTTCACCTTTGAATTTTAGGCTTCTTTTGATGATGCATTTTATTTCTAGGTTCTCGGAAATAAACCTTTCTGAACAGGTTTTAGTTTTAAAATAAACATTGCTCTTCAGAAAAAGACAAAAAGATTCTAAAATAAAAAGTGTTATTATGATGATTCCCCAAAAAGTTGGTAGTATAATCTAAGGCAGTCACTGTGATTAATATAATTGCTCCTCAGCGCTGACGAGTCCCGTCACCAAGTTCACAGTCTCTGCTGACCTAAAAAGGAGAGTAAGAAAGTAATGAAAACTTAGCCTCTGACAGAGAGTTTTCCGTGGGGTATTAATAAAGCATCACAAGCCCTATACTTCTGTCGATGGCTGCTGTAGCTCCGATTTCCGCTGGAGATTATAAAGGCTGCTGGTGGTGGAATGTTTTCAATCGACAGTTCACATGGGAGCGTCTGGTCATCTCAAGTTTGTGGCCGTGCTGGGAATTTCAGGAACTGTAGAAAGTTAATGAGGCAGGTGACATTTTGGTTCTTTTAATTTATTATTATTTTTACTGGACATTCCATTTTTTTCTTTTCTTCTGATTTATATATGGGCCTAAGTGTGGAGAGTTTAGAGTAGAAAGTCACCTAATAAGCAGGGCCACTGATCAACCAATTGTTTAAGGTCATTAAGCCATATGGAAACACCTTGCTGAGTGGGCTCATGGGTCTGCAGGATTAGGTAAATACTGCTTTTTCCAAGGTATGAACTCATCCTTGGGCCAACTGTAGAGAAAAATGTCGCAATGACCCTGAACAAGTCACAGCTCAGACCAAATAGGTAAAAGATGATCAAGGAAGCCTA
>CM052814.1:7640726-7703400 GCA_028533885.1 Nasua narica | reverse complement strand
CCCCCCCCCCCCCCCGCCCCAACGTCTTCACCTAAAGAATTTATTTACTAAATAGACAATCTGTACTTGGCACATAGTAGTCACTTAATAAGTATTTTGTCAGGAGAAAGCACAAATAAATTTATAATGAGTGGAGTAGACTGGGCCATGTTGAAACACCAGACCTCGATTCACAATGCTTTTGGATTCCAGAATCTCAAGTTTGGGGAGATCCTTGAAAGATTATCTATTTTTTTCCCTCTTTCGCAAAGACTAGCCACTATTAGGGGATAGCTGATATCTAGGACGGGGTTAATGGTTGTGATTTTTGTCTGTCCCGCTGGCCAGAAAGCAAAGGAACTAAACTTTAATTAGTTCAGTCAGGATCAACCCTTAGTAACAGGAACCAGACTACGGCTGGTGGCCAGAAGATAGCAGGTTCCTATCTCTTCTTCCTTTAAAGCCCCAATCAGCTCCCAGATAACATTGAGCCTGCACTGTATTTTAAAGGCTGAGTCACCTAAAGGAGAAAGACAGTGAAGGTCTGTTTTCAACTGCCGGAGGAGGTAACTCCTAAAATTACACGTTTTAGGAATACTAAAGAAAACCCAGGCAAGGTCACAATCTATCCCCTGCCTTAACATCAGCGAGGAGGTGGAGCAGAAAGAACGTGGCGCTCGTAACTTTACATCTATTACTTCCTAGCTGTGTGACCTGGAGAAAATCACTAAACCTCTCTGAGCTTCATTTCCTCATTTGTAAATGAGGATATTTTTCATGTTCAGGAGAGACGCCGTAACCCCTATTAAAGAATTAATTTCCTTCCATCCTTCTTTCCCTCTTCATGGGTAGTCAGGAAATCATTTAAATCTCAATTCTGTGCCAAGGTCTTTGATAAAACTTATTTATTTTCATCCTTCCTCATCATAACCTTACCTTTTTAAATAATAAAGATGGATGTGTCAGATAGTACAGTATTTTTAGCCTTTCCACCATGATTCTTTCAGCAGGTATCTCCTTCAAAAATATACCAACTTTTCCAAAACATTCAAAGATACTGATTTTTATGAAACACTAAGAGACATTAAAAACCATGATCATCCATACTTACAAGGAATAATTCTTTAGTATTAGTGAACATCCAGTAAGCATCCAAATATCTTCAATCGCTGTTTTTGCAGTTGGGTTGTTTGAACAAGATCAAACCAAGGTCACACTTTTTTATTGTTATTACTGAATTTTATAATTTTTAAGTAGGTAAGCACTACCCATTGATCGAGTGCTCTCTCTGCAAGTAATTGGGCTCCGTTATGTAAAAACACTTCTTACAAATGTACTCAAGGACACCCAGAGACTGCTTTTACCTGGTGGGGAGACAGTAGCAATCTTACTGTGAAATGATTCGACAGCAGGTGTGGCGGGGCAGGGTGCACTGTTGATAAACAATGCTGACCTGAGGGGTTCCTCCAGTGCCCTTTCTCCCACTCCTCATGTCCCTTCACTGCCAGTGACAGCCTCTCAAAGAGCCTGCTGGGGCTTCTCTACATCAAATTCTATTGACTATGACCCACTGCAGGCAGTGCACCGTGCGTCCTGGTGAGGCGACCGAGCCCTCCTCCCTGCTGAGCTCGCTCACGTGCACTCACCCTGCCCATCCCGCCCCCCAGCATTGAAGGATATCCCCAAATCTCCACCTAGCAGCAGACACCACATAAAACCCAGACTCACACGTTGGGATTAGTTGAGAAACCCTTAAATCTCTCCTTAGTCAGTAAGACTGTGTTTTATTTCTCTTTTCTTTGCAAATTATTTATAGAACACAAAATTTTTCCTTTTTAGTTTTTTGTTTTTTTTTTTTAAGATTTTATTTATTTATTTGACAAAGAGAGATTACAAGTAGGCAGAGAGGCAGGCAGAGAGAGAGGGGGAAAGCAGGCTCCTAGCTGAGCAGAGAGCGCGATGTGGGGCTCGATCCCAGGACCCTGAGATCATGACCTGAGCCGAAGGCAGAGGCTTTAACCAACTGGGCCACCCAGGCGCCCCTCCTTTTTTGTTTTTTTCAGAGAGAGAGCACACACATGTGCACATGGGGTGGGGAGGGGCAGAGGGAGAGAGAGAGAATCTTAGGAACCCAACACAAGGCTCTTTCTCAGGACCCTGAGATCGTGACCTGAGCCGAAATCAAGAGTCGGGTGCTTAACCCACTGAGCCACCCAGGCACCGTAGAACACAGAATTTTTAGATGCAAGCTTAAAAGGCTGTAACACATGGAAGGGGTCCTGGGTGGGGAAAGCAGAAGTCCTGAGCTATAACCTTGGCCTCTGCTAAGTAGCAGAGGGTGACTCCTCAGTCAGGGGCCTCTCCTGGTCTCATCAACCGTACTTGCAATGGTGACGAGTCAGTTCTCTGAGCCTCTCCCCTCCTTCTAGCTTCGCTACTTCATTGTCCTTAATTTGGACACCATGTATTTTGAAGAAAGATTGCACTTTTATTCGAATTTTGCATCTCATCCCAACCCTGCAGGAAGGCCAGGGAACTCACTTCTGGGTGTAGCTTGAAAGCAGCAATCCCTTAAAAATGGGCAATTTCCTTCCAGCCCCTTTGGATCTCAAAGGGCTAAATTAAGAGCCCCGTATTTCTTTTAAAATACGTGATACATATTGTGATACATTCAGAATAAACTTTTAGTTTGTGAAAAATATATATTTACGGGCAGTGGAACGTGTGAAGGCCATGGTGAAGGCCACGAAAGGAAAAGATGATTTCAATGTCTTATAAATCCGAGGGTAATTCAGGTTCAAAGATCACAGATTCTAACAGCCTATGATTTTTGCACTTTGTTTACAGTTAATCTCAAAAGCGTAAGCTCCTGGAGGGCAGGCAGGGAAATGTGATGTAAGGACACAGACATGCCTGGCCTTGGGGATGGGGTTCCGTTCACTGCTTTCCCACTAGGTCATGTTTTTCTCCAGTCAAGAGGAAGAGTGGCTCACTCGTGCCCTTCCCAACACTGCCCAGAATGAGACTAACCCTTTGCCATAACAGGGAAAGAGTCTCCATCCTTGAGGCTGGGATGAGAAGGGTGAATCAGGATTTCTAGTTCTTTATATATTTAAGCAGTCTTCACCTACCACCTGAGTAGATCCTGGAGTCCCAGAAATTCTTGAAGCAATGTGGGGACTGCATGGACATCCAGTGCACAGTGACTGTGATTCCCACCAGATGAGGACCTGGAACTTGCCTGTCCCACAGGCATTAGAAACTGGGTCTTGGGGCGCCTGGGTGGCTCAGTGGGTTAAAGCCTCTGCCTTCGGCTCAGGTCATGATCTCAGGGTCCTGGGATCGAGCCCCACATCGGGCTCTCTGCTCAGCAGGGAGCCCGCTTCCCCCTCTCTCTCTGCCTGCCTTTCTGCTTACTTGTGATCTCTCTCTGTCAAAAAAATAAATAAAACCTTAAAAAAAAAAAAAAAAAAGAAAGAAAAGAAACTGGGTGTTTCCTGGAAAATCTGAAGGCATAGCCAGCCTAATCATAGGACACATGTTCATCAACCCAGCTCATGCGCATGTGACTGGGGTTATTCGCTCTGACCGGAGCGCTCCTGGAAAGTTCAGACAGGGCATTTCTTTGCAAAACATTCCATTCTGTTGCCATGTTGAGATACAATCACTTGGCCTGTCACTGTTTCTCCTTCAAAAAGGGAAATGTCCCAGGGTTGAAAGGGTTCACCCAGGCAATCTTTGAGTACTTTGGGCAGTAGGTGTTTGATCGTCACAATGGCCGCATGAATAGCAAACGAGGCTAAGGTCACACGTGTATCGTCTACATGTTCTTCCTTCTCCTAACTGATTGCTTCCCCACACGCTTCTCAAGCAACACCTAGCCCGTCTGGAAGAATCTCACTCAGCTCCTCACAACTCTACATTCCAGAAAGATGTTGGAACTATCCCCTTAAAGTCAGAGGAGGAGAAGCAGCAGGCAGTGAAGTAGTTGAAAAATGTAAAGGGCTCTACTCCGTAAGTGCTTATTATCGGTAGTGAAGTGTGTGAAGCTGGTTTGGTCAAGCTACTACTTTTTGACATTTTCTTGGGCAGAACATTTATTTCTGGATGAGGCACTTGTCTGTGGGGTTCAGGAAATTTAGAGAGAATCAAGATATTCCACTGACAAAGTAGTTTGTTGTGTTTGAAGTGATAGTTTACAAGGGTACCTGAGTTCAAGGCCGTGGGACAGAGTGACCTGTGCACTTTGGGACAAGGTCAACAGCGCGGGTCACACTCAAGACTTTCTCAAAAGCGCCCATTGTCTCGGGCCTGGGGCTGGCGCTTTCCGAATGACAAGCTTCCAGAAACTTACACTCTATTTCTGAATCCCCCAGATCTAAAAACATGTATGTCACTTGAATATGGACACGCACACCTGTGTGCATGTGCACACACGTGCACCCACGTGCACACGCGCCCCTGGTATTTGTATAACTTGGAAAAAAAAAGCTGTGTTGAAATCAGGGATCCCTGTGGACAAACGGAAAGTGAAGCCGTTCACAGAGATGGATGTAGATCGATGGGGATTTTTTCCTTCTCTGACAAATCTGTCTCCCACCCTCATGGTGAACATTCACACTTTCTCCTTCCGCTGGCAACATCGAGGGGAAAACCCTCTGTAAGTCGGGATTTTCTCAAAATTCTCAGCTGAGGTTTCCAAAGCCTTTAGATTTTTTTTTTTTTTTTTTAGTTGCCCTTTAACTTTTATCTTCCAGATTCAGTAAGAATAGCTTAACCTTTGTCTCCCTTCCTGGTCCGCACCCTGAGGTTTGCAAATAAGACAAAATGAGTAGCAGAGGCCGGGCTGCAGTGAGGGAAGGAATACGGAACTTTTATCGGCCGCTCATGGGACATATTTTACTAGATGGATCCTGGCTTACAGATGATGATTATGACAGCCTAGAAATGAATGTCTCGCACAATCCAACCGCCCAGATGCACGCCGTAAAGTCAAATGCCTGGAATGGATGAATTCTCCTCCTTGAGAGGGGATGTGATTTTTTTTTCTTCTCTCTTCTCTCACACCACCAACTCAGAATCACAGACTGAGAATAAGATCAGGGCCCCAGACACATTTTTTCTTTCATAGGTGAGAAAATAGGTCCAGACCCGTTTGGGTGACTTGTCCACGACCACCTCGCTGTTAGGGTTGGAGCTAATTTAAGATCTGCGGATGGACTTTTCACCTTTATTTTATCTGATGGACTTTAATTTATGAATTTTGAATGCCTTCACTTTTAAAATAGTTATTCTTCCATAGACACCATCTTTCAAAAGGTTTTGGTTACCAAATAAACTGTAGTCTTTAGGGGAAAAAATTTTTTTCCCGTTTCTACCTACCAGCCGCGTAGAGCTTCTAATTAGAATAACTGAACAGCATGAGACAGGCTTATTGCATAGCAATTAAGAGCCCGGAGGCTGAAATGAGACTGAGTTTGATTCCTACCGCTGGAATTTATCAGTGATTCTGGGCAAAACCCCAAACTTCTCTGTAACTCAACTTTCTCATCGGCAAGGTGGGGTAAGATTTATACTTCCTTCATGGGATCGTTACGTGCACTAAATAAGGTTTTGCAGTAGGTGTAGTGAGTAAACCAGTTAGTTAGCTGGATATGAGTGATTTCTCTCAGTGCACGGTTTTTCTTAATCATCTTCAACTGGGGGAAACTTTGCAGCCAAATCTTAGAATGCGGCTAGAACAGGGAACTGCAAAACGCCCAAAATCAAATGAGACAAGTCCCCCTCCCAACTCCCCTTCTTCGTCTGTGCCCGTTTCCATGCCTTGTAGATTGTTTTCTGAGTAAATATTTCTCAGAGGCAGGCCATGTCTCAAGGCTTTAAGGAAATCCTTTATACCATTTAGAAGACATTGCTCTCCCCATCTATGTTCTGTGGCATGTTCCCTAGCACCTCTCTGGCCCTCAAGTCTTTTTTCCCTTGCTGTGTTTTGTACCTGATGGTCTCCTAGCAGCTGTGACTTGGATGTGCAAGACATACAGTTACACATGCATTTGTCTCAGATTCCTCGTGCCTTCGGTCTAGAGGAGGGTGCTCAGCCCAACGACTACCATTTTGCATCTTTCTGGTGGCCCCTTGGGTGGCCATCTGCTTGGTTCCTGGACTTTGTTTCTATCTGAGGCCAGATCTCTGACTTAGCAGCTCCCATCCTATCCCAGCAACCACACAATTTAGGGTGCCCCCACTCTTCAGTTCCTGCTGTGTGAGGTCCATAAGGCGGGCTGCATTGCTCCCCGGGAGGAAAGTGAGGGAACACTTTGAGCATACTGGAGAGATGTGTCCAGGATTATGATCCCGCATCACACTCACGAACTTTGAAAGCTTCTTTGGAATTTTTAGAAATGTCTTAGGAAGATGTAGACTTCTATATTAAATGTTGGGACGGATCTTGGGGAGCTGGAAGAGATGCGGGAAGCAAACACCTGTGTTGGGTGCAAACTAATTCCCTGTCCTCCCCAGTCACACAGGGTTCCAGCCAGATACCTGTCCTCAAACATCTACCCCTCGGGGGGACTTCCTCTGTTTCTCCCTTGGGAAGAAGCTAGCCCTCCATCCTCTAAGCTCTCACGCACAGAACTTTTTCATCTTCCTTCTAGTTCATACCACTTCTTCCCCTCCTTTCCTCACATTCAACTTGGGTTGAGTTATTTGACGGTACCTGATTTAATTCTTATCCTAATCCTGCAGGGTAGATATCATTAACATCCTTGTTTTACCAATGAAAATGCACAGATATATTTTTTTAAGATTTTACTTATTTGTGTGTGCAAGCAGGGGGAAGGGCAGTGGGAGAGGGAGAGACAGAGAATCCTAAGCAGACTCTGCGCTGAGCACAGAGCCTGACAGGGGCTCGATCCCAAGACCCTGAGATCATGACCTGAGCCGAAATGAAGAGTCAGACACTTAACAAACCGAGCCACCCAGGTGCCCCCAAAGCACAGATAACTTAAATGTCTGCCCATGGTCAGGGAGTGCACTCAGTGTGCATGAGTTCCAATGTGCTAGTTTCAAATCTAGAGCATAGTCCACTGCATCATAGCTGCATCCCAATAAAAGTATGTAGACGTACCTTCTTTGTCAAATGACAGCAACTTGAAGTGAAGAACAATTTCTTCTTAATTTTATAAAACACTCTCCTCGGTTCTGATACAGTGCCTGGAAGACAGGGTTTCCTCTATTCAAGTCTCATGAGTGAATGAACATGGAAATGAGCGTATGAATCAATGACTGGATAATTCTTGAAAATAGAAATCTTGAGGATAAGAAGGGGTTGTTATAACATTTTGGTGGAGGGAGAGACGAAATGGTATGAAATCAAATTCTGTGCTTCAGACAAGAAATAGCCCTCTTCTTCTTCACACTGAGGTCATTATTTTGCTCAACAAACCCTTTTAATCATTTGGCAAAGGGAAACATTAATCAACCGTTTCTGATTATTTGAGGTAATGATTTTGGTTGGTTACATAAAGTCACAGTGAGAGGACACATTGCATTCTGGGAGCTATAGTTTTTATTAAGTGATGGGGCACATGTTACTATTGAGTAAGGTCCTAGCAAATTTTATTTTGCCCTTCTTTCCTTTCTTCCTTCTTCAATAGTCTTCACTGCCCACTTTATGTCCTTCTTTTATAATATATAAAATAAGTTAAATAAGGTAGGGGCCATGTACAACTAGAAACTTTTGGTCTATGAAGTCCTTTTTTATAATTTAGAGCAGAATGACACGGAGATGTTCAAAGGCTGTGAGTCACACCAGTGTTCAGAGATGCTCTCGTGGGAATGCTGCTGACCTCTCCACTTTGGGAACTCAAAATAAACCATAAATTTCTGTCTTCCTCAACTTGAGGATGATGTTCCCACTATTCATTATCTGGCTTCCAAACTGAATTACCAAAAGTCCAGAAATCTTGCCAACAGTACTTTGAATAAAACAGGGAATTGAAGGTCAAAGGGAAATAATCTGCTTCTATCCTGTCTGTCTTGTCCCCCCATGGCCTCTTTCATCACCCCCCAATAACCTACTCTTGAGTGATGAATGTGTCAGAGACAGGCCATGAAAGCATGGGAAATATTTCCATTTCCACAGAAACCCATGGGTAGGGAATAGCCAATGCCTGGGAAAAAACAATACTCTTTTTTTTTTTTTCATTTTTAAATAGCTGCACAAAGGCGGTGATATTACAGTGTAGCTTTGAGCCACACTAGGAAGCAACAGGCATCTCCAGATTGGCTTTCTGTGTCTCTCCATAGAAGTGTTCTCCAGCAATATACCTTCTCTGTGCCCTCAGAATTAGTTGTATTATTCTAAGGCGGAGGCCTTCTGAAAGGAGCTGATCTTGCATATTAGTCAAACAGATCCTTGTTGAACATGCTCTATTCGAGTCTGTTCCATTTCATTCCATTCTATTCCATTCCATTCCATTCACCCAATGAACATTTAGTAACCAACATCCGTGTGCAAGATGCTGTGCTAGAAATAGTAGAGCAGATATAATTAAAGGATGATAAGAATAGGTAACTCTTGCACTACTGGATATTTACCCCAAAGATAGAGATGTAGTGAAAAGAAGGGCCATATGTACCCCAATGTTCATAGTAGCAATGTCCACAATAGTCAGACTGTGGAAAGAGCTGAGATGCCCTTCAGCAGACAAATAGATAAAGAACATGTGGTCTATATATTCAATGTATCAGTATGGATAGAACTGGAGGAGATCACGCTCAGTGAAATAAGTCAAACAGAGAAAGACAATTATCATACAGTTTCACTTATTTGTGGAACATAAGGAATAGCATGGAGGGAATTAGGAGAAGGAAAGGAAAAATGAAGGGGGAGAACCATGAAAGACTATGGACTCTGGGAATCAAACAGGGTTTTAGGGATGCCTGGGTGGCTCAGTTGGTTAAGTGTCTGCCTTCGGTCATGATCCCATGTCCTCATGATCCCAAGGTCCTGGGGTAGAGTCTTGCATTAGGCTCCTTGCTCAGTAGGGAACCCGCTTCTCACTATGCCTGCTGCTCCCCCCTGCTTGTGCACTCTTTCTCTGAGAAATAAATAAGTTAAATGTTAAAAAAAAAACAAACAGTGTTTTAGAGGGGAAGGGGATGGGTGAGCCTGATGGTGGGGATTAAGGAGGGCACGGATTGCATGGAGCACTCATGTAGGTACACACATGTAGGTGTTCTACAGAGACAGTATGTCATGAAACACTGCATCAGAAACTAATGATGTACTATATGGCAACTAACATAACATATTAAAAAATTATTAAAAAATGAGAACAGGTAACTCTTATAGAATATTTATTATGTTCCAACTGCTACTCTAAACATTTCAGTGCATTAATTTATTTAGCCTCAGAACATATGTATGAGGCAGAAACTGTATTATCACCATTTTACATAGATAAATGGAGGCTCAGAATTTAAGTGACTTGCCCCAAGTTACCCAGTTGGTAAGTAAGAGTTGGAATATAAGCCCAAGCAGTGTGGATATGTGCCCTCAAGAGTCACATCAACTTTAATGTACTGAGTTAATTTCAGGATGCTCTGAGAGACCAAGAAAGTAAGATATGGTACTCACCCCCAAGAAGATTGCTATCTCACCAGAAGTACATACATCTGGAGCTCTTAGATGTACACTCATTGGGGATGAGAGTCATTGTGTGAAAATGTGCTATCCATGACTGTAGAAAAAATGTGTTCTATCACTTGCTCTGTAACTTCTTAGAAATCTTGGGATAAGATCTTGTGAGATCTTGTAAAAAACCTTTTAATTTCTATGAACCTCAGTTTTTCCTCTTTTAAAGGAAGGAAAGGGCAAATTAAAAGCCCTCTACAATCCCTTGAGCATGACTCTATTTTGTGATTTTATACTGGAGAAGACAGAAAGCAGTCTAGGCTGCAGTAGTTACCAGGTTTTAGGAAAAGAGCGAAATTTGTTTGGGGCCCAGAGTATTAGAACAGTTTTAAATTGCCATACAGATGGTGAGAGAGGGAGACTGTGTGCTCAGGAGATAATGGGGAGATCAGCAGGAAAAAGATAGACATCTTCCTTCATCGGCACAGGATTTTTAGTAAATCATCATCATCGTCATCCCTGCTGTGGGGGCATGGTAAATATGCCGGGCGTTAATTTAAGTGCTTCATGTATAGTAACTCCTTTTATCATCATAAGAACCTTATGAGGTAGGTGCCATTATTGTCTCTATTTTACAGATTAGAAAACTGAGAAGAGGTTTAAGTTTTTAAACCCTACCAAAAACCTTTTAAGGTAAGGTTTAAAAACTTGCCAAAAGTCACATACATAGTAAGACAAATCTGGATGGTTTGGCTCCAACATCCATGCCCTTAACCACTATGCTACTCTATCTCTTGCCTTTTAGTTTTGGTATTAATTTGATTTTATGGGTAAGAGCCCAATACTCCACTTTGTTGTCCCTCTAGGAACAGCCTAGTTGCTTTACAAATTCTTCCAGTTATGTAACCTGGGAGAGGACTTTGCCACAGTTGGGAGGTGGACATTTTCTTTGCCAAGTACGGGGAAGAGATTGAACACAACTCAACGTGTTATTTGTCCCTGTAATAATGGAACTGAGATCTGGAAAGTGCCACATGAGATCATCTGGACAGATCCAAGTGCTTACATATGACTTAAATTACCCAAAACAGCTAGTTGCTTGTCTTTTCTTGATGACTTTTTTTCAGCAACAGAAATTTTGCCACATTTAGTTCACTATCCCCATGGTTTCATCACCATGTGGTGACTGAATTCTCCTTCACACTGACTGTTTTAATTTAAGCAATCTTGTGTTTCTGTGGGGGCTGCTTTTTCACACATACAGGTGACTGGTTTTGGAGAGTTTAAAGTGGATGTATCATTATTCGTGTTTTTTGTTTGAAGCTTCACCATGCCTTGAAGCCACTCCTCAGGCCCTTGCTCGGGTCTGGAGATCATTGTGCATGAAGTCAGGAGCTCTGGTGCTAAAGGTCAGGTCTCATAGGCACTTTCTATCTCCGCCCTCCTGTGGTCCTACCACCTCTCTGGAGTCCCGCAGAGGCGTGTGGTGGATGAGGGTGGAGATTTGATGAGTTGCAGAGCACTGAACTGGAGTCCTCTGACCTCGTCTCAGGAATGCTCTCTTATCTCTCTCTGTTTTCCTGCTTCTTCCTTTACCACTCATTAAAAGTGGTCCTCTTTTTTGGGAACAAGCCAGCACTTAGGGTCTTGGAAAATAAAGGCCAGACATGGAACACTGCCTTCCATTAACATCTGCTTTCGCCCTCCCTCAGAGAGCTCCCTCAGAGGTAAGAAAGCACAAAGGCCGAGTTACCTCACGCATTGTCTCAGAACTGCAATTCAGGGAATATAGATTCCTGAAAGTAATAGGAAAAACTCTATGAAGAAGAAAACGTGGATTAATGCCTCAATAAATTAATATGGCATGCAAAGTATTGTTTCCATAAGCATATTGTTACCTCTAAGAGTACCCGCAGGTCACCTGCTTTCTGCCTATTTGCTGTGAGGAGTTGTGACTGATGTAGGAAAGACATCAGGGTTCAAAGCTGATAGCCAAGAAAGAATTCTTGAGATGTCCTTGGTGCAAAAAGGTAATTTTATTGGACCACGGAGACAGGACCCCTGGGAAGAAAGGACTGCACTGGGGTCATGAGGAGTGGACCATCACATACTTCCAAGTTAAGATGGAGTTAGGGATAGTGGAAGCCTTCCAGGTATTTTGGAAGCAAGGTCTCCAGGATCCTTAGGAGCCTAGCTATTGTTATGAAAAGGTCATTTATTACTGCTTAGTAAAAACTCAGTCATGAGACACTCAGATGTATGTTGGTGGGCCATTTGTTTGGGGGATGATTGCCAACATGTGTCTTGGGAAGTTGAAATAAAGGAACCTTCCGAAGGAATTTTCTTACGTTAAAGTAGACCCACAGGACCTTGGGAGTTGGGCCTAAGATGGCCCTTTGCCCTTAGCAAAGTATTACCATCAAGGCAGCTGTGTTCTTAGAGAGATGCCACTCTGCCTATTTCAAGGACTTGTCAGGGGGCTGTAGGTAGTAAGGAAATTTCATAATTTTTCTTCTGGCTCTGTTTCCTATATCATGATCTCTTGACCAGGTGGAGATCTTGTGTGATTGAAGATTGAGATTGTGTGATTGTGTGATTGAAATGTAAGGCCAGTGACCTCATAAGCTTCCACACTTGGAATGCCAGGGATCTGGGGAGACAGAGTGTTTCTCCCCCAGATAACTGAGGAAGACGATGCCTTATCAATTAGGACTGGGCTCTATCAACCTGCTTTTGAGCAATAGGGAGCAAACAGGGTGCCACAAAGATAAACCTTCCCACAAACAGAAGTGAGGCAAGCCAAGCCCTCACTTCTGTTTTTGGCCACTGCTAAGACCCTCCTAGCTTTTTACATCTAGCTTTCCTCCAGTCTTCCCCAGAGTAGGGCCACCAGGAATTGCTTCTGATTTTTCCTTGTTCTCTCACTTTGTTATCTTTGCCATTTCACCAACAAAGTAATGTTGAAGGCATTGTCAACCAAGAAAAGAGGCAGGGCTAAACTAAAATGAAAGCTTTTATTTGGGGTCTCAGAATTGCCACTCAGAAAATACAGGTTTGGGTAGCAAAGCAAATTGTACTGTTTCCACCCCATCCCCTCCCAACCAGGGAATAAGTCAGGGGGTTTTAAAGACAAAAGGCAATGCTTATATATGGTGTTTACAAAGAATTTCTGTTGGTGTTGGCTGCAGAAAACAAATCTTGGCTGAACATAATTGGTTGCTAAGGATATCACTAAGCAAAACCTCTTACTATAGCAAGTCACAGGTGTTCAGGCTGAGTCCTTGGACTATTTGCAGTTTGGCCCAGTTGAAGGTTCATGATTCCATCCTATGAGGCCCAATTCTTTAATGGCCTCCTGGTTCCATTTAAAAACCCATGGACATAAGTAACTCCTTTTCATTTCACCTCTCACAGCATGGAGTTCATTCATCCAACGAAGAGAAAATGAGCTGAAAGTGATCAAATACTAATATCCCCAAGGTTAAAGGAAACTGCTACAAATTGTAATGCTAGGTGGTATAAGATGAAGTTACGTAAGTAGATAAGGAAGACCATGGTGATGACTGTGATGATGATGATGATGATGGTGATGATGATGATGGTGGTGATGATGGTGATGATGATGATGGTGATGATGAACGTGATGGTGATGGTGGTGATGGTGATGATGATGATGGTGGTGATGATGGTGATGGTGGTGACGGTGGTGACGGTAGTAACGATGGTGACGATGGTGACCACCACCACCATATGTCACGTGTCATTTATGTTCCAGGCACTGTGCTAGTTTTTACATAATTTATCTCACGCACCCCTCACAGAAATTTTTTGCTGAAGGCGCTAATGTTATCCTTTTTTAACAGATGATAAAACTAAGGCCGAGAGATATTATATGACTTGTATAAGGTCACACCAGTAGTAAGTGGCTGTTGAAAACTAACCTAAGTCAATTTATTCCTATCCAACTACCAAGTTCTTTTTGGTAGATAAACATAGCTATTAATGGCTCGATACAGATGATGGCTGCTTCTTTCTCCACAACTCTGCTACCGGCTTCTGAAAGCAAGACCACCATACATATAGTGAAACCCAGTTGGGCCGAACTTATTTAGGCAAATAAGTATCGACAAGCTGGTACACAATGTTGATACAACTTGTCCTCTAATCTCAGTAAGGTCAATAAAGTCCTCATTCTTCATGCTCTTACCACAAATTGCAGGAAACACTCAGTCAGACAGTAATATTCTGAGTTAAGATTCTGATACCCTTGTAGGTGGTATCAGGGCAACAAGGAATCTCAGAATCAAGGCTTGAATGTAGGACTATTTTAGGGCTCGAGCTACAGGTGCTACAGGTGCCGTCTCTAAGGGTGAAGAGGCAATTACATTTGTATAACCTTTCCACGAAACAGGTGGGGCTTTCCACAACACGGCACCAGTCCACGTGACTTGATTGCAATTATTGTACCTGGAGAGAGCCCATTAGCTAATGAACAAACCTACATGTAAATACTCATTTCTAGCATATTCTGCTAACTGACAAAGCATCTGACGTTGATCCAATCCATAATGAGACCCGAGACACCTACAGCAATCATCTCTGGAGCATGATCTCTCTAAAAAGACCACCAGTGCAATGTGAATTCCTTATTAGGGCATGTGGCTGAAGCTAAGTCCTACATACATAAGGTCACACTGTGGCGATTACAAGGAGCTGACATTTTTCATTTCATTGTTTTGGTTCCTTGTTTTGTGTTTATCTTATTCAACTACAATATAAGCTCCATGAGAGGATCTTAATTTTTTGTTCCACTGGGGATTTCAAAACCTATAATAGAGTATGGCACATGACAAGTGTTTAATAACTTGTTGAATAAATAAGTGAGCAAAAGGAGAACTCTACTGAGACCAGTTTTTTCTATCTCTGCTATAATCCTATGAAATAAAATCAGTTTATTTAAATAAGTGCCCGGGTAGCCTCCCTAGTCTTTATTGTGGTTTGCCTTGAGGGACCTGCAGATAACAAGTTAATCTGGGGTAGTCAAGGTAGGAGCTTGAACGTAAGCAACGAGTGAATTGTTCTCAGTTCATATTGAAGTAGGTTAACTCAGGAAAATGGCGGATGCGAAACTGATAAATTCCTTCTCTACCATAATGACCCGGCACAGCTTTCTCCCTGCACTTGAGCATTAGTCTTGATTTTAAGAGACCATGTTCCGAGGATCCTGGGGAGTTGAGAGTTTTAGTTCCTGACCTGACATGATTGTCCACTGATATTTCTTTATATTCTGCTCAGGGTCTTCAAGGTCATTTACTAACCCCTGCCTCTCATGACCCCTCCATGAATAACAAACTCCATTCATCCCTCGCCTTAAAAAAGCCACCAACAAGAAGGCTTTTCTAGTCTTCCACCAAATCAGTCTTTCCAGGTGGGTCCTGCCCAGTGAACACACACCCTTCGGGCTCCCTTTTCTCTGTCAGCCTCAGCTTGGCTTCTGCCCACAGGATTCACACCTGGACCACAGGAGCTCAGAGGAGCTAATTTTTTCCTTTGTGTCTCAGATCAGCTGACTCTGGTGGATGTAGTGCTCTCCAGCCGTGGAGACTGGTTGCTAACAAGTGTTTTAGAAACTGTCGTTTATCTTTTCTGGGTATTCATTACACTTTTAGAAGCCAAGAAAGGGCAGGTCCTTTCAGTCTTGTGTTTCTTCAGAAGGCAGCGGGCTGGAAGGCACAGGTCTGCTCTCAAGGTTAATTCTCCGCCGACGCGCAGACCTTCCCATGACCAGCAGGGGGCATCTGGGACACAGATTTAAGCTGAATTGACTTTAAACTGCATGGTCCTTGAGCTGTGACTGTTTGGGACACCCCTTTTGGAAATGCAAAATCCCTGTTCTGTACTTCCCAAAGGTCCTCCATCTTGTCTTTCCATCTTATCTTGTCTCGAGATAGGTCTGGAGACCAGCATGGAAATGCCTTTGACAATCTTCAACCACAGGACTGGTCTACACCTCTGGGCTACTTGTGTTTCTTTTAAGTCCTGATAAATTATGTCTCACAATAGATTCTACTCAGACTGTTAATGACTGTCATTGCCCTCCCCTTCCCTTCTCTTCAGAGTATTGCCCCATCTGGTCTGGCCTGGGGTACTGGATGCGTATGCTCAGTTTGAGCCTTCCTTGCCTCTCACCCTCTGTGATGGATAGCGATTGAATTCAGTTACTTTAGAGTAGTTGTAGTCATTCAGTGGCTTTTAACCTCTCCCACCCAGCGATTCAAATTAAAAACAGCCCGGTTCTCGATGACTTCTGTGCCACACGCCAGTACTTCACTTAACCCAAAATGTAGTTTTACTCTTAGCTAGAAATTCAATTCACTCCTCCATTTTTTAATTCGTGGATTTACATAGCAGATCTTTTTTTGAGCACCTAGTAAATGCCAGGCCCTGAGATACGGGCTCAGACTGGAATTGTGAACAAAACAGATACTGTTGGAGACCTGTGGCTCTAATGGGAGAGACAGACAAGACCCAAATAAGTATACAAAGATGTATGTGCATATTGATAAGGGCCATGAAGGAAAAATATAGAAGGCTCTGTGAATATCGTAGCGGCAGCTATTGGACCTGTGTCTACCATTACACTGCCTGTGTGTTTTCACACTGGCACACACTTGAGATCCTTGAGGTTAGGGCCTATAGCCTTCAATTGTTATAGTCCATCCACTGTGGTCAATGACTAGAAGAATATCTAACATTTAGTTTGCATGTTCACGTCCTATATTCCACTGTCCCAAATGGCTCCAAGGCAAGGAACCATCTCCGTAACGCTTGAAGCGCCTAGTAGAGGACTTTATATATAGTTGGCTATCCTAAGTTGTACTTGAATAGATTTGTATTTTTAAAAATTCAGCTATATTCATTTCTGTTCCAATTGATTGCTTGTACTGTTTTTTATGCCTGTGCACCCTAATGTAATAACTCGGACTCAATTCACCCATTAGGAGGAAGGACCCAGGTGGCCCAGGGCCTTTTGAAATTTGATTTTCTGGCCACTATACCCACAGAAGGCACCGATTTAAAACAGCAAACCCTACAATTACTTAAACCCTTTCCAGTTTGAAACCACTAATGTGAGTCATCTACAGAAGGCATGATCTTCCTCTGAGCCTTTAATTAAAATTCCACCCAGGTATTTCAATTGATTTTATGTCCAAACAAGGTTTTCTTTGTAAAGCCAAAGGATACTAAGATGGGGATGAGAAGGGAGGAGATACAAATTGTTTCTTGTTCACCAGCATTAATGCAATGTAGCCAGGAAAAATGCTTAGTGTACAGGTCAGACAGACCCCGAAACAGAGTTGAAATCACCAAGGTGTCAGAAAGTTTTCTTCTCTGGAAGAAAACTTCTTCTGGACAGGCTTGTTTTTGACATTAAATTCATGTCAGATACACCCAAGTTGATTTTTAAGAGGGAAAATAAAAGGTAAGTTTGAGCTTTCCTTTTGTTTGATTTTCCACTTGATTTATTTTGTCCCCATATGTGTGCATAGGGAGGGGGTGGGAGGAAAAGAAAGGCAAGGGGGGATGTTTCCCCCTTGCTCCAGGAACTCCTGAGAAGAAACAAAATTTTGTAACATTGTTTATCCTTGCAAAAAAAATAAAAGGTTTCAAGCAATTTCAACTCTAGCATCTGACAACTCATCCTGTAAACTTTTAGTGTTTTAGAAGAAGAGATACGATCGTATTATTCATTCTCTGTATTCCTGCAAACTCCTAACTAAACCAAATGGACTGCCTACCTTATAGACTCTCTTTAATGTCTGATATTTGAACATATATACGAAGCCAGGAGTTGAAGCCATCAAATGAAGTTTAAACAAAGCCCTGAATTTCCTTTCTCCTTTATATCCCCAGGGCAATTATGAAGAAAAGTGTAATCTGATACACTGGCACGTTTCTCTACCCTGAGGAAATGGAATATAATTTTCTATAGGCAGTGTCATAAATGGCCATTGATTCTAGAATATCCCACGAGAAACTAATTTAATCAGTGATACCGATGAAACCTTACTAGGGTTCTGATTCATTCTGGTTTTAAAAGGCTTTTGTGGGATGTCTTAACAATTTAACCACCATGGATGGACAGTGTTTTTATGGGAAAATACATCCTGAAAGAGTTAACAAAAGAAAAACTTGAAACAGATTTTGTTTGTAAGACCGGATGCCACAAGTTTACACAGAGACCGTCTTTGAAGGCGGCTTTCAGTCATTTTACCTCCTTTTTTTGTTTTCCTGCCACGATTGCCCTAGGCTGAGTGCTGAACAGAGGTTCTTATGTGGTCCTTCTGTTCATCAGGGAGGGTAGACATTAAATTCCATCTTCCAACAAGGCTCCCTGCTCTCCCTAATCACGAGTTACCCTGAAGCAACACAGAACCACTTCTGTATACCTTCAAACAATAGGCACGTTGCCCTCTGTTTGCCTGGAAGGTCCGTCCTTCTCTTGCCCACCCGGCAAACTGCCGCTCCCCTTCTGCCTCCTCTGAGAAGCCCCCTGACTTGCCCTTGTGGGCCGGAGCTCTGCTGCTCTCCGGACATCCTCTCCCTGAACCACTGCTTGGGATCACTTACAAGTTGGAGGCCCCAAAAGGCTATCAGGGCCTTGAAGGCAAGGACCGAACGTTGTGTTTGTGAGTTTACTGCCTTGTGCTGACACAGGAAGCGTGATCAGGCAGTAACGGACAAATGAAATTTAATAAAAACACTCCACTCCTTCCTTCTAATTACCCCTTCGTGTCCGTCCTAGCCTCTCACCAGGGAATCATATACAAATAACTCTATGTCTCTTACAAAAGCAAATAGTTCAAATGGAACAAAAGACAGAAGGAGGGGGAACAAAAAGAAACAGAAGTTGAAAGGAAAAAACAAAACACCGAAAACTTTAAGAACCAATCAAACAAAAAACCCAGCATCTGGGACACATTCCATAGATAATCCTTATCTAAACATTGGTGAGTGAACTACTGAGTCAAGGTCGAGGCTGAGCACAGTCGCTGCCCGCAGCACTCCCCTTAAGGGCCAGGAGTGAGGGGCATCTGGGACCAGGAGGAGAGTGTAATAGATGAAGGTCTTCAAGAGCCGGGTGGGATAGTATAACCTGCTGGTAGAGATGGACCCAGTGTTTCCGGCCATCCTACTGGACGCTAGCCAGCAGAGGGTAGCCACAAATATTGCATGCAACCCCCTACCCCCTTTTCCCAACCCTCATAATGTTTTCTTCCTATTCCAGATACATATGAAATTGGCGATTCTTGTCTCTAGCGCTAGAATATGGCAGGTGGTGGGTGTAGCAATTCTTAGTAACTTGTGGGAATCTTTTTGGATGCTTTAATCTGGTGCTTGAAGCTAGGGAATGCGGCTTGAGCTCAGTTGGAAAAATGATTATGCAGTTAGAACTAACTTTGAAGAAGCAGTATTATATGCCAAATGCTCTGCTAAGTGATTCACTTGCATTAGCATATTTAATCATCGCGAAAAAGAGGATGTACTATTTTCTCAGTCCCGTTTTCTAGGCAAAAAATCCAAAACATTAGTTAATTTAAGCAACCTGCTGAGCTTGGAAGCAAAATGACACTCATTCTAATTGTACTGTGTTACATAAGCCCCCAAACGGAACTCGCCCGGTTTCAAGCAAAGTGCCGTCCTTGGGTGAGCTTGATCTGCTGGGGTGTGGGGTCTGACCTGCCTCCAGCCAGAGAGACGGTCCTCACGCGAGAATGGACGCAGAAAGAAATGGAAAGGAAAAGACATTGTAGATGTTACTGAATCTAGAGCATAGTTTGAAATTTATATTTATTATACTAAAGGAAACTATGACACTGATTCAATATTTGTAGGTTTTTTGGTAAGGTATACAGTCCGTTTTCCTCATTTTTTCTCTCTGGTACCCATGATTGTTAATCTCACACGTTTTCTGTACTTAAATGGTCTCAGCCCCGTCTCCATGTGATTGGATGGGGGCAAGTCTATTTATAGCAGCGAAGCCCTAGGCGGCCACAGGATGAATCCCATCATAACTCTCGAAGATTTGGGTTCAGATTAGCATGGACTTGGAGACAAATGTGAGCAGATTTGTGAGGAATAAATTCAAGATATTTTTACTTGACTCTGGTGGGTGTTTTTGAGTGTTGATGGTGTTGCCATGTGTTGGGCTGCCCCAGGAGGTGAAGGGATTTAGGACTCGATGCCCCCCTTCACGGGACTCTCACACCCAGCTTGGGAAACAGACGTGAATCAACCACTGTGGTGCAATATGATAAATCCTATCTTAAGAGCTTGTATAAAGTGTTAAGGCAACAGTGAAAAAGCAGCTTTTTGGGTTTCTCCATACACAACGGCTTGCCTTATGGATTAATGCTCATGACTTGCTTGGTGCTCTTTTTTTTTTTTTTTAAGATTTTATTTATTTATTTGACAGAGAGAGAGAGAGATCACAAGTAGGCAGAGAGGCCGGGGGGGTGGGGCGTGGGGGGAAGCACCTCCCTGTTGAGCAGAAAGCCTGATGTGGAGCTCAATCCCAGGACTCTGAGATCATGACGTGAACTGAAGGCAGAGGTTTTAACCCACTGAGCCACCCAGGCGCCCAGCTTGGTGCTCTTTTGAGTTCAGAGTCACCATGAAATGATGGATAACTTAGAAGTTTAGTTTTGAAATGAGGCATGAAAAGAGTTGCATCCTTCGGTAGAGAAAGGCACCGAATTCATCTACTCACCAAAATGTTGAGGGTAGAGAGCAGTGATATAATGCTGCTATCATCAGTCCTTGGGCAATGAATACTCATCTCCTGAAGGCTTGCTGCGTAGGAGGTACCCCAGTAGCCATTATGGAATAATGGGCAGGCGGTTGGAAAAAAAATCAAATCCATCTAAATAAAGAACACTTTATAGGGAAGACATCTTTAGGCAGAATAATTTAATTTTATGGCTGGAGACAGCTGAAGAAAACATCTCGATTAACTCTATCACTTTATAGATGAGGGAATTGAGGCTTAGTAGTAAAAAAATGATGATTTTTTTTTCAAATAGTCTACATCTAATTAATGACAGATCTGGGACCAGAGCCCTCAGAAGACAGGTGGGAAGTAGAGTGAGTAGTTCACCTGTGAACTCTCGAGTCAGATGACGTGAGCTCCAGTCCCATCACCACAGACTTGCTGAGTTATCTAGTGAGTTATCGAAACACTCTGACTTTCAGTCTTCATCTGTAAAACGGGAATAATACTGTAGTATTTGCATATTTAAAGTGAAAGGCTACATGCAAAACAGTAATTAAGATGGAATAAGATATTGAATATTAACCAGGGCCCTAAGAAGAGCTTGGTAAATGTTAATTATTAGGATTCATGTGTCCCCATTTCTACATAAGTATTCTTCCTGATACAATAGTAAAAATGAGGTTTTGTTCATTTTTGTTCCTTTGACACAGAAAGAAATCTGTGTTTCAGATCCGTATGCTCATATGGTGTTCCCATCCCTCCCTGTATCTTTTCTTTCAGGGCCAAGGAGATTAAGATCAAGTTGGGAATTCTCCTCCAGAAGCCAGACTCCGCTGTTGACCTTGTCATTCCATACAATGAGAAGCCGGAGAAACCAGCCAAGACCCAGAAGTGAGTCATGAGCATGGATTCCACTCCTTTTCCTCCAGAGGATGGCTATTTCTCAAGTGTATAGCATCCCTCCTCTGGAGAGCTCTCCACTCTCCATTACTCTTTGAAAATCCTAAGATCCCTCAGAGAGTTGGTTTGTAAATATGCATTTTTTTTTTACTCTCCTACGTCGGGAGCATAAAATGGGATACCATCAGGTTACTTAAAAAATATAGAGAAGGCCCTGCCTTGGGACCTTGTTTGAGAGACAGACCATACCTTATAAAATGGCACCAGCCTCTTCCTCAATTATTTACCACACAGAAGTAGGACCAAAAAATACCTGATCACCTACTGCCTGCAGATCAGGTAACCACTCCTGACCCAGTTAAGATCACTAGATATTTTGGGCACCTGGGTGGCTCAGTTGTTAAGCATCTGTCTTCAGCTCAGGTCATAATTCCAGGGTCCCAGGATCAAGCCCCCCTTCAGGCTCTCTGCTCAGCGGGAAGCCTGCTTCTCCCTCTCCCACTCCCCCTGCTTGTGATCCTACTCTCGCTGTGTCTGTTTCTGTCAGATAAATTAATAAATATAAATCTTTAAAAAAAAAAAAAAGATCATTGGATGCTCATCTGCTAAGGAAGGACCCAAGGCTGCTTCCTCAGCAGGAGGATAGAAATGGAAACCTTTCCCTGAGGAAGATGCTAAAACCAAGGCAGACGATTTAAGTCTTATAGCTTCTTCTCTGAAACATGCTTCCTTTAGGGTCCAACAGAGGAACAGAAGACTGTTCCCTGATGGAGGAATGGAGTCTTGCCCAGCCAATTCTATTTAATGTATGTGAAGCATTTGTAACCCCAATCTGTAAATTAGTCTTCCTGACTGGACTTCTGCAGTTCTCTGTCCCTCCTCCCCCACCTTCCCACAAGCACTTCCACCAATGTAGGCATGGAGGGAAACTATAGTCCTAGAGAGTCAAGCTGTTATGGCTCGGGGTGCAGCTTCCCTTCATCCCCCCAGCTCCACAGCCAGGCCTTTCCCCCAGACACCCTCCATCTTCCCCTTCAAACAGTGTCGTGGGCCTGAAAATCAAGAAAGGAGAGTGGGAAGAAGGAAAGCCAAGTGTACTCGAATTCCTTCACTCTGCTATCGGAAAGCTTTGAGGAGATGCCAGAAGGGTGGCAGAAACACGGGAATCCCTTCTAACCTCCATTTCTTTTTAAATTTGACATCTGTATAAACTGGCCTGATCTTCTCTCGGTTCAAATGACCTCCAACTTTAAACAGAGCTGGATTGGTTGAGAGATAAAAAGACAGGTTCTTTTTTTTTTTTCAATCTTTTTCCATCAACCTAAGTGGACAGTTCCATTCTCCTCCTATGACTTCAAAGTGATCCCCACCCGGAAGTGAAGCATAATTGAGTTTGGTGCATTTAGAAGGGGGAAGCTAATTCAGTGGGGAGTGGCAAGCACCAGGCACTGGTGGGGAATAGGAACCACATTTCACAGCAGCAACAGATCAAAAAAAAATCTATTTGAAGTAAACAATGTGGTGATTATGGATCTGTAGGAATTCACTTTAAAAAGCGTGGTGCTACATTTCCTGTTTTGATTCTCTGCTTTAATGTTCCACAGACACTGGGGCTATTCGGCTTAACAGGGATTCGGACAGAAGCAGTTTGGAAGGAAAGCTGGGGTTGATATTTATTGGATAATTTTCTTTTCTCGTCTTCTATTTCCTTTCTTTTTCCAGAAGTTAGTTTGAATTATTTGGGAGGGGGGGAAAATCACCTTCACATCCCTGGAGACAATTTGTGTGTCTCTACCTCATTTGTCAGTGACCACTATAAGCCTTTCCACCCTCTTCCAAGCCCCTAAACCCGTTTCACCTTCTCAGGTTTGGCAAATCTCCATGCGTTTTAACCAACAGGAAAAGACTGTGTTCTGCGTGAGCTCAATCAATCTCTCTTCTCCCCTCTTAAAACTTCTCTGTATTTTTGTACCCATGTTCTTCTCTCAGAGAAGAAAATAAACCTTCTCCAGACTGAAGGTATTTTTAACCGTCTCATCTTTAAAAAAAAAAAAGCAGTCCCTTTTTAAAAAAGCATTTTCTGGGGCGCCTGGGTGGCTTGGTCGGTTAAGCGTCCGACTCTTATTTTTGGCTCAGGTCATGATCTCAGGGTCGTGAGATCAAGCCCTGTGTCAGACTCTGTGTCAGGCTCTGTGAAAGATGTGCAGGCTGCCTAAGATTCTCTCCCTCCCTCTCCCTCTACCCCTCTAGCCCCCCTCTCACAAAAAGCATTTTCTATTTTTTAAATGTTTTTATTTTTCTCATTAGAAAAACAGAAGTCTAAAAAAACAGAAAAGAGTTGCCTATAACCCTACCACCCATAGCCAGTGTCTGTTAACCATTTTAATATCCTTAATTGCTCTTCTCCCTCTGGGACCATGTTCCACTCTGAAAAAAAACTCAGCCCCTCCCTCTTACTCCTCTCCCTTTCTCTTGCGTTCATCAGGTAGTTCTAGAAACAGGATGTGTCTATCAAGAAGAAGCTATAAGACAACCAAAGCATCTCTTTGGGGTCTTAGGGATGGCAATCTAGGAGGCAAGGAGTCGACCAAAATCAAAGATGTGTTCCCAAGAGCCAGCGTGAAGTGCAGGCTTATAAAGGCAAAACCCACAAGGTTACGTGACTTTTGGAAGAATTGTGATCGACCCTGGCAGGCTTCTAACTATTTAATGCACGATTGGCTCCTCAGCCAACAGGTGTTACATCATCTCTAAGTCCGGAGCAGAAGGATGTGCTCCAGGACTGGTCCAGATGCGACTGACGAGGCTCAGTTTAGAGACGGGCCCCGCTTCCTCAATGCCCACTTGATTCCATTCTCAGTGACTCTCGGCGACGCTTGCTTAGTTTTGAATCTCTTTTCCCAAAAGCCACTGCTTCCAGAATCTTCTCTTCATTCTTGCTTCTCCGGTTTAAACCTTACTACCCACAGGAACCCTCTCTAAAGCCTCACTTTTGTCCGGTTGCCAGAGCTTAACTGCTCAATGGTTGGCCTCCTAAAAACTCTTTTCCTTCACGTCTAACCCTGCCTTCTCCTCTCTCTCTAAGGACTCCCACTTTCGCCCACCCTCTCCATATGTGAGCATTCCCCAAGGCTGTGCTCTAGGTCCTCATCATGAGCAATAAACAAATCAGCACACCACATAAATTTGGTTTGCAATAACTGTTATCATGGCTTATCATAGAATCAATTGGGAGATGCCCAGGAGCTCATACAGATATCCCTATGGTTTATTTTATATCCTAGATGTTCCTTTCCCTTCTGCCTATAACACTAACTTTTTAAAAAAGATTTTACTTATTTGAGAGAGGAAAAAAAAGAGAGAGAGAGAGAGAAGCATAAGCAGGGGGAGCAGGAGAGGGAGAAGCAGGCTCCTGGCTGAGCAGGGAGCCTGACGGGGGCTCAATCCCAGGACCCTGGGATCATGACCTGAGCTGAAGGTAGATACCTAACCAACTGAGCCACCTAGACACCCATGCCACTGATTTTTAACTACATTTTGTTAGTAGCGTTTTACCACTTTATAACTCTAGAACGACCGCCACATGTAAGCAGGATCTAGCCACGCACAGAGGAGAACAGTTCCTAATTGTTCCCGTACCCCCACTCTCACCGGGTGGACTGCTGACTGAGCATCACTCCCAGGCATGCAGCTGTATGTACAATGTTTGGCCCACAGAGAGACCATGAGAAGTGGGAGGTGTTTTTTTATCTGCATCCCCATCCTTGGCACCAGGTCACTGTTGGCCGTAGGGTACGGGCTTAGCAAATGTCCATGAATGGACTTGAGTGGAGTCGTGGCCATATGGCCCTCTGGGGAAGGAAGGGAGAGCAGAGCAAGCACTAAGGGCCAATAAATAACTGGGATTTCACTTTCCTTGTCAAGAAGAAGAGCGTGGGAGAAAATTACCAGAAGCATTTAAACATGTGCCAGGGACTGTGTAGATTTAAAAAACAAACAAGCGAACAAACAAACAAACAAAAAAACAAAGAAAGGAAACCACTGGTGTTTAAAGAGGTTAAAATACTTTCCCATGGTTACAGCTTAGGAAGCGTCAGAGTTGCTTACACCAGTTGGAGTAATGGGTCATGGGGCTAACATTTTTGAAATGGAAGTTTCAGGTCATTTATGGCTTTCATCAACCAGACTAACTATGGGCCCATGGAACCATCGTGAATGTTTGCATTCCACACATGCTTATCGCGGCACAGGTTAGTGCTGCAGATGCGCCGTGGGACAGGCGGAACGGGAGACATTCTCCGTGACCGCGAAACTCGACTTTTAGGCAGTGAGTGCATTGTTGCCATGTAAGGGATTCAGTAAGTACATAGGTAAGAGTGAGGTAAAGAGACAGAACACTTCCAGTGGAGACGGTCACTTCCTGGACCAGTTGGCATTTACACCGGGCATTATAAAACACACAGTTAATCATCTCTAGAAATGTTTATTTTGCCTTTCATGTGAACTGGCTTCCTCCCCCTCCCCCCACACTCCCACACAGAGACTCCGTGCCCACTCTCTGTGGTCACCAATGACCTTGCAAACCAGGGCACTTACTGGCCATTTAGATCCGCATCTATTTTGTTTCCAAAGAAGTCAGACTTAATGAGGGCTGGCAAATTCTGAGAATCAGGACAGGATGAACCTCTGCTCCCTCCTAGGCTGGTAATCAGAACACTGGGCTTTATGCAGTGGGGCATGTGTCCTGCTCAACTGTGTCCTTGAATCAATTTGGACTAATTTAACCCCCAGGCGGGCTCTGCACATGTCCTTTTCAGGAATTTAATCTTGGCTGTGATGTACTGCTGCTATTGATGATTAGTCGGGTTCTAACAAGACCATTTGGGACAAATTGGGTCTGGTAGCATGCTTAAGTTTGGTGCACCTGCTTATGTCATTTCTTCTTCCTGTGCCCCTCTGTACTAACCAGAGGAAAAGAGGGGAAAGGAAGGTGATCTCATTTTATGAGAATATTTATTAAATCAGAAAAAGATTCAGTGAGTGGGCCAGGCCTTCCCCTTGCTCTGTTTCTTTTGTCCAATTACTTACTCTCCTGCTGTTTTTGCCAACAATCAATAGAGCCTTGGTGTATGTCTATTATATGCAGAGCATTGAATCTGCTATAGTGAAGAAATTAAGATGTGTAAGCTCTAATGCTAACAATGTAGGTATGAAATAATATATACATAGGAAGAGTTATAAAGACGAGCCAAAAGGAGGTATGACCTCTAGAAAACATGTCCTTTTCTGGTTAGAAATAAAATGAGGCAGAGGATACTTGCAATCTCTTCCTCGTGTCATTTCTCTTTCCTGTGCCCCTTTATACTAACCAGAAGGAGATGAGGGGTGGGAAAGTCGTTCACTTATTAAAAATAAACTTTCGGGGAACTGGTGTGGAGCTCTTGATCAATTCCCCCTGTGTTTCTAGCCCGGAAAATGGAAACCATGTGAGATTTTTTTCACCGTGTTTAATCTTCAAATAGTAAAAACATAAAGTTTTATGGAAAGTCAAATAAGTAAGACTCCAAATCTGTGCATACTCTGCAATGAAGAACACAGACATGAGGGCAATGTTCACAGCACTTGAGCCAAAAAAAAAAGCTGCTGCCATCTTGGACTCCTTACATAAATAAAGCTACGCTGTGTCTAAGCCAGGACAGCACAATGAAAAGTAGAATTAGCAATTGTCTTACCACCCTCAGCTGCTAATCTGAATGCTTAGAACCCCCAAGATATATATATATATATATATATTTTTTTTTTTTAAGACAGAAGCAGGAATGTTCCTGGGCTGTCTGAAGAGTAGATTAAAAAAAATGAAGAGCTAAGGAAGTTCCAATTTAGGAAGAACACCTTCATTGGCCTTAATATTCTAATCCTTGCCTTGTTAGTCTCTTTTGATTTGACAAGGAAGAACTCACATCACAATGCAAGCATTAGAGGAGAGGAGCCCCAGGAGAGTACCGTCAGCCATTTTCCCCAGACAATGGCAGTCTGCCTTGACACAATCCTGCTGTGAGAGAAGAACTGGTGATTACAACGAGATAACTGCAGGGTTTCTGCATAGATAAATGTTCAAATAAAAACAGCCTAAGGGGAATTATGTGTTGGCTATTACCTTCCCTTTTTGAGTCGGCCTCTAAAGCATTTATGTACAACATTCTCGTTCATGGTGTATAACCACTTTTCTTCTCAGAAAGAGAAAATCTTTTAAAAATCATTATCCTATCCTAACTGGGCAGGAAAAATGCACCCTGATTTTTAAAAATGTAGACATGCCATGATCACATATCCACCATGAGGCAGCATCCCACATTCCGTCTTCCACCAGCCTTAACAATGGCAATGGGATGCGGATGTAGAATCAAATGCTCTTTGCTGATTAAATTAGGCAGCTAAAGGGGAGCACTGGTGAGGCAGAGAACATGAGTCCAATCCCTATAATGGGGCAACTGGATTTCATTCAGTTACATTTGGGGGAAAAGGTCACAGTTGGAGATACCGTCATGGAATATACAAGGATGTCAAGACACAGCTTCATGACAAACAGACTTTACTTCTAAAAAGAAAGAAACCTAAACAGATCGTTCAAAGGAGATGAAAATACACACTCTTAGGGAGCCTGGGTGGCTCAGTAGGTGAAGTGTCTGCTTTTGGCTCAGTTCACAATCCCAGGGGCCTTGGGATCAAACCCCACACTGGGCTTCCTGCTCGGCGGGGAGTCTGCTTCTCCCTCTCCCTTTGCTTTTACCCTCCACTCATGCTCTCGCTCTCTGGCTCTCTCTCAAATAAATAAATAAACATCTTAAACAAAAAAGAAAAGAAAAGAAAATACATGATATTGATGTGTGAAAGCAAATCTAGCCCACCAAACTTGAGTATTAGAAAGAAAATAACTCAAACTCCCTTGTCCTGAGGATGAGTCGTTGGGTGTACCGTTTCTAAGAAAAGCAAGACATTGTCCGAATGATTACTTCCTGTCTCATGGATGTTGCCTTTGTCTTTCCCTTAATTCCTGATGTAGGCCTTCCTTGGATGAGGCCCTGCAGTGGCGTGACTCCCTGGACAAGCTCCTGCAGAACAACTGTGAGTTGGAATTGTCTTTTATAAAAGGTCAGGGCAGCGTCAGAGGCAAAAAGTCACCTTTGTATTGCCTGTGTCCTTCTCCTCCAATTTTGACATTTCTTCCATTTTTCAAAGTGGTCTCAACAAGGTAAGGATACCAGGGTTAGATAGAGATACTGCCTTTTCCAGCTTAGCCTTGTAATGGCTTGACAAGGATTGGCTAGAGCAGTGTGCAGATCACGGATTAGGAGGCGCCGGTTGGGCAGAATGTCTCAATCCAAGCTGCTATTAAATATTCTTGTGGCCCGACATGGATTGTTCTCTCCCCAAGCCTTGGTTTCCTTTTCTGGTGCTTGCCGGTTGTATCTTTATTCAAGACACGACAAAAGTGCCATTAAGAACCCATTTCGGAGCTAATACCAATCCACCCGAGCACTACTTGCCTTTCCCCTAATGCAAATCCTTACCGATTCCCAAGGCCAACAGTTTCAATTTCAAGTTTCCAATGTTTAAGACGCTCCACGATAACTAGACGGCTGGTCTGCAGTCACCCTGACGTGTTCTCTCCTCCTTTGGGAATTTCCGCATGCAATCCCTTTGGTTGGAATACTTTGTATTCATATCTCTATCTATAGAAATTCTTCTTCTCCTATAAAAGCAAATCTAAACACTAAATGCCTTGTCTTCTTTGGCCATCCAGAATGATCTCCCTCTGAGCTTCCAGAGCATTTGTCTGCACAAATTTTCTCCTGCTTAACACATGCTACGGTGTACTTTTTCATAGGCATCTTCCTCCTATGATAGATTATAAACTCAGTGACAGCCAGGACGCAATCTTTTTTTTTTTTAATTTTTTTGAAGATTTTATTTATTTATTTAAGAGAGAGAGAGAGTGAGAACAAAGAGGGACAGGGGGAGGGGCAGAAAGAGAGGGAGACATGGGCTCTCCGCTGAGCAGGGAGCCTGACATGGGGCTAAATCCCAGGACCCTGAGCTCATGACCTGAGCCAAAGGCAGATCTTAACCCACTGAGCCACCCAGGTGGCCCCAGAACTCAATTTTTTTATCTGAATAATCTCCCAATAAGAAGTGCACAATATGATTTGATTTAAGATGCCCAACCCATATTTTCCACCTTTACCCCAAGAATGACATATAAAACTTTGTTAGATGCTTTGCAAAAATAAAGATTAAAAAATATTTCTCACAGGAGCATCAGGATCAATAGGCCCAGAGTGGATAACAAAGAACATAGGTTCAATTGTATATGAAATTTTTTTTAATGTCTTGTTTTTGGTAGGGAAGCTTCTGTTTACCTGAGATAGAATCATTATCTTCTATTCGGACGCAGAACAGCCAAACCTTGACTTCGTAACTTTCTTAAAAGTATCCACTTTTGATTCTCTTTCTACTGCTCGTGCTAAATGGAATACTCCGCCCCGACACATATAAAGTGTTCAGTAGGGCGCCTGGGTGGCTCAGTTGGTTGAGCAACTGCCTTCAGCTCAGGTCATGATCCTTGAGTTCCAGGATTGAGTCCCACATCGGGCTCCTGGCTCCATGGGAAGTCTGCTTCTTCCTCTAACCTTCTCTCCTCTCATGTTCTCTCTCGCATTCTCTGTCTCTCAAATAAATAAATAAAATCTTTAAAAAAAAAAGAAGTGTTCAGTAAACGTTTATTGGCTTAATGTGTGGACGAATTAATTCATTATACTTCCTGGATCCAGAAATCCCATGTGATCAATGAAGACAAAAATATATATGTTTATCAATCAATGACTTATTTCTTGTCTTGCACAATAGTTTTGAGGCCAATTGCAACCTGACAAATGATTTATTGATACACTATGAATCTAAGTATCCTGGGTGCAGGTATTTTTTGCTATTGTCAAGAAACCCTGAGAATTAACAGAACTATTTTCATGTTTGCAAAACCACAAAGGAGAAGGATATATATTTGTGTGTCCATATACAATCCTTTCAGTCACGCTAATCCTTCAGGCCACATGTTTATATGTTTCGGGCTTGTAGGAGACAGGGAGCTATTGGTATAAGAAAGAGGTTGAAGTTAAGCCAGAGACAGTGTTAACACCTTAGCATTTGTTGAGGGACTAGATTCTTGGTTGCAAATAGACAATGACCATGGTGTGACCTTGAGGTCACAGTAATGCTTTCTACTTCTCAGTGTGGAAAATATATACTCATGTGTGTGCTTGTGTAAATATTACATGTAATATTCACATTTCACTTAATCATATATATTTAAAATTACATATGCATATATATGTGTCTTATATAGTATGTATCTCTGTATATGTGTGTCCATATAATTTCTTTAAAGACTTGCTTGTTTTAGAGATGGAGAGAGAGAGAGAGTGTGTGTGTCCATATAATCCCATATAATCTTAAATTCTATCCATATAATCCCATATAATCTTAAATTCTACATAATTATCCTCCTAAGTAATTAATATTTTTAAGACTGGGGCAATTTATTGCCCCAAGAGATAAATGGAAAAGCATTTGATAGTCATTCAGGTCAAAATTCTTCCTTTGAAAGGATATCTCTATATTCAAACTAGTTCAAGTGAAAAAGAGGGGTTCTGATATGAACACAGGGATCTCACAGAAACAAAGGAGAGTCATGCCCTCAGAGAAAGGACACCATTAGTAAGTAAGACAACCTCTCTCTCTGCAAGTTTAGAACCTCTGCTCTTACTATCTCTCTGTCTCTGTCTTCCTCTTTTTTTTCCATTTCTCCCTCTGCCCCACTTTTCTCTATATCTCCCCTTCTTGCTCTTTGTCTCTCTTTTTTGCTACTTTGTCTTTGCTCCCTGCTTCTCTCTGTCTAGCTATCCCTACAGAAGGACCAATGGAATGATTGTCAGACCTAAATAATTCTACCCCAGCTCCATCAACCTTCAGAAGCAACATTTGACCTGTTCTCCCAAACACCAGCTATCATGCCTTGTGACTAAATTTAAGCCAAACTTCAGCACTCGGTTCTCATGAGATTTGACTCTGCTAAAACTAATGGTTTATAATGAGAAATCTCTAACATTAGCTATGATTGATGCAAAATAAGTAACGAAGAAAGATACATTTGAGAAATCCACGCATTTGAAATGCCACAATCTCTTCTTGCATGTTTGATTGGATAAACAAAACCATTTAACCTTGAAGAGTGGCACCTTAGTTGATTTATAAAGAACATTTGGCATTCTGTTCCACTAATGTAGGGTATCGATCGACTCACAATTGATATAGTTCCCAAGTATTCCTTAAATCCGCATTTTTCTTGAGTGGAAATGAAATCAATTGGTACCTAACCACTTAAAAATAAGACAATTAAGGTGCTACTCAATCTTTTCCAGCTAACGAGATTTCTCTTACCTTTCCTCATTGAAAAAAAAACATTTTTAATCCTCCAGTGTATTTGACTCTGTTTTGAAAGTACATCAACTTCTTACACGTTTTGTCTTCAACTTTGTAGTTGACACCATGTTTTCATTAGGTCCATGGGACAAATAACCAGTGTGTGGTCATTAAACACAAAAACAGATTGCACATGGGAGCTTAAATAAGACAGTGACATTAAATTTCTCCATGTGGCTGTCTTTAAGAGCAGAGGAGGAATGAAACACAATCTAATAGCAGCAAAGATTTTATTTATGTGAATTCTTTTTTTCCCAGGAGCTCCAAAAGGTCAGAATATTTCCCGAGATACCCTTGAGATTTGGACTCTTCCATAGGGAATGGAAGAGCGTGGACCTGGCCTTCGCTCCCTACCCCCTCTTCTTATCTTTGCATTCACCTTCTGCTTCTCTCTCTTTGGTTTCCAATATTCTCTCTTCTTTTTTCTGTCTCATCTATGTCCTTGTCTTACTTGCAGTGGCAAATTTCTTGAAAACAATAATGATAATAATATAAGCAAGAACTTCCTTGTACTATTCACCATGTACCAGGCACTGTCCAAAGCACTTCGCATATATTGGTTTATTTAATGAGTGTAATAATTTTAGGACTTAGGTACAATACCAATTTCTATTTTTCAGAAAAGCAAACTGAGGTTAGATAACTTGCTTCAGAAACAAAATATTAGAGTGATAGCAGAAAATTTATTTTTCCTCTAAGTTTGTGTTCTTCGGTTCTGTGACTTGGAAGCAAGTGCTTCCCTTAATGGGCCTTACTTAATTCAACAAGAATCCATTAAATATTAAGCACAGGGGCACCTGGGTGGCTCAGCTGGTTAAGCATCTGACTTTTGATTTCAGTTCAGGTCATGATCTCAGGGTCATGAGCAGCGTGTTGGGCTCCACACTGAAAGTGGAGCCTATTTGAGATTCTGTCTTTCTTGCTCCCTCTCCCCACTCATTGCCCCCTCAACTCACTCACACTTACTCTCTCTCTCTTAAAAAAAATATGTTAGGACAGGTTTAGACTAGGAGGTGGGATGTGAAAGAGAGGCAAAAGTAACTGAAACTTGAACCTTGAACTCAAAGAATTGACAGCTTCTTGGGGAAGACCAGCATGTAAACAACAGTCCCAACAAAAGGACAAAGTGAGCTTTTCCCTCGTCGTAATAAAAAATCTTCAAGAGCAAGTGGAGGGTAGTGTGCCTCCCATATGAGGCGACATTTGAGTTGGGTTTTAGATGATGATAAAGATGAATTTTAAATTGGGCATGAATAACAATGATGAAAGCCAGTATTTACTGAGCCAGTTATCATGTTATATATGATAATATGTTATCATATATAAGAGCTTCACATGAATTACCGAATCCTTACAATGACCTTATCAGGTGGGTCCCATGATTATATCCGTCCAACAGAGGAGGCAACGGAGGCTCAGAGAAAGCGGGAAACTTGCCTGAATCGCTGTGGTTATGTGATGTGCCAGGATCCACCCCGGGCAGCCTTGATTCCAGAGCCCGTGCTCTGAACCATTAGGCTATGCAATGGCACCTATCAGCTATCCATTCCTTAAATCTCACTAGCTTTCCTCTAGGAGAAGAGACTTGTTCTAATCTTGTTTTCAATATTTTTATTATACCAAACCAACTCAGCTTTGTCTGACACTCCTTTTATTTTCATAGGAAAATGTAGCTGGCTTCATTTTGTTCTTCCATAGGGCTGCTATGCTATTTTGCTTGGAAGGTCCAAAGTGACACCATGCATTAGGGCCAGCTCTGGGACTATCACATGGGTCACAACCCAGACTACAGCCACAAGACCAGAAGCCGGGTGGGCTTCCTCTGCTGCCTCGGGAGTAGACACCTGGAGAGGCGTGTTGTCAAGTACCCTGAGGCTCTGCGCAGGCTCATCTGGGAGGAATGCAGCTATTTACAGGGATGTGCGTGGCAGGCTCGGCTGGGGTGTGGAGTGGGTTGGCAGGGGGTGGGCCAGAGAAGATGTGTGTGTGCTTTGCAGACTAGAGACATTCCTCCTGGGGTCAATTTGGCTCTGACCCAAGAGCACTTCCTCTGGAGTTACGGGAATTGGACAGAGAGTATCGGGGAATGGACCAACAGAACTCAGAGGCTAAGACGGAGAAGGTATCTGGAGAGTGACTTGTGGGTCCTATTAAGGTGCCATCCAGAGAATTCTCAAAAGCCAGTTGAGAGAAAGAATAGCTTTCAGCATCTCCTAGACCAATAAAGTATAAAGCCATTTTATGAGTCTTCGTTCAAAGTGAGTGCATTGATAAAAAGCCTTGAAATAATATTGCGGAATTCAAGGAGAGTGATAAAGCTAGTACCCCGGAAATGGACTTACTTCACTGGAAAGTTATTTTCGAAGCTTCCCCCACCCCAGATGCCTGGTAAATGTTAACATTGTTTTGGAGTCCTGGCATGTGTCCTCAGGTCATAACTAACGATGCTTGGGAGGACAGGGATTTTATCTGTACCTTTAGATGTGGAAAGGGTGATTCAGAGTGCCCGATGCTTTGTGGGGACATGGGCCGGAAGAGAATAAATCGGCCACAGACTTACTCTGCGAAGTTCTAGTTTCCTTCACAGTCTTGCGTGGGCGCTCATAAGACTTCATTCCTTTTGTCGTTTCTGGGCAGCAAAAAGTGCCTGGGAATCTTTCCGTTTCAACAGAAACAATGTTGTTTCTGTTGAAACAATGAAAACTTTAAGCATGACAGAGATCTAGGCCTTCTTTCAGCATATATGTTGACTCCAGGTCACTAAATTATAACAAATGATGCTAGAAATACAGCAAAATCCTTAGTAAAACAAAAACAAAAACACACAAAAAAAACCCAACTATGGGCAGGGAGAGAGGGAAAACACACCTGATTTTATCCAGGCACACATTATCAAACGATTTTATAGTAATTCTGCTAGCTAGGTTTCTAGAGAAAATTGTTTATTATGCCTACCATTGCCCCCAGATGTATTTTTAGATGCTGATCAATAAAAAAAATTTTTTATATGTGATGAACAAAAAGAGGGGATTAAAATGAAGGGGTTTTGTTTGGAGCCAGAAATCACTGGCAACTCTAATCCAAGCTAATTATCACCTACCCATTCCGTTTCTTTAGCAATTAATGTGGTTGCAGGGGACTGTGAGGGATATGTAGACAATAAAACTGTATTGAATGTAAATTGAGAAAAAAAAAAAAAGACAACCATGGATGCTGGTTTAGTCGTTACACTTGCTGTATGCACGCTATACGAAATCCATGCAATGGAAATCCAGCAAGGATGACATCCAGCGAGGATGAATGAAGGGAAGCTGAGAGTCTATCAGAAGCAGTACAGAGAAGTAGTCGAGGGAAAGGTTAGTTCACTGAAATGAGGCCAAATGAATTCAGTTCATGCACGTGTTCCCCAAAGAGAATGAATGGTGAACCAGCTCCTGATGGGGAGCAAGTTAGAGCAACACTGGACCCTGATGTACTTACTGGTGACAGTCGTCCTGCTTCTGCCCCGGGAGACAAAGTGACACAGAGAGCTGGCCAGTGGTTATGACAGTCTCTGAAAAACTGGAATTCTTCTCCCATGCCTTCGGAAATCTACTTTCCTTAGATAATAAGGGGACATGGGTTGTCTCTACAGCCTGGCATTTGTTGGACTTTGGGTTTAAATATATATATATACACACCTAGGGGCGCCTGGGTGGCTCAGTCATTAGTCAATCTTCTGCTCGGGTCATGATCCCAGGGTCCTGGGATCGAGTCCCACATGGGGCTCCCTGCTCAGCAGGGCTTCCCTCTCTTGCCATCTCTCTCTCTGTCAAATAAATAAAATCTTAAAATATATGTGTGTGTGTGTGTGTGTGTGTGTATACAACTAGATTTAAAAACGAGGAAAATATTGAACCTACAGAGTGATTTTTCCTTTATTCCTCTCCAGTGCCTTCCTAGACCTTTACCTTGCCTTCTGCTCATCTCTCACCGTGGAGGTTAAGAAAGAAAAAGAAATGCAGGGATCAGACCCAAGAACCCAAGAACCCCTAATATACATACTTGTATATAGATTGGTGTTTTATACATATTAATGTTTGTAAACATATTTTGAAGTAAGCTGAAGTCTACATGAACCACAGCACACTGAAAACACAATCACAGTCATTGTAATTATATTAAATTTAGCATGCTTTAGAAACCGACCTATGATTGATGGGCAGAGTAAACTACTTGTCTCATGGTAAGTTCATTGGGTCCCTTCCCACCCATCCTCACATCTCAACCTGAATGGCCCTTTCTCATGGGGCCTTCCCTACAACCTAAAATGAGCTTAAGAACTTTCTGTTACTCTGTGACTCTCTTTTATATGGTTTTTCCTTTGTCGTGTCAATGTTTTTTGTGTTTCTTCATTTTCTTTCTATTTTCCCCAGAATCTGTAAGCTCCATTAGGGCAGGAAGCATGACGACTTTACTTACCATGCTGGCTTATCATAGTGTCCAGAACATAATATCTGCTCAAAAATCATCTAGAGAGAGAAAAAAAAAAAGACTGTAAGTTATTTGCACGTGATAATCAACATCAGTGTTACACTGCCAGACCAATATCACCAAGTTTCAAATGTACTCTTTTCTTTGTGGTAATTGATAAGTATCTGGATGGTATTCGCGGTCATAGTATTCCTTGATGCTGTGTACAGGTAGGTAACCCTCCATCACCAAATACAGATTGCCTGGGTTTGAATCCCAGCGCTGCCGCTTACCAGCTGGTTAACTAAGAGCAAGTCACTTGACTTCTCTTATCTCATTTGTAAAATAGGACATTAATGGCACCTGCCTCTTAGGTTTATAATGAGACTAAATGAGCTAGCACTTGTTCTTGTGTAAGTGATGGAAATGCATAAAAAATGAGCCAAGGCTATAGAGCAGGATACGGTATTCATGAACAAGCAAGCAAGTGTATAATAAATGTATGATGTATTTTGGATAAATTTATAATGTCCATATGTATATATGTAGTACGTATGTATTTATCCATCCAACCAACCTTTCCCCTCGCTAGATGGACTTGCCAGCTTCAGAAGTTTCCTGAAGTCTGAATTCAGTGAGGAAAACCTTGAGTTCTGGCTTGCCTGTGAGGACTACAAGAAGATCAAGTCCCCTGCCAAGATGGCTGAGAAGGCAAAGAAAATTTATGAAGAATTCATCCAAATTGAGGCTCCTAAAGAGGTAGGTCTTGATGGGTAGGTGGGCCAGCGTGGCCACTGTTCTCCGGACCGGGCAGCAGAAAGGGCGGGAACCATGCGTAAGCGGTCAGCAAATACGTGCGAGGCGAATGGACGCAGACACCCCGATCCCAGGTCTTCCCCATGTGCGGCTTCAGAAGGGTCCCTAATTAACGTTCTCCCATCTTCGGTCCCCTTCGCCGGAAGCATCTCCCATACAGAGATGTATGTGTACCTAGAGTACGTTTAAAACTGCAGCTGTTAGGGACGCATGGGTGGCTCAGTTGGTTAAGCAGCTGCCTTTGGCTCAGGTCATGATCCCAGGGTCCTGGGATCGAGTCCCACATCCAGCTCCTTGCTTAGCGGGGAGCCTGCTTCTCCCTCTGCCTCTGCCTGCCACTCTGCCTGCTTGTGCTTTCTCTCTCTCTGACAAATAAATAAATAAAATATTAAAAAAAAACTGCAGCTGTTATTACTTTAAAAATTCTCCACGTCTTGTATTTTGATTGAAAAATTGACCTGCTCATGTTGATGCGTCGCAGATTGACCCATGTAACACACTCGCACAGACGGGTAGCAATCTCAGTTTTGTCTCTCTGAAAATTCACTTCAGGCTTTTCACAGCAGGAACTGGTGGAGAAACACAGCGGCAAGAACCGGAACTAAGATTTTGGAAAGAGAAACGGCCACACATAGTTCAATATGCAGATGATTCGAACGTTGCAAATTGTCATTTGACCATATCTAAAAGTAATGCAATAGTATTTTCCTGGCTCAGTAAACAGATGAATATTTATCGGAATGATTCATTAGAGGAGGCCTATGCACATAAAAGTAATAGATAAATGCAGCTATTAGCAGTTGGATACAATGTGTCGAAGTTTTAAAGACATCCTTTTTTTTTTTCTTTAAGACTTACTTATTTGAGAGACACAGGGTGAGGGGAGAGGCAGAGGGAGAGGGAGAGAGAACCTCAAGCAGACTCCCCACTGGGTGTGGAGCCCGACCTGGGCTCCATCTCATGACCTTGACATCACCACCTGAGCCAAAACCAAGAGTTGGTTGCTCAACCAACTGAGCCACCCAAGTGCCCCAAAACATCCCTTCTTTCTAAACATTAAGATTAGGAAAGAGCCTTATACTTCTTTGATATTCAGTCATCGTGAGTAGTATTGCCTACCTAGCTCAGTATCTACTCAGTGTAGGAGAAGGAAGAAGCATTGCTTTAGTGTGGCCGGGAGAAAAACAGCGTGGGAACAGAGAAATGTACATCACAGCCTGTCCCTCGTGAGCATTGGTGGGCACGCAACTTGACCCCATGGGGCTCGGAGTCTTCACATGTGGAGGCTGGTCCCAGATGTGAGCTCTGAGCCTGCTCTGTATTGTCTTCCCCTGTGCCTGCAGAAAGCCCTCCAGCCCCTCTCACCCTGGAAAATCTCACCACTGTCTCAACTCCTCCATCCTGGACCTTGGAGCACAGCTCATGCCCTCCTGTCCAGCCCATTCTGGCCTGGTCCTCCCCCATCAGGCTTTCATCCCTGACTGTATCCATGGCTACACCAGCAACATATGAGCCCAGATGGTTTTTCTCAGCATCCAGGACCTCTAGCAGCCCAGGAGAGACCTGGAACATTCTCCAGTGTTCCAATTCAGAGCCACAGGCCAGTTTGGATTCTGTGTCTTTCTCTTTTACAGCCAGATAGCTTAAGGGCCCTTAAAGTACATGGGATGATGAACAGTGATTTCTCTTAAATCACACTCAGGCACACCCGTGCAGGCTGTGCACTGCACAACTCCAGGGGACCATTCATATAGACCCTAATACGAATGGTGTCCCCGGGACTTGTGCAACGTGTTCACACTACATTCAGGACCTAAAAGCCACAATGCCTTCCAACACTGCAGTCTACTGGTTAAAAGCCACATTGCTAAGCTTTTGAGTCCTCTCTCTACCACTGTCGACCTTGAGCAAATCGCTTAACATTCTGCTCCTCACTTGTAAGAGGGAAATGTCAGTATGTGCCTCCGAGCTGTGAGGTTAAATGGGTTCACCAGCGCCTTGCCTGTTAAAGTAACATTCCCAGCGAGGAGCCCGCGCAGACAGAGCACTCGATAAACATGAGCTGCTATTCTTGTTGCTACTTTGTCAAAAGCACCATTTCCTGGTTTGTTTCAGAAATGACCACGTTTCCTTACCCCTCCAGAGCCAGCCACAAGGTCCGGGGTCCTGGGCAGCATCCTTTATCCTCTTCACTCTCTCCATCAGGCATGAAACCAAACGCTGGGGAAGGAAGGATGAGGGATTAGGCATTAGGATACCTGGATTCGAATCCTGAGTCTTGGATGCAATTTACACATCTTAGCTCTGTGACCTTGAGAAAGTCGCTGAAGCTGTATATATATACTGTTTTAGCAATGCCTTACCCCATTGCCTCCAAAACAGAAATGACGTTCCTCGTTTTTTATGACCCTCTGCCCTCATGTGTTTTACTGGTGACAAATTCCTTTCCCCTCCCCACCCATCATCAAATCCTGCAACCTGAGCTGACTCGTGACCCTGTTCCCTGGCCCACAGGTGAATATTGATCACTTCACAAAAGACATCACCATGAAGAACCTGGTGGAACCTTCCCTGAGCAGCTTTGATGTGGCCCAGAAGAGAATCTATGCCCTGATGGAAAAGGATTCACTGCCTCGCTTTGTGCGCTCTGAGTTTTACCAGGAATTAATCAAGTAGTAATTCAGTCGGGCTATGAGAATCACCCTGTGAGTTACTTCCTCCTTAATAACACTGCATTTTCCAGCAGCCTGCATATCCTCCCATCGCAGCTTCATTCAAAGATACCCAAACAGGGAAAATCCCAGGGAGTGTTGCTTACTCTTTTTGTGCACTTTGTTTTGGATGTTATCTGTTGTCTGAATGCCTTCCTTTCTCGAGGTCTTCTTCCTGTCCCGTTCTTAATTAAGTTCTACTCAGTGTGTTCTTGTCAAAGCTAATCAGAATTGCAGAAACATTCTGCTAAAGGCAAGCAAATATAGGACAAGAATATGATATCATGGAATGTAGGTCCATTTGGTTTGGGTAATGAATCTCTGCCTAAACTGGTCTGAAAAGAACGTGGATGTAGAAAGACCATTTTCAAGTGAGATTAATTGATCTCATTTGTTGTTTTAATTCTGACCCAGGGGCAGTCACCCCGAAGTCACTACTGACTTCGGCTAGTAAAAGGTGAAATTAATTTGATGAGGCAGCCATTATTTGATTTTTTAAGCAAATACATTATGTAAAATGTCAGTTTTTCCTTTAGAGTGTCTTTGTGTTGGCTGGAGGTCACTAACAAGAGATATAACCATGAATGTTACAAAACCAATCTGAACACAATCCATACTGATTCTTTCCTTGTACCTCTCTCCTACTTCCCCACCACCCGGTTACCATATTCTGCATTAAATCAATGACCTGGCAATGGAATATTTAATAAATGTATATATGCCTCTAGCATTCAGGGCCAATGGTTCAAAATTCAAATTGTTTTAAATCTATGTGAGTAGAAAATTCCAAAATTTCCAACTCCAATCACGTCAAATAAAAGAGATGCTGTCCAATACAACGTCCTTCACCTCAATATCAGGAGAGCTTCACGCTATGACGGAAAAACTCTGTCGAGCCTCAAATGGTTAATTACCCTATGATGCCATCTGTTTGTTTAGAAAATTATAATTTTCTTCAAAATACCAAATTCTCTTTAGAAAAATTGATTACATATGGAGGCTTTCTAAGTAAGATAGAGTTTCTAAGGACCCTGCATTTTGTGAAATAATGTGACTTTTTTTTTATTTTTAGCAACCCATCTTGCCTCCTTATTCTGTTCCCTCTGTTAGTGGATCGTACTTAGCCTCAAAGTGCACATTTATGCCCCAATGTCCCTTGCATGCAGCTGACTGATAGGCCGTGGTATTTTTTAGTAGTTTTTACCTTTGAATTCTGTCTTTCATTATTATAAGTCTTGCTAGATCTTTTTTCTTATCTTTAGTAGATTTGATTAAGTAGCGATTTACAGAATTTAGTACTAAGGAGAAGCAAGCTAACCATGTACGAGGCTAACCAAGATGAGGATGTTGGGTTAATTTTGAAGGAAATTATTTGTGAAAGGATGAATAAAATTCCGAAATGCTGAAGGAGAAGATCACATTGGTTAGTCTTGTATTTCCTCCTTTCACATTCCTTTCTCCTCCACACACTCCTGGTTTTCCATGTTTATGGCCCATTTATCCAGTTGTTTCCTAAGAATATTGAGAGCCAAGCAACCGTTTTACTGTGGTCTCCGGGTGAAATCTGGTTGTGTTGCCGGCTCTTCTCTGTGTTTGCTCTTTCAAAGGACAGCGTGCCCTTCTGAGTACCTGCCATTTCCCATTCTGAGAGTGGGTTGGAGTGAGTGGGTCCACTGCCAGCAGTTGCCAGTGTGGTAAGAGTCCATTCATAGTTGGAAATACTGCTCACTTCAGAGACACTTGTCTCCAAGCAATCAGTAGCTCATCCAGATCAGCATTGTGAGCATGGAGAACTCCTCCCTGCCTACATTTGTGTAGAAGTGACACACAACTCAGAGCAAAACTTCCTGGCACCACCTTGCTCAGCATCTGTCTACACTGCCCAAATCAGTAACAAATCTCCAGCCCTTTATTTTCTCATGCAGCTAGAAATGTTAAGAACCCAAGGATCGAGGTGAGTTATTGTTCTCGGGTGCCAAAGCATTTTTAAGCAGAATGTTAATTGAATTGAAAATTCAAAACCTTTTTATTCACATGATTTCAAAGAGCCAAGTGTTTGAAAATACCCAGAGAACGTACTAGACGCTATGGAGCTCACCCAGATGGTGGACGTTATACAGACCCAGCTTAACTGTATTCACGAACTGACTACGCACCCTGTCAGTGGGTAGGACTTGCGAATGGTGGGGAAGGAGGGCTGAACTCAGGAGGCAAAGGGCGGGAAAAGCACCACCATGAGGACAGAGAGTGAAGGAAAAACAAGAATGAATGCTTTCCAAACGATGGCGTGTAATATAGAATCTGTATATATGATTTTAAATTTGTAGTTTATACACTCATTAGAAACTATTCTAACACATGAAGTGATAAAATTAAAAGGAATACAAGTGTCACAACCCCAAACAAGAGAGCAAATGTATCAAAATTGTCCAAAAAAAGTTCTTTCAAATCTTTTTAAGGTGTTTTTAAGCTTAGAAAAATGGAAAAACAAAAACATTGTTACTGGACGTTTCCATGGTAACACAAAGAAAATAACATTCTTTTAGATCTGGAAAATTAGAAAAACTGGGATGGTCTTTCCAGGAAGAGAAAGAAATGTATAACATCTCTGTATCACTCCCTCCCCCTCCCCACTTCCCTCCCCACTTTCTCTTGAGTAAATTGCTAGGAAAGCAAAGAAACTTAATGCAAGAGTCCTGTGGTGCCTGGTGCTTTCATTTTCCTCCCTGGTGGAAAGGGAACTACAGTCGTAAGTGATCTGGGAAGTAGAGAGGTAGCGGAGCCAAACTGTGGTCAAGGGGAAGATGAGTATACACTTCTCACTCTTGAAGGAAACCCCAAGATGAGGCTGGGGAGTGGCCCACAACCTGAGATTTTCTGCCTGGGTTTGATACAGTTTGGGGTTGGCGTCAGTTTAGGGTCGAAATGGACCAGAGTAAAGAGTTAGGCTGTTGATTCTAGAGGAAATTAAGAGGCTGAGTTTATCTACTAAAGCAGTGCTTGTTCACATGAACAACACACACACAAACACACACACACACACACACTCCTTCTCCCAGACAGGCCTTCTGAGATGGAGAACTTTCAGTCCCTTTGTGTTCACATCAGTAACATCCAATATATGGAAACGTTTTGCTCCCCGTGCCCCGCAAACTCTAATTCTCTATCATATAAATTATACTATCAGTAGAGTTCAGTTTTTAGTACATAGTGAGAAAAATTTGGTAAAAGAAATTGTTTTTATTTTTACCCTCTATAAATCCATGGATTTTCTTGGTTGATGGGTTCTCTCCCTAGACTCCATTTCGGTAGGATGGGGTGATCAGTTGTCCCCCAAAGAATACTAGCTGTTCAGAAGTTTCAGTAAAAACTTGACCATCACCAAATCAACGGACACACTCAGAAGCATCCCCTGCCAGGGCTTTGTCAAATTATCTGTCCCATCACAGGTTTGATTATGAAAATTATTTAAAAGGCTATCTGTATTTTAGCAGCCCATTCTCCCTGTTTCTTGGGACTTAGCAACTCTGGGAGATAAAGGCTCAGGGGAAGAAAGGGAAGAGGGGAGGGAAGGGTAGTGGTGAAGTAGGGAATGGCCACACCTATGAAGTTAATCCAATTACTAGGAAACATTTAAGAACAGTTCCCCTCGACTGAAAATCAAACTACTTCTTGCTGTCATCACTACGATTTGCAAACAAGACATTCTTTGACTCACAACGCAGCTAGATGAGGAAATTCATTTTCAAATCCTAGAGAGTCTTGATCAGAAGGAAGAACAGACGTAGAGGATTGGCTTTCCCCACTTGGCTCACCTGTGTGAGGGAGCAGAGAGTGGAGAACTGAGTTTCCAACATCCCAACGTCTAAACCCAAGAGCCAGGGAACTCTGTGTAGGGTCTGGACGTGAGGTCCTCATGCATCTCAGTATATCCTGACTGACTTGCCATTAGACCTCTCAGGTTTTCCGGTCTCCATTCTATTGGACAAGTATGTATGTAACACTTGCTTGGGAGGAGGCTCTTCAGGTAATAATTTTGCAACTGCTGCTTGGGTTCAACATATTTTTGCCCAAATAGGGCATGTGATCAGAGTAATTGATAGCCAAGGAAAGGCTTTCCCCAGTATCAGTGACCCATCGTGGAACTGAAAGGATTAACTCTTCCAACTGAGGAGACATTTGCAGCTTTGAATGGAAACTGAGAGCAGAGAGTGAAGAGAAAAACATATCTTAGGAATATTATCCTCACCTCACAGCTTAATAATAATCTTATCTTATTTTTTTAGTAGAGAAACTGCATATCAAGCTTATTCAAATTCAGTTAAAGAAGCCTCTTGCAAGTTACTTGTTTTCTCACTTGAGGTATTTTCCCTCCCCAACTCACCCCTATACCTCTCTTCCTCTCTTCCCCCTGCAAGAGGAAACATTTAAAATAGAGGAGTCTAATCACAGTCATGTCATAATGGATACATTAAAAACATTTAACTTCCTGTCTAGGAAAATGTACACCCTAAGTCACAGGCAAAACAGTGGGAAATGCTGAGAGATTTTCCAATGGAGAGAAGTAATCTCGATCATTTTTTGCTAAAAGTTCTTTTTATGTGATATGGTATCAGGATTTGGGGAAACCAAATTTTTTTTTCTAAATGCTGGAACCCACATCTTTAGGAGACACATCCCAAAGACAGGAGTAGAAATGAAAAGTTGAAAAACCCATCTGTCAGCATTTATCCCATAAGTTTTTATTTAGAAACAATTGTGTTTATCTTCTGACTTTGTAGTCAATATGTTGTGCACTATGTGACTCATACTTCTTGGTAAATAAAGTACTATGTATCTGTAACCATGATCACATATATTGCATTAAATATATATCTGTGTAACAACCTCTGTGAGTCCTTCTTGACTCTCGAACGTGCTTGGTATGAAAATATGCCTTAAGGAGGCCTTTTGCTCACTGTGCTCCTTATACCACATGAGCCCTGGATTGATTTGGATGATACTTATCCTAATAAGCATCAATTATAGTATAACTGACAGCAAAACTCAGAAAGGGAGATACAAAGTGTCCCAAACTCATACACTCTGTTGACTACTTTCTCTTGGATTCAAATGGCAACTTACTGACCTCACTGTTCACTGTTAGAACTAAGCACATTATATCAATTGGATCCTGCAATAGTGAGTGTAGTCATTCCTTTCTCCCCTTGCCCTGGTGAAAGAGCTGCAACCTGGTGCTGGTGCAAGCAGCTCACTTCCATGACCTAAGATTTGGTGCTCAGAGAGTTTAGGTCATGGGCTGAAATTATCCGACTAGGGCTGGGACTGAGGGTTAGGGAAAGTTGGCGTACAGAAAGATGCCTAAAAGGGAGCAGATTTGCAGGGAGAAACAATAATGAGAAACGCGTCGGGGAGAGAGAAGGAATGGGAGAGAAATTGAAGAGAATGTCTGTCTTGGTCTCTGACAGTTTATTAAATCTCATTCCAAGTCCGTATGAAGCCTAATTATATTTAATGTAGATGCAGTGGTCCTAAGTCATTTCAATGCCACCTATTCACCTCTATTCTCCTCCGCATCTTGGATGAGGGGTGCCCAGTGGCTCAGCTGGTTGAGGATCCAACTCTTGATCTCAGCTCAGGTCTTGATCTCAAGGTTGAGAGTTCAAGCTCCACGTCGGGCTCCATGCCTACTTAAAAAAAAAAAAAGTCTATATATCTGTATCTTGGATGAGTTTCTGAGAGTTTCCATTCAAGAAGTGTTACAGAACGTGGCCTGGATCCTGGCCAAAGAACCAAGCAGCACTCGGAGACCTTGGAGGATCGGAGATTTATTTTACACTGGTGGGCTCTAATCTCTCAAGGCCTGAGCCCCAAGTACAAACAAAGGGGGTAGTTTATACACTTTTACTTCTGTATCTGTGCCACTCTTGAAGCTGCGGCTGGTGGGGCTAGGAGAAAACCTGGAATGGCCCTCAGACGGGGACTGGGATTCCCCTGCTAGATTGGTCGGCCACCTCAGAACACAGATTTTCCTTATCAAAAGTATTACTAGAGCAAAGATCATTGGTACTTTTGTCTTCCCCATGGAGAAGTGATGTTCTCAAGGTCACTACAAATTGGTGGCAGAACAGACTGCCCTCTAGGGCTCCTGTTTATTCCACTAGACCAAAGAAACCACACGTGATCCCTCAAAACATTAAGATTACTCCTTCTAACTTGAGTAAAACAGGCTACACCAACACTGCCCAAGTGGGGGCCCATGCTATCATCTGTCAATGATGTAAGCCAAGTTCTCCAAGCTATATGATCTCCAAGGCACATGTTGTTAGTTTTGCATTTTCTAAATCAGCAGTATCTTGAAAATCAATTTGCTCATAAAACACTTTCCATGTACCTTAACTCTTCAGATGGCTTCCCAATGCTTCAGTGCATTTTTCATTTGAGTTAGTCTCACCTGGAAAATTCCTGGTCCAATTTCCATGCTCTTCTACTTTGGGGTCAAATTATACCCTCTCAATGTTTTCACTTGTTAAAACAAGTGATGTTAAAACAAGTGGATGAAAATTTTCTTAGAAAGCAAAGCCTAACAGGAGGCAATCATTGCTCAATCTTTGGCAAGCCTCATGGCAAGACTGCCCGGTCTCTTTGTTCTACTTCCAAATGACTTTCACCATGGGAGAAGACCGAGCTTGAGGTAGGCAGACGAGAGTGGGCATGCCTTCCTACAGGGGAATTTGGAAGTCTTAGCTACGTCTTGAAGAAGTGGTACCTTGTAACTGCCACTGGGAGAAACTGCCTGGGACGTGCGACATATAGACCCCTGCCTCACCCCGTTCCTGATGAATGCCCAAAGCCTCTGTGCTTCCAAGCAGAGTTCTTGGGAAACAGAAGACTTAAGGAGAAATTGGAGCCCAGAGGCTTTACTGAATAAGGGTGAATGGACCTTGATGTTCCTTTATTTCTTTTAACTGAATATTTATTTTGGCTGCTTTGTATTTTTTTTTTTAAATATTTTGACTCCTTTTTCATTTAGTAATTAAAGCCATAACTTTTTTTTTTTTGAGATTTTATTTATTTATCTGAGAGAAAGAGAGAGAGCACAAGCAGAGGGGGAGGGGTTGAGGGAGAGGGAGAAGCAGGCTCCGCACTGAGCAGGGAGCTCGACATGGAAGTCAATCCCAGGACCCTGGGATCATGATCCGAGCCAAAGGCAGATGCTTCACCAACTGAGCCACCCAGGCGCCCGGAAAGCCATAACTTTTATATCTTCTTGAGTTTCTCCAACAATTATACTGACAATGAGCAGAGAAGTGATAAAGGAAGAATCCGGGTTCAGAAAATGCCAGCCCTGAAACAGATGTGACAAATGTCCTACATGCAGGATGAGAGTGCAGTCTCTCTCCGTGAAGATTTTCTTCAGCTGAGATGCCAGCAGCTGGGGGACAATCCTTGAAAGCAGAGGGGACACCCTCTCGCCCGGCCGGGGAGGTGAACCAGACTGCCCTGGGTGATGACTACAGCTGTCACACACAAAAAACCACCCTGCCAGCTTAAGAAATTATTCTTCCCAATCTTCATTTTAAAGATGAGGTAATTGAGACCCATAGACATGAAATGATTTGTCCAAAGTTACACATCCAAATAAATGGCATACTTCTCACAGATGAACTGGTTCCCAATCTGGGGTATTTTTCCTATGGAACAAAATTCATGGTATGCCTCATTCACAGATCTATAACCGTGAGTGTTCTCAAAGTTGATATCAGAGAACTGTAAGATTCCAGAGATATGGTAGGGTCGGGCTGGCCCAGAAAAGCTGTGCTTCCCCAAAATACATGCCTCTCCTCTATCTCTATAAGAATTTTCTCAATCAAATGTCCTTTGGAGTTAACAAAGGGCTCCTTTTAAAAGTAAAATATCCTGTTAGAAAGTTGTCAGTTATTCTATGCTAATGTGAATAAATCCAATAGAATGGCACACAGTCATTGTGTCTCAAAAACATCCTGAAGCCAGCCAGAGGGAAAGGGTATTTGGATTGAGGGGAAGACAGTTTTGGTTGAGGAAGAGAGGTAGGTCTTTTATAATCTTATTTTCTGAAATCCAGTCATCCCTCTGTGGTCTACATGGTCTCATTCCCTAATGCTCCAGGTAATAAGTAAAGATTTATGGACACAGAACTGTCTTTTATCCTGTATGATATTCTAGCAACTACTGGGCATTGTTTTACTCTTTACTGGGATCAAAGAACTAGCAATGTCATCATGCTAAATTTCTCAACTACTATTTGCTATTTATCCCATTGTGTTAAGCATTGTCCACATTTAAGTGTTCTCCCTTAAATCCAAATTCTCCTAAGAGGAATAACACAGAAAATCTTTAACAGCTTTAATGACCTTGGAGAACACAGCTTATCTGATCGTGTCACTCCTCTTCCAATTTATCTGATCGTGTTATTACTGTTTAAAACCTTTCAATGGCTTTTCATGATCCAGGAAGAGAGCTTGTAAAGACTATCTGCTCCCTTCACTACCCATTGATTCACACCTCAAATTTCCATGTATTAATTCCAATGGTCAAGTTTGCAAAGCAAAATATGAATTTTACTTAAAAAGTTTCCTGACTTTCTATTAGCTTCTCATTTCAAATATTTTAAATTAACAGATAATAACATTACCCCTACTCTTATACGGATGCCCTCAAAAATTACTCTTAATCTTAGAAGTTTGGCCCAGAACTTCTGGGCCATAATGCTACTATCTTGATTGCCGTTATCCTAGAGAATAGCATCCTAGATCCTTGGCCTAATACAGAGAAGTCTTAAACCAGCCAGCCTTCCACGATGTCTCACAGAACTCCAAATGCACCCTGTCATCCCATGCTCTGGGCCTCAGTGAGGCAGTTCCTTTTACTATCTTCCCTCTATCTCACTGAGCTAACACCAATGCATTTTTAAAGAATTAAAGCATAAATTCCATCTTCCCTGGGGACACTTTCTTCATACCTATCAGATCCCACCTAACAAAGGTGGGGGACATTCCTCTACTCTGTCATGCTTCCACTAAAGATGTGTCCCTACCAATTGGCTAAGGGAATTGTGTGGAATTTTTAGGGAATACTCTTCTTTGAAGAGTGTTGGAAAAGCAAAAAGGTCTGTTATTTTAACTTCTGGAAAAGTCTGGACATGAGAATTTCCAGACACCTCTTTCCTCCCAAGTTCCTAGGATAGGCCCAGGTTTAAGGAGATTTAAATTCTTGTGGCTTGTAACTACATCCTTAGGACACAATATCCACGGAACTTCTTGGTGCTGCAACTTGCCCCTTTTCTGTACAGGTAAGTCAGAAACCTCTCATATGAGTTCTTTATCCTTGCACTTCCCCAGCTTGCTAACCATCAAAAAATAGTGAAGAGAAACGAGTTCTTCTTGGTTATTTGATGGCAGGTAGCTCTTGTGACTTTTCACCCTAATACCATTTAATGTTAATATGATTTTTGCTTCACTTTAGCAGCTGGGCAGGTATTGGGGTCTAATCTTATCCCTTTGAAACTGCACTTTATTCCTGTAAAAAGGTTTAGTGCATTTGGATATTGTATGTCTCTCATCATGACAAATTCTTCCCAGCCAAGTCCTTCCAGAATTACTAAGAATAGATAAAAGAAGAAAAAGAGCGTGTATTTTTAGCTGTGTGAGGCACCTTCTATTTTATTTATCAGCTGTCTATAAAGTGTCTGCAACATGAAGATAAAGGCATTTGAAATCCCAATGAAAGCATTTATTCAGATCTTAGCTCCTCGATAGGCAACAAGGTTATAAGAGATTTCAAAGATACAGATGGTATGTTTTGGTAAAAACTAAATCAACGTCCCTTTGAACTGTAAGTGCAGACTTCAGAGAATCATGTGTAGATGATATTAGGCTTTAGAGCTAGAGAAAAAAATGGCTTTTCTAGCTATAATCCTCATTTCTCTCTAGTTGGCTCGGTATATGTGGCTTAGAATCATCAAATTTGAGTTGTAGGCTAGGTTCTTCCTCTAATCCATCTCAAGCAGTATAAGTAATTCCCTGAGACTCTGCTCATCTACAAAAATGGGGCTACCTAGATTTTCCATCACAGAAATGTGATGAAAAGTGAATGAAATAGTATGTATGAATGATTTTGCAAAATAAAGTCTGTAAAATAAAATAAAATCTGTAAAATAAAATCTCAAATCCCCTTTTGGGTCAATTTGCCTCCTGTTATATCTTGCTGATGTGAGTCGTCAGGAGCCTAATCAGAGAAAGTAGGCACTTCTTCAGGTATGACCAGGAGAGACAGCAATATGTTCTTAATTCGACCCCATTGCCCCTTCCCCCAGTCAATTCCCAACTGTGATATGGAGAAAAGTTGGGGCCATTTTTTAATCTTTGGTGTCCTTATGTCTTGAGAATCTAGAATATAGTTTAACCAACTTGCAGAATCAAGATAGGTTAACTGGTCTACCAAATATCTACTTGTGCTATGTTGGTTTCTTCAGCACCACGGTCTTCTCGATGACCTAATAATAACTAATGTTTGTATAGCTTTTTCTTACCTTATTTCACTTGATGGTTATCATAACTCCATGAGGTGGTTAAAGTAGGTAGGATTAAAATGTTTACTTCAGGAACATCTGAGTGGATCCATAGGTTAAGAATCTGCCTTTGGCTCACGTCATGATCTCAGGGTCCTGGGATTGAGCCTCATGATGGGCTCCCTGCTCAGTGGGGATCTTGCTTCTCCCTCTCCCTCTGTCGCTGTCCCTCTGCCACACTCTCTCGCTTGCACGCTCTCTCTCTCAAATAAATAAAGTCAAAATAAAATAAGATAAGATAAAATAAAATAAAATAATAAATAAAAAAGTAAAATGTTCACTTCACATATGTTAAGTCTGAGCCTCATGAAATCGAAAGGAGGTGACAAGTTCACACAGTTAACATCAGCAGAGCTGAGTCTAGACTATGGGCCTTCTGGCTCTGGGTCCGGAGCTCCATTTTTTATACTAGACTACAGTACGCTGTTAACTCAGCACTGGAGCATCTTTTCAGGGTTGGCAAAAGAGTGAATGGCCACGAATAATGTCTATGTGCTCTTTATTGAAGATTCATGGATGAGTGTCTATGTATATCCAAAAAATGTGATCTTTCCTTTTAAGTTCTTTTCTTCATTAACACTAATAAAGTCACGGTTTATCTAAGTAGGTAGGAAAAAGAGAAGGATGCAGGAGTGGATACCTGAAGATTTTCCTTTAGTCTGTGGTCTGGCTTATTTACAAAGCCTCTGTTTCCTTTGTTTAAAAAGGTGTTTGATCCCAGATTACAGCCGGCTGGACCATCTGGTACCTTTTCCCAAACCTAGAATTCTTGACTGACACCTGAGGGTAGATTTTCATGTCTACTCTGGAAGCCTGAGAGTGGCTCATTCTACTCATGGTTCTTTTGCTTTAGTGTTTAGTGACTTCTCACATCGGCAAGTTTCTTTAAACTTTGAAATCATTTCCACGCGTGTGATTCATTAGCTTCTCACTTCCAGTTTCTTTTCCCTCAGAGTCTTTGTAGCTACTACTTTGCCTCTGGTGTTGCACTATCCTATTTTGGGATTAGGTTATATCATTTATTCTTGGATTTATTCCTTCCTTTTTTTAAAAAAAATTCCTCTTTTTCTCTCTCCTTTTTCTTTTCTACTACTTCCTTCTAATTTTTATAGTACAGCTTCCTTCTTACTCCAAATTTAATTGGCTCCCATTCTTGGTGGATAAACACATGATTTTATGACACAAGAATTTTTAGTGCATTCTGTTCTTATGAGGAACTAATATTCAAAGAGAGTCGGTGATGGGCTCAAGGTCACACAGCTAGAAAGGGGCCAAGTAAGGATATAAGGTAGTTTTGGATACTGAAGTATCTGTTTTCCTTTCCCCCCTTAATTTTCTTTCTTCTGGTTTTAACTTCAACCCAGGGTGTTTTACCCTGAAGAATGCCTGGATTTTCTCTTTTATTGCTTCAAAAGCATGTAATTCCATGCACAGAATGCACCTTCTGTATCCTTCTCCCCAGCATGTCGAGGCCGTGTTGCTATTCCACACCTCTGTAGAAACCCACTGAATCCTACCCAAACCTAATTCCCCTTAACAACCACAGACCATCACCTAGGGGTCCCTGAAGAATCCATACTTGTTTAAGCACAAGGAATTAAGAGGCTATGCTAATAGCAACCAAAGGTTACAGAGATTTTCTAAGACAGCTGCCATTCCAAATACCCTATTTCATCTTTCCCCAAAAGTACACTTGTCATATCACGCTTTCTGGTTTGGGGTTTAGAAAATATACGTACTCTAGCTAAACTGTAATTCAGTCCAGACAGACCAGCTTTGTGTAGCCCTAGTAATGTTAACAAATCAGCAGCTGTAGAAACATTCATTCCCAAGCTTCAAAGGATCAACAGCTGAATTTTCTAGATCCTGGAGGGTCACTGGAACAAGTCACATAGTGCCTAAGACATTTTCTCTTGGAAAATGGTGGTTTAGTAGGATAAACACCAAGATCCTGACCTGATCCTGATGTTGCCTATGAAGCTTTTGACTGCACTTCAGGCGAAGGCAGAGGCTCCCTGCTCCCGGGCACGTTAACATTTTGTTCCGGACTTGATTATAGCACTCATCACAGCTGTTCAAGAAACAAACGTTCACTGTGCTCTCTGAGCCTCTGCCGGTTAGCAATGCGAACATGAACTAAGCCAAGTCCCCATTGTCCAAAAGGTTGGGGATCTAGTTGGGGGAGGGGGGATATTTGCATAAAGAGGGCTCCAAAAGAAGGTGATAAGTGGCACGCTTCAGATCGCAAATGTGGAATCCTCGAAAGAGCCCCAGCTCTGTGTGGCCCAGGACAGTAGGAGAGTCTGATCCTGTGCTCAAACCGCGCTATCCTTTCCTTTCTACCTGGAAAGGCTCACCGACAGGAGCTGCACCGCAGGCCGGCACACTTGTCCTCACAGCACTCCCCTTTCTCCTTACCTGCAGAAACTTGCCTCATTCTTATGCAAGGGAGCCTTTAAGACTCAGCTGGAGGGTCATCTATTCACGAAGATGCTCTGACCATACTCCCTTTAGGGTAAGATGGATTCTTTTGCTGGGTACTCTCTAAAATAATAATAACATAAAAATAATAACATACTTATTTGTACTAGATGCTATACATTTTGCCACATACGTTCCATCCACAATAACCCCAAGAAATAAACACGAGGTACTTGTTATCATTCCTTTTTGGAAAATGAGAAAAGGGGCTTAGTTACTTGTCCAGGATTGCAAGGTGTGTTGTGTACATCTAGACTAGGAGCCCGTGTCTTATTTTGTTGTGTAATCCCAGGATGTAGGACAGCACAGAGCCTGCGATAAATTATTTTCTTCAAAGTATTTGTGAGGGGCACCTGGGTGGCTCAGTTGGTTAAGCAGCTGCCTTCGGCTCAGGTCATGATCCCAGAGTCCTGGGATCGAGTCCCACATCGGGGTCCCTGCTCGGCAGGGAGTCTGCTTCTCCCTCCCCCTCTCCCTCTGCCTGCTGCTCTGCCTGCTTGTGCTCTCTATCTCTCTATCAAATAAATAAAATCTTAAAAAAAAGTATTTGTGAAATAAATGAATGAATGAATGACAAAAGTGAACCTTGCTTGATCTTCCCTGCAACTTTGTGTGGCAGGAAAAGTAGACACAATGGTCCCCATTTTACAGGGTCTCACAAGCAGAAAGGAAAAGACATACAAGTCACAATTCCCAGTCCAAGACACACAGGCTCCCATGCCCCCTCTCCACCGCAGCACCTCCTCGGATGCCTTTTCCTGACCCTCCCACATGTCAGCTGCAGTGTGGAATTACACTTAGTCATTTCAAAGCTAAAAACCAAGCTGAGTTCCAGGATTTCATTATTTGTGATCTCCTCCCTCTGGAACATTAAATTTTGTGTTCATTAATCACAAACATTCAGCAACCACCCCATACTGCTCTCCATTCTGGGTTGTCAAGAAACAGCCCTGGTCCCTGGTGCACACCAACTGGCATCTGATTAAAACACTATTGGGGCCTCCCAGTTCCGGCTACGAGGTCACAACTAAAGGAAGGCTTAGAAACATGTTTACTACATTTTATGTGCTTTGAAAAGGTAATAATCAGCAACTTGCTACTCCCAGACAACCGGTTCCAGGATCTCTATCACCGTTTACTAATTTTATGGCAAAATTTTCCCTAAGTTGCACTTGAAATTCAAAGCAACTTGAATTGGGTACGTGAATCCTATTATACAAAAATTCCTATAGAGAATTAAAAAGCTCCTGTAAGGGCACCTGGGTGGCTCAGTCGGTTAAGTGTCTGCCTTCGGCTCAGGTCATGATCCCTGGGTCCTGGGATCAGCCACATCGGGCTCTCTCTTCAGTGGGGAGCCTGCCTCTTCCTCTCCCTCTGCTGCTCTAGCTCTCTCTCTGTGAAATAAATAAAATCTTTTAAAAAAATAAATAAACTGCTCCTGTAATTCAGGAATAAGGTTATATCAGTCATTTCCTGAAATTAACACCTCAGATGACAGATTCCTTTAGGTTTTTTGTTTGTTTTTAATTATAATGAGATAAGATATATGATGCAGAACTGAGGATTGCATCTCGTTGCTGTCATATTGGGAATTAGATGTGGGCGTAAAGTGGAGGACAGCAAAATCAAGCTGCTCCCAAGTGCTTGAGGAGAAATCCACAGGGAGAGACCAAAACCCATGCTTCTGATCCTGGAGGTGTGGGGGTCCTGCCGAAGCCGGGAACTGACTTAGCAGGTGGAGCAAGGCAGAAGGAGGATGCAGGGTCCACCGAGCCAAGAGGGAGAACTGAAGTGGAAGCATTTATTTGGGCTTTCAGAATTACAATTTGGGGAGCACAGATTCGGGTAGCAACGCAAACTGTGTCCCCCCCAGGGAAAAAAAAGCCAGGATTTTTGGAGGTTTTTGGTTTTTGTTTTTAAAGACAAAGGGGAATGCTAATATGTGTTGTTTAGAAAGAATTTTGATGGGTGTTGTGGCAGAAAACCAATCTTGGCGAAACATCTTCGATCCAAAGCAAAAGTCGGCTACTGGAGCAACTTGCAGATATTCCGACAGCGTCCTTGGAATCTTTGCCATTTGGCCCAGCTCAAAAGTATATGGTTCCATCAGGGAAGGACACGCACCTGCTTAATTAGTGGCCTCTCAGCTCCATGTTAAAACCCCTTGACATAAGTGACTCCATTTTGTTTCGCCTGTCACAAGGGTTTGGCATAGCAATTGCAGGTCCAGCTGCTGCTTCAGCCAAAGAAAGCAGAGGGCAGATAAAGAACTGTGTAGACGTAGTCCACCTCCGCCCTTCCACATAGAATCTTTCCCTCAGCTGCCTTGAACCACAAGCACACGGGGAAGGGAATTCTGGGAAATGTAGTTCACCTTGACCAAGGTGCTCCATTGCAAAACCACTGCTTTTCACCCCCTTGTCAGCTTGGCATCCATACGCATTTCCTGAAACCACATTTACCTTCCATACAAAACCAATAACAAAGTCATGCTTCTGCCTAAAATTACAGGATCATCCCCGAATGGCTACTCTTTCCCCAGAAGAGGATACAAAGTTCCTTTTTGTCTTTGAGTGATACTCATTCCTAGGGGATTCATGTATCCCCTGTAATATCCCATAACTTAAATATGGAGACACAAGTTCATTGCCATTAGCACATCTCATGCTATGTGATGAGACTGTGGGAGAGTGGGAGAAAATTTAAAAGTTATATTGCTTGGAATTCTGTTCATTAGCAAATTGCCTTTCCCACTGCCCTTCATAGTTGTCCCGGATGGGGCCGCGGGGGTGCCACTGCTGCTTGCGGATGCTAACTTCTATGTGACACAGAACCATCTGCTAGCCAGGCTCAAGGTTTTTCTTCCTCAGTCCACTGGTCATGGGTAAATCCCCAAGAGATAAGAGACGTGGGCTGAGAGAGAGAAGATAATGTAGGAGAGGGGCCTTGAGTGTTTGGTACTTCCTTGTGTTGCTTTTTTGTGCCTTCACAGTGTGCTGGAGCCCGATCTCATATGTCACTTCCATCTGATGATGAAGTGCTGCTGTGCACGTCTGACTGTATGGGTTAATAGGTCGGATAATTTCCACGTCATGATGGGAAGCGTGGTTCACACGGCCAAGCATTCAGCGTCTCCTAAGGCCTAGTAGCAAACTCTAATGTAATTTACAGAAGATGGCAGGAGCGCATCAAAACCCCAAAGGTCTTCTCTGTGGTTAACTTAAAGGGCCCAAAAAAGGCTCCCAACACTATTTTTATCTACTGCTGATATTTCAGGTACCATGAAATCTGCTAGATCATATGATCCAAGAGGAGCCCAAGATAGCTAAGATAGTCACATGGTTAGAGTCCGCGTTTATAACTACATTCTTCCACTACCCACTCCACATTTCCACTACCTTCAAGGAGCATTTCAGTTGGTTGTGGTTCTTAGCCAGATGGAATGGCTCTGAGCCTTCATTCCCAGAATTCATGGCAGCCTAGAGCTATTATAGAGCCTTCTCTTATTCAAGGCCCCATTCAAAACTGCCGGTTTGGGGGTTACTCAATGAAAGGATTTATGCAACATGCCCAAATAAAGCATACTTTGCCTCAAAAATCCAAAGAAGCTCATTAGCATAATGCCTTTTTCTTAATAGTAGAAATTTTATAATTTTAGATTGTTCAGGTGTGAAGGAGGGAATCAAGGTTCGTTATGTTCCCCATAACGATATACAATTTTTCAAGCAAAATTTGTTGAAAATTCTTTCTTTTTCCCAACTGAAATTTCCCACTTTCTTTGATGTCTTTGTAAAAAATTATTAACCATAGAGGCATGTATATGTTTCTGGATTCTAATTTTACCAATTATATATGTCACTAGGCTAATAAACAATTCTACTTTGATTACCGTAGTTTAAGAATAATTCTTTTTTTTTAAGATTTTATTTATTTATTTGACAGAGAGAGAGAGAGATCACAAGTAGGCAGTGAGGCAGGCAGAGAGAGAGAGGGAAGCAGGGTACCCGCTGAGCAGAGAGCCCAATGCAGGGATGGATCCCAGGACCCTGAGATCATGACCTGAGCCGAAGGCAGAGGCTTTAACCCACTGAGCCACCCAGGTGCCCCTAAGAATAATTATTGAACACAGATAAAATAAGTCCTCTCACCTTGTTCTTTTTGTTTGAATTTGGTTTGATTACTCCAGAGCTTTTGAATATCCATATAAATTTTAGACTCAATTTCTCAATTTATATTTTATAAAAATTGTTGTGAATTTAGTTGGGATTGTTTTGGATTCTCCGATTGAACCAGAGAAAAATGGTTTAAACCAGAAAAATGGTTTGAACCAGAAAAATGGATTGAACCAGAAAAAAATCTTCACTAATAATAGTGAAGATTCCAATGATGAAAAAGGTGTATTTCTGTTATACTGATTTTCTTTAATTTCTCTCAGAAATATTTTGGGAGCGCCTGGGCGGCTCAGTCAGTAAAGCGTCTGCCTTCAACTCAGTTCATGATCCTGGGGTCCTGGGATTGAACCCCACATCAGGCTCCCTGCTCAGCTGCTTCCTCTCTGCTTCTCCCTCCCCTCTCGTGTGCCTGCCCACGCGACACACTCTCTTTCTCTCTCCCTCTCTAAAATAAATAAATAAAATCTTTAAAAAAATAAATATTTTGTAATTTTTAGTGATGAGAATTAGTAGGCTTTTAGTTGAATTTACTCCTAATTATTTTTTTAATTTTAATTTCCATAGTTTTATTTCTAGTTCTTAGAAATACAATTTTTATATTCATCTTGCATTCTGTGACTTTGCATATTTGTTTTGGTTTTATTTTATTTTTTTGTAGACTCCTTATGTGTGGACAACGACACTGTCACAGTTAAAAATAATTTAACATTTTCCTTTTCAAGTTATAAATTTCTTCTCTTTCCCTGATTTATTCTGCTGGCTAAGAGTTACAGAAAGGTTCTGAATAGAAGTAGAGAGCAGTCATCCTTCCATTGTTCCCAGTCTTAGTGTGATATTAATTACAGGATTTTCATAGATGCACTTCATCAGATGAAGAATTTCCCGTCTAGTCCTCATTTATAAAGTTTTTGCTATAAAGGAGTTTTTACTTCTGTCAACTTTTTTTCTATATTAATTCTGATGGTCAGTTTTGGTTTTGGTTTTCTTTATTCTGTTAATATCATGAATTACATTAAGTTGGAAATCCTCAACCAATCTCAGATTTCTGGCAAAAGTTCTACCTAGTCCCAATGTGTTACCCATTTACTGCATCACTATTTTGGGGGGAGCTTCGGTGGCTCAGTCAGCTGAACATCGGACTCTTGGTTTCCATCCAGGTCATCCTCTCAAGGTCGTGAGATGGAGCCTTATGGGGCTCTGAGCTCAGCCGGCAGTCGGCTTGGGATTCTCTCTCTCCCTCTGCCCTTCCCCCGCCACATGCTCAAGCTCTCTCTCTCTCTCTTTCAAGTAAACAAATGAGTCTTTAAAAAAGATACATGTCACTATTTTCATGAAGATATTCTACAATTTTCTTTTTTCACACTATCCTTGAGTGGTTTGGGGATGAGGGCTATTCTGGTCTGCTAAGTCAGTCAGAAGGTCTATTGTCCTCTATCATCTAATGAGTTTTCATGAGATTAGTATTATTCCTTCCCCAAATTCTCGATAGAACTCAATAGCAAAATCATCAGGGGCTGAAGACTCTTTTTTGACAGAAAGAAGACTATATTTTCTTTTTGTTCTTTGCCTTTTTTCTTTCCTTTTTCCTTCTTCTTTTTCTTTCTTTCCTTCCTGCTTGTTTGTTTCTGTTGTTTTTTTTTTTTTTGTTTCGAGGGCTGATTTTATTTATTTGTTACTCTAACATCTCCTTTTTAACTGGACTCAGACTCAGGTGGAAGCCATCAGAAAGGACAGACTTTTCTCTTGGCAATCTGTTCCTGGCATTTTTCTTTGCCCCTTCATTCTCTTGGTCAAAAGGCTAACATATTTTGCAACCTCTTTCTTATTTTTCTTAGTATGCTATTTCTTCAGAGCAATGCACCCACATTTGTGTGGCAGGACACGCAGAGTATTAAGACGCTGAATCCAGGCTGCTTTGGTCCCAGGTTCCTTATCTTCTTGGTTTAAGGGTTTGCTCACAACATACGTATCAACCATTTGAAATTTTTCAAAAATTTTGTTCTAGCCCCTCACATGATTTATGCAGTGAATATTCTCTGTGTGCTTGAAAAGAATGGCTTTTGGGTTTTCTCTTCCACAAGTGGTAAGTGGGGAAGGTTGCTTGATAACATTGGCCATAATTTCCATACTCTTACAGATATGTCTGCTTATTCTAATTACTCAGTGATGGATGGTAAAACCACGAACGCTATTTGTCTGGTTTTTTTCCTGTCATCTTTTGCTCCATACATTTGAATCTTTATTATTAGCTGTACATACATTTAGGATTGTTACATCTTCTTGAGCAGTCAAGCATTTATTATTATGAAATGTTCCTCTTTTTTCCTAGGATATTTTTTTGTGTTGAAATATACAGCTTCCTTATAATTAGGGCTGATATAATTAGGGTTTGTATTCTTTTTCCTCCATTCACTTTTATATTTGCTCACATATTTATCATTTTTGGTGAATGAAGAACACCAAAAATTTATTTAGATGAGTTATCTGAAGAATTTGCATTCGCATTTCTTTTAATGGATATTTGCTAGTAATAAGTCTGTCAGCTTTTGTCTTAAAATGTCTTTATGTTGCTTTTACTTTTGATGGATATTTTCTGTGGAAAAAGTACTTGAAATGGAAATGTTTTTTTGCTTTGTCTTTTGGTTTGAATTACCTCTTATAAGATGCCAGCCATCAATCTTATCTTTGTTCTCCTGTATGTAAATTGTCTCTTTTCTGTATCTCATTAATTTATAGCTATTTTCCCATGATGTTTACTTATCACTGTGAATGCTACATTTTTGATAGTCTGAATTATGTTGTCTTCTTTTTAAGAGTGTTGAGATTTTCCTGGCAGGCAGCTAATTTGACGGCAGATAGACTTTCTTCTGCAGAGACTTGTTTAAAGCTTTGTTAAGCCTTGACAAGGATGATTCCTGATGGGCTAGATTAGGCATACTCCTCAGTCACGGTCCTTCTGGGGTCTCAGCCATGTATCTCCCATGTTCCGCTAGGATCATTTGGGTGTTGAGAACTGCAGTAACCCTAGCATTGTGTGAGCTTCCCAGTAGCTGTGCTGATCATGGCTCCCCACTAACTCTCCTATTTTTCCTGGACTGTGTCTTCTTGTGTAGACAAGTCCGACTAACAATCCAACGCAACTCCTTTGCAGCCTCCTTGAGCTCCTTCTTTGTACAAGTACTTCTGGAGCACCCAGACCTGCAAATCTCAGCCTCTGCAGACATCTGAAACTCTATTTTCTCTGTAATTCTGCTTTACTCAATGGCAGTTTAGAAAATGCCCTTCAGTAGAAAGCTAAGTTAAGCACGGAGCTCAAATTGTGTATTTCCATCCTCCCTGGGATCACAGGGTCACTGTCTGTACCCAATACCTGAAAATAGTTACTTCATACATTTTTGTCCAGTTTTATATCTGCTTATAACAGGAAAGTAGGGCTAGTACCTGATTTTCCAGAACAGTGTAAATTGGAAGTCCCCCGTTATGTTTTGTTTTTGTTTTTAAATCCTGGGTGATTTTTTTTCTTAAATGTGCATATAATAAAGTTCACTCTGTGTTGTGTTATTTTATGAGTTTTGAGAAATATGACAAATGTCCTCCATCATACAGAGCAGTTTCATCACCCAGAAAATTCTTGGATGAAGGCCCTTTGTAGTCCAATCTTTCTTCTCCTCCATACCCTGGCAACCACTGGTCTGTTTTCCATTGCTATGGTTTTGCCTTTTCCTGAACCCAACCAAAAGTTAAACTTTTGGATCTTGCTTCTTTCACTTCGCAAAATGAATTAAAGATTTATCTCTGTTGTTGCATGAATCAGTAGTTTATTCCTTTTTTTTTTACTGTGTCGTATTTCATTGTACAGACGCGCCATTAATTTATCTGTTCACTTATTGAAAGTCATCTTGGTTGTTTTCAGTTTTTGACCAGTTACGGATAAAACTGCTATATACATTCATGTGCAGGATTTAAGTTTTCAATTCATTTCTGTAAATACCCAGTAATGGAATTGTTGGGTCGTATGTCGGTGTATATTTAACCTGTAAGAAACAGTTTTCCAGAACGGTTGTTCCACTTTCCAATAAATGTGAGTTCTTGTTCTCCACATTTTTACCAGAATTTGGTACTGTTGGTATTTGGTTTTGGTTTTGGTATTGGCTTTTCAATTTAAGCCATTCTAACAGGTGTATAGTGGTAATTCAATGGTGTTTTAATTTGTGGTTTCTGCATCTTTTCATATGCTCACTTTTTCATGAATACATTTTTAATAAAATTGTTTTGAGTGTTACTTCTCTTAATTTTGCCTAGTTCACTTTAAGGAAAAATAAGAAAGAGGCGCAGTCGAAACAAAACCCTTTTTTCAAAACAAAACCACCAAAACATAAAACAACTCTGTTCTTTTACCTACATCCTCCTCCAGATACCTGAAAGGGTTTCTGTTCTCCACAAACTGATTTCCAGTCTCCTTCAAACCTGCTCCAATCACGCTTCCATCCTGAGGACTTCACTGAAATTCTTGCCAGTATCACCCCTTGACTCCCATAGAGCTAATGGTAAACTTGTGGACATCATCCCCTTCAAAGTCAACAGCATTGGTTACTTTGTTAACTTGGCTCTTAGTCTACATTCCTGTCTTTGTTTCCAACTGTCTTCTTAGTATCCTTCTTAGGTGCTCCTGACTTTCCGGTTAAAGAGTGCCCTAGGGCCCATTTCTTAGACTTTCTACTATTACCTCTGGGACTGTATCTATTCATGTGGCTTTAAATACAATCCATAGATGGACAGCTCCCGTCAGTTTGATTTCCAAACTTGATCTCTTCAAGACACCTCCATCCAAGTCAGTTCTTGTTATCTCTACTTAGATGATATAATAAACACTGAAAACTTTGAAAAGTACTTTAAAACTTCAGTTCTCTGTAGACATAAACATTTTATTTTGTTACCATGAACCTATCAAGCTAGATGTCTATGGCTCCAAAGTGAAAGATTTTTCTTCCCCTTGTATCCTTCATCCTTTCAATCTCCCTCTCTTGGTAGCAATAAGTGTTGTCATTTAAAAAAATATACTTCCTGAGATAGATTATACATCTATAAACAAATCCATATATTTCCCCTTCCCCATTTATATAAATGCTAACTTGCTATTTGGTACATTTTTTGTACTTACATATATATTATCTTTAACAGTACATGTGTCAACACGGATCCATGTATCTTGTGTTATCTTAATTACTAGAGCTTTAGACTATATTTAATCAATTCTAAGACGCACATTTATCTGTTTTATTTTAATGTATATGATAATGGACCATGACATGTCATGATGTAATTTACTTTTCCTGAGCTGAAACAAATTTGGTCATAGACATTCTTAATGTAGTCACTTATATTGAGGTATGAGCGTTATTACTAATACATGTGTACAATTGCCACCAAAATGTTTTGTTTAAAAAATATACACTATTATTTGTCATTGAAAGGAAAATTCATTGCATATGAATTCATATGCATAAGATTCTGAAAACAGAGCTGCTGGGCATAAAGTTGGTATTAATGAGGAAACATTCTTGGTTGGAGAAATGACTATAACTTCACATTTAAAAAAAA
>CM052814.1:7621183-7640226 GCA_028533885.1 Nasua narica | reverse complement strand
TATAAAATATGGGAGAAGTAAAAATACATGTGTAATCATCCAAGAGCACCCAGAACAGTCAGATATTGAAGGGCATAATTCTAGAGTGAAGGAAAATATATCGAGGTTAAGGCCCACCTTCATCCGTTGCTTCTTATCTCCTGCCCCTTAGAATCTTCTGGTTCTTGGTATGGCACATACATTCTCAGGAGAGAGCAGAGGCCTAAAGTTTTTAGCAGTGTCACTGAGCTGAGGGATAAAAATTAGAGGCAGCCAGAACATGAGGGGCCAATATCACGGAGGGGAGAAAAGAACTTCAGAAAGATGAACCTAAAATTCAGAATGCAATTTCTCCTGTGTCAGTGGTGGATTCCTGTGTTGCACACGCATGGAATGGAGGCTAAGAAGCCAAGATAAATGCACCTGCCAAAGCAGAGATTTGAGCAGTGTTGGGAATTAAAAATAGTGTGTCACATTTCGAAAGACTTTCTTAAAATTATGATCTAATTGTCCAGTAATTTTTTTTCTCATCCTTTTACAGTTCTATTCTTTACCATTAAAACTTGGATTCATCTGGATTTTATCTTGGCATAAGGTTCAAGTTAGACTTTGTTTTTTGCCATATGGCTCTCCTTGTGTTCCCACACCAATTTGTTAATAATCAGCTTTCTGCTACTGATTGGAGATGCTGCTGTTCCATAAATGAAATTGATGTCCTAAAACAAATAAAACCAAGACCAGAGTCAGACATATTTTCTCAAACTCAACTCTCCTCTCGTGCTCCCATTTTGATGACTATCACTACTTACTCGTTGACTTACACCAAAACCTTAGACTTATCTTGTACTCCTTGTTCGTCCATGTCTTGCACCCATTTCTTCTACTGTCCCATTGTGTCACCTTCAAAAGTGTACATGGACTCGGACCGCCTTTCATCACCTCTAGCTTTACCCTCTTGTGTCCAGGCCATCGGAGTCTTCTCATGAGCTCCTAAATGAGCCCCTTAGTGGCTCCTTTGCTTCCCTTCTCACCCTGCTTTCTTCACTCCTCATAATCTATTCTCCATACCGCAACCGAAGTGATCCTGTAAAACGTAAACACCTGGAACGACATCCAAAGCTGTTATCGTGACCTTACATGACCCAACGTCCCCTCTCCAAACTCTTTCGCACCTCTCCTATTCATTCTTCACCTACCATTCCACTCTTTCTCAAGTTGTTCACAGTCTTTTCTCTAGTCTTCTGTGCTTGTTATTCCTTGCTTTGTTCGTTTATCTATTTGATTTTGCCTGCTCACTTGGCTCACATCCTCGGGCAAGTTCAAGTTTTCCATCAACTACCCCTTTCTCAGATACCCGAGCTAAAAGATCCCCCTTGTCACTTTCTGTTCACTTACTCTGCTTTACTTTTCTTCACTACTATAGGAAATTACAATGATTATCAGTCAAATTATTTCTTTCTGAGCCTCGGTTTCAACTTCTACAAAGCAGAGGTAATAACGGCTAAATTAACAGCAGTAATTAAATGATATCGTACTTGCCAAAGCACTTAACACTTCTGGAGGTACATAGTAAATGCTTCGAGTCATTGTGGCTCATCTTATTATTTAGGAATTTTGATGAATTTAATCACCAACTAGTTATTTCTCTCTTAGCTTCAGGGTAGCATTTTTCTCTGCTATGGGATCTCTTTCAAGGCAAAATAAGAAATTCCTAATCCTGCTGCTTCTCTTTGAATGAAGAGAATCTGCCAATTTCTGCCTCTGCCTTTATGACTCCTGACTCAAATCACAGGTCCGTTCGCCCCCAAAATCTCATCATTTATTAATTACTTTAGTGGGAATTATATGTATCCTGAAGGGAGAAATTTTATCCTCTCTTTTTCACAATTCGTAGAGGATGAGGCTATGGAAAGTAGTTGGCTGACATTCATACGAGGCAGCAGGTGGCAGCAAGCCAGAGGGGTGAGAGAAAATAGAACCGTTCATTCTGTAGAAACATCTTATTGATTTCTAGATAATACCCAGGGTTATGCTGGGTTTGCATTACAAACACCACGGTATGGAATATTTTAAAATCTAGTTAGTCATTCTTTCCTAAAAAACTGTCATGTGTCCTATTATTAAACTTCCACATTTTGGCGTTCAGTTTTTTTTAGGACTTCCCTTCTCTTTGGGGTCATTTTCTTTTTCAAAAACTTGGGCCCTTCAACCATGCCTGCCTTTTCCTTCAGTCTCATACAACCTATTCCTTTAAAATCTGACTGTGATCAGAGTTCCGCTCTTGGCAGCTTACACCCTGTGTCATATTTAAGAATAAAATCTGTTGCTAAAAATAATATAGGTTTGAAAATGAAGGATGTATTACTACAAAACTCATACTTTAAATCAGTGAAAAATTTAGATGCAAAGTAATGTTCCACAAATGCCTAAGTGCACTGTTCTCAAAGAGGATTATACTACATCTTAGACAAGCAACCTAATCTCTTTGAACCTGTTTCCTTTTAAAAAAAAATGGTAGGATAATAACTATCTGACCTACTAACTTGCCAGAAAGAAGCCCACATAAATGAGAGTGATATTATATTAGCAATCTTCTGGCTCCCGTCAGACTCTTGGTTCGGTTTCGTTGAAATAATGAGCAGAGCCGACAAAAATAACAAAACTTGGAAAAAAGAAAATTGTATTTCGGTGGAAATTGTTTCCATTACGTTTGCCAAAATATCAAACTATAAGATAAACCAGGACTCAATTTCTCACTAGGTAAATCAGTTCCCTCAAATCAATGTTTTATTTGAATAAGGTTAAGTAAAAAACTGTTTATCACAAAGAAAACATGCAGATCTGCTCTTAATTTCCATCACAGCCTAAGGTCAGGTAGAGTGAATGAAGACTGTAATGATTTCCTGGGGCGCCTGGGTGGCTCAGTGGGTTAAGCCTCTGCCTTCAGCTCAGGTCGTGATCTCAGGGTCCTGGGATCGAGCCCCATATCCAGCTCTCTGCTCAGCAGGAAGCCTGCTTCCTCCTCTCCCTCTGCCTGCCTCTCTGTCTACTTGTGATCTCTCTCTGTCAAACAAATAAATAAATAAATAAAATCTTAAAAAAAAAAAAAAAGAATGTAATGATTTCCCAAAGCAAATACTACTTCTTATTGAAAATTTGATTCCTATCTAGAATTTTCTAAGTCTCCAATGAGAATCCTTGCTTCTTATCATCACCCAAATGCCCACTTGTATTTACGGTTTCCTAGGGATTTTATGTTTTTTCCTAGAAGTTTCATATATTCTGCCTCTTTCAAAAAAGGCATGCAACAAAGAATATAAATAACTTCCCCTCCGCTCTTACTCCCTCCTTTCCCTCCCTCTCTCCTTCCTTTTTTTCCTTCCTTCCTTCCTTAGTTCCTTCTTTCTACCCTTCCATCCGTCAGCAAACATTTGTGTCAAGCACTGGACTAAAAGAAGAGGAAGTACACCAGTGCGACACTGGGGTGTGTCATGAGGAGAAACTACGAAGAGTTTCAATAAACGTACGAAGGAAATGCTATATGAACAGAAAGAAAACTTAACCAACCCCTCCCTGGGGAATCCAAAGAAAGGTGGCACAGAAGCTAAACCTTAATTATTTAAAAAAGAAAATAAAATAAACGTGGCTAGATAAAAAGGGGGAGGGTCGGTCCAGACTGAAGGAGCAGCATGGGCCAAGAGCGGCTTCACAGAAAGATCTGACAGGAGAGGGGATGCAAGGCAACCTCTGGGCTCGCTCTGCGTCCGAGGTGCGGTGCAGAGAAGTTGGCTGGCTTTGGTGGGGAGAATGCTAAACCCCTCGTGCCGCAAAAACTTGTCAAAGCTGTTCTCTTGTGAAGCGTCGGCCCACTTGCTGTGAGCCGAGGGGACATCAACTTCTTTTAGTCTTCTGCAAGGTTATTTCTTCTCCTTTGATTTCCCTTTACATGACCTCTTATTCGTTGAGTTATTGGAGTGGTCTGTTTCAAAGTGGATTGATAGTCTATGGAGAGGGCTAACTTTGTTATAGTTCTCTGGAATGGAGAAAAATACAGATGAAGTTAAAAAAAAAAATCCCTGCCAGTCTACCTGGGAAGCTCGGCTAGTTTGGCCTTATGTATAGAGATTAAACTAACTTACTTTTCTAGAAGGAAGAAAGGGGACCTCTCATGTGCCAGGCGAGGAGGTGTACATATTATATCTGATTTTCAATCCCAGTAAAATAAGAAGGCTTTTTAGTGGCCTGGGAACCACAGTTCGGTCCCCTGCTACTCCCTTCCCTCACTGCCAACCGTTCGTCCCATCCTCCTTGGCACTCCCGTCACACTGGCCTTCTGGGCTGGTCCTTAAATGAACAACGCACACTTTCCCTCTGCCCAGAACACTCTCACTTGAGGTAGTCATGTATCTCTCTCCCTCACACACTTTAGGTCTCCGCACATAGAAGCCTTCTGTGATCCCAGTACGTACAACAAGACCACCTTCCCCTTCTTTATCATATTCTAACCGTTTCTCTGACTTATTTTACTTCCCACTTGGCATATCACATATTTTTATTTGCCAGATTTTTTTTATTGTCTTTGTCTCCTCACTAGAGTTTAAGCTCCGTGAGAGCAGGTACTATTCTATCTTGTGTCTAGAAAGAGTGTCTACAAGAGTTGACATTTAGTAAGCTGTAATAAATATGTCTTAAATAAATGGAAAATCTGTTATGTTGATATTATTAGCAACATCTTACAGATAAGTAAATTGAATTTCAGACAGATGAAATAATTTACCTGATATTCCATGACTCATAGGGCACCCGGATTGGAATACACAATGTCTCCCAATGCGATATTTTTCCATTAAGCCAAACTTTATTCCCTAAAAAATTGCTTTCTGTGAGACTTATCTTCAGATATAACTAACATATTAATGTGCACTACATTCACCATGGTTCTGAAATGTAGAAACCAAATCCACTATAGCTGGTTTAGGCAAAAAATGAGTTTATTAGCTGTTTCAAAGAGTGCACAGACTCACGGAGCTTCTGGAAATGACAACTGAGTCTACACCAAAGAGTTGGCCTGCTGAGGAAGTACTGTTCCCTCTTCCACTTTGAAGGAACAGCAGAATCAGAAAAATAGTTGCCATGGCTTCTGGCTTCAGGGCAAGGCCATGTCTGCCATGAACAGGAAGCTGCTGAATCAGGAAAGTCACCACAAGGTTCTAGTTCCAGAACCACACTTGGCCACCATCAAGCCAGAAACATGACTGCCCCGTATCCTGGTTCTCTCTCTGTGTAACTCCGTTCTGAATCAAAGACTCATACAAGACCATCTGATTAGTGGAGCTCAGATTGCACTTAAAAATTTTGCTGCAGGGCCCCTGGGTGGCGCAGTTGGTTGAGCGACTGCCTTCGGCTCAGGTCATGATCCTGGAGTCCCGGGATCGGCTCCCAGCTCCATGGGGAGTCCGCTTCTCACTCTGACCTGCTCTCTCTCACTCTCTCTCTTTCCTAATAAATAAATAAATAAATAAAATCTTTAAAAAAAAAAGAAAGAAAGAAATTTTGCTGCAAAGGGAATTGAAGAGTATAGTTCTTTAGCTTTCCATGTTAGCAGGACTGGGCGGAGAGTGAGTTTTAAGGGGATCAGAACTGTTGTATGACTGAGCTAGTCCACTATCCTATATTGGGAACTGTTAAAGCATGACTTTCTTCAATCTTCACAGCAACTCTGTAAGGCAGCTACCATTATGTCTGCTGAATTGATAAGGAGATGAAGGCTCAGAAAGGGATTTACCTAGAGTCACAGCTGAGGTCGTCTATTGAGAGATTCTTGTGTCTTCTTTCTGGAGTTTATCAGTGTCCCCTTTCCCAGTGCGGAGAAAGTAGCAGCCATTGTTCTTTTCGCTTCGGGGTTAAAGAGTCCAATGATGCTGTTCTCTAAATGGAAAACCAGAGAAGGTACAAAAGTGCAAATCTATGAATCTACTCCATAAATATCTTGCTGACTATTAGTAATGTTTTAAGGGAAGGGAGAGGTAGTTTGGGGCTTTCCTCATGTAAAGCTAGTATCTTTGTACACTTCCTTAAATGTGGTCTAGTACCCAGCTCTGCAGATATAAAATTTTAATTTTTATAAATTCTCTTGGGGTGACCAGACTCTCATTAATATTTTATTGGGGCATATTGGTTAACATTGAACCAAATTAATAAAAGATGGACTTGAACCCAGGTGAAAAAAGAATGGACTGCTAAGCAATATTTACAGAGCATCAGTGTGTGACATGAGCTGGTAGACATTTACTTATGAATTTTCATTACTTCCCCCCAAAGTCTGGCAACTTGGGTTCCATCACTGAAAAGAAAGAGAGCTAGAAAGCTTAACAACATGGTGCCACATCAGTCTGATGTGCCTAAAGAAGCGTTAATTAAACTTAGTACTGGGGCATATCTAAAAAGAAGTTGTGAATGTGCTTTTGGCATCATGAAATTGAACAGTATCAAGTACATAGAAAACCCATAAAGTTTTGATAGAGTTGTATTGATAAAAGTGCTGTCCACCCTAGATGAAAAAGTGATTCATATCTAACACATAAAACAATCTCCGTGTTCCTGATTATCTACAGGCAGAAAGTAGGTGAGAAAGCTGCTCAGGACAAAGAGGGCAAATTTACTGATGCTTTCTGCAGAAACAGCCAAGGAGTGTGATGGAAAAGGAAGAACCTCCCAGAGGCTGGACTCAAAAACTATGGAAAACAGTGGACTAACATCTAATAACAGAACTACCTCTTCTACCTTCTACCTTTAGTGGAGAGAGACTTGGCAACATTTGTTCAGCATGTTTTCAGTTTCTCTGGACCAGTAACTATTATGGGTATTTCATTCTTTCTTCTTCCAAATAGGAATATTCATTGCAACTTTTATGTCCGTATCCCACTGCATATTGAGTGCATGAAGGGAACATTAATTGTCCTGTAAGTTTATAGATCTATAAAATAAGATAACTTCATCTGAACATGAAGGACAGCCAGGTATTCTGAACTTTGAGCTTGAGGCTGGGAATGAATAAGACTTTTGAAGGTTTTAGACTGCAGTGAGTATATGTTGTGTGGAAGAGATATTAAAACGTGAATGAGAGGTGGAATGTGACAATTTAGATTATTTTATAGCAAGTAATCACTCCTTCCCTTCTACTAGAGGCAAAGTGTACTTTCCTCTGGCTTCCCGGCATGGCTTTCACTATGTGACATTTTAGCCAATGTGATGTTAGTGGATGAGATGTGAGGACAGACTTGAAATATATTTGCACAATAGGTCTTGCCATCTTCCACTTTTGCCATCTCCTTGAGAAAACAAGTTGTGGATTACCTACTGGCCAATAAAGATAAGAGGTAGGTATATGGAAAAGACCAAGATACAACCTGGAACCTGAGGCTAAGCCCCACTGTGCCTTGTTTAGGTCAGAGAACCCTCAGTCATTCCATAGATACCTGGAAGAGAAAAAGCAATTCTTGTTTTAAGTAATTGAGTTTCAAACTTTGGAGTGGTTTGTTATGCATCAACAGCTAACTGATTAGAAATAAATGGAAATTTTTAATATCTTGGGACACTGTCTCCATGGGTCAAGAAAAATGAATAATCAAAAAAAAAAAAAGAAAAATGAATAATCAGAAAGGTTGCTTGAAGTACATATGTGAAATCTAAATAAAGAGAGTGTGGGAATTTTATATAATATTTCCACCTGCCAGAACACATTTCTGCCAGTGACAGTATCATCAACATTGACCTCTGGCTTTAAACAATGGAAGTCAACTTTGGCTATTTGAGAAGATTCAAAAAGATTGTATCAAAAGTACTATACAGCTTACAGAATTGACAGAAGATCCAAATAATCAGGCTTTGAAAAGTTCAGGACCAGGGAAGGTCTCAACAGCAGGAATTCAGGGACATTGTTCTTGAGATTCACATGACCAGAGTCTGACCAGCCTTGTTCATTTCACGTGTTCGGTTGCTTGTTGGGGAGGAAGGGTCATGCTCCTGTGACTGGTAGTCCCACCAGCATGGCATTTCCCACCTTCCCCACACAGAATGGGGAAGGACAGTTGATCATTCATAGTCTTCTCACACCTAAATGGCCTAGATAAATTCTTTCTCTTATTCTCAACATTTTCCATCAGTCCATTACCCCAAGATCTCAATATTAAAATATTACATCATGTTCCAGCTTGCATCAAAGTTGCATCCAATCAGGAGATGTCTGATCTTCTTTTAGAAACTCTAGCTTCATCATAATGAATGATGACTTATGACGACATAAGGTCATTGTGCACTGAAGGTTGTTAGTGTCTACTTTAGAAATAACACTTTGAGTTTTATACTTCAACTTCAAAGTGTTTTTAACAGAGATCACCCAGTGCTGTATTCATTCCTTATAGGTCTTTCAATGGCACCTTACTCCAGTATATCACCCAGTAATTTTCATGGGTGTCACAGCCACTAAGTACTTTCCCAGGGCACCCCATTAAGTTCCAACTCACCTTCTGTGTAGGTGGCTACTTTTGAAAAATTCCTTAAAATACTTTCCCTGCTTACCTCTAAATCTTTCTCTCAATAAACTGTGACCAGTCTCTGGAAAATAGGGATTATGTATTCTATTATTCGTTCTTGTTTTCTCAGACTGCAGGTAAAGAGCTCTTTATATTTGGGGCAGTGGAAGGGACAGAATATAAATATCCACATTGGGCCTCCATAACATTGTCTTCACTTTAATTATTACTTTGTGAATATGAGCTTCAAGAACTCTCTGTCCCTATTTAAAGAACTGAAGGTGAAATTGAGAAATGTTGCTAACAAGAAAGGATGATAATTTGCTCATGGCTAAATGACCCAGGTAGCAGGCATTTTTCATAAGCATGACTCATTGGAGATTAAACAAGTTCTGCTTATCTTCATTCCATCACTGGTCCCATCCCTTTCCAAATTAAAGCTGATGAACTATAAGCCATAAAATGGATTTATTTGAGCATAGTTCCAATTTTAGCTTGTAAAGGTAATAAACTCCCTTTCCCTCATCACTCTATTTTTCTGGCTCTCATTTCCTCTTGAATGCTGATGGAAGGAAAGGGAAGCTTCATCTTAATGTCTCAAGGTCTTAGAGCAGTCTTGGATGATAGATTCACCGAGGTCTTTGTGGTAACAATATTGGCTTCATCATTGTCGTCTGCTGTTGGGAGGATGAAAACCCATGAGAATGAACTCAGCAGTATTTTGCCAAAAAGGACAATGTTCCTGAGTGGGTTTCTTTCCACCGTGGAGTCAGCAGACCTCGTGGAGAAAAAGAAGTGATTAAGGGACAACCTGTCACCTGAAAGAATTAATGTAACTGCCCAGTGTTGCCTAAAATTTATCTCAAACAGTCCAGTTCCTGGCAGAAGCTAATCCAAGTAAAGAATGGCTAAATGCAAGAGAGACCAAGGTACATCTGCTTTATTGGAACCCCTGGAACGCTTTGCTCCCAGTGATCTGTGAAAGAGAAATTCAGCTGACCAATTCACCTTTTCCAGTAAAGCTGGCTATCGGGCAACAACTCTTAATTGAACTGTGTCTAATGTTCTCTTAACTGACTGGGCAATCAGTGTGCTCATTTGAGCACCAAGTGATTGCCAAGCACATTATGTTTCTTACTTAAATATACCCTGCTCACATATTCTTATTTCTTACATTGGCTTCCTTATTCCCTGATTTTCCAGTTTTTTCTCTGAAATTCTATTTTCACAAGCCCATAGGGGTTAAATCAATGGATGTTTCTGCCTCTCTTCCCTCCTTCCTTCCTTCCTTCTTTTTTTCCCTTCCCTCTTTTCTTACTTCCCTTCTTCCTTCTCTTTCTTCCTCCCTCCCTCCCTTCCTTCCCTCCTTCTTATTCTCCTCTATTCCTTTTTTCTTTCTCTCTCATCCTCTCTCTTGTTATTTCTTTTCATTTTTTTAACATTCAATTCCCTTTATTGAGCAAGCAAACATTATTGAACATCTATTCTGATCCACAGAGCTCCAAAGGTTTAAAGTGTCCTATAGTGAGACAGATAAGTCCCAGATGAGTTCCGGTATTTGCATGAGAAACACCTTAATTAACACTACATTTTTAAGTTATCTATTTGTGAATAAATGACATGTATAAAACATCTGCTGATCACTAGTCTCTATGCCTATGACTGTTCTAGGGCTACGGGTTATAAGAAGAACCTTCGAAAGCCTTCTTCCCTTTTTAGAGAAAACAAACAAGAATTTAGGAAAATACCCAGGAATGGCATACAGCAGTATAGAACTGACTTTTATCGAAGTTGTGCATATTGGGGATAAAGAAGAGAATCTGTGAGAACCGTTGGAGTCATTCATTTTTTCTAGAAGAGCAAGACTTCACTTGAACTAGAAAATGCAGATAGGAATTTGAAACAGGAGGGCGACAGAATCTGTAATGAGGTTGAGAACAGGGAACAGAATGTCGAAGATAACAAGAAGAGAATAAGTTGACTTCCAGTTATTATCTCCTCCTACCTCTGGGTCTTCCTGGATTTAAAATTTTAGAACAGTTTTCCAATCTTTTCACTATAATAAGTAGAATTCACTAATCTTTGTTCAGTTCAGAAACTCCTTTATATGTTCCTGGTGTATGTATATTTACAGCTTTCCTCCTTGATATGTTGAGCATATTTAACTGGTGTTAATCTACTCAGTCTACAGCCATCTTTAGCTTATTTTTTGTCCTAATAGATCAATTACATAAACATTGAATAAAGATAAACCTCAGCCCAACATTTCTCACTGCACTAATGTTGTTTTTGCAAACAATTTGCATTATGTCAGTTTCTTGAACTATTTTTGCCTCATAAGCCCACAGGACCCTGTAAAAAGCCATGTGTGTATTCTCCCATGGTAGACCAGATACCCTGAACAAATCCGCCGTAAGAACAATACCAAGTGCCGGATACCATATGAAATAAATCTTTAAAAATATGTTAGTGAGTTGGCATGAAAGTAAGGAACTCTCAGAAGCCAAGAAACAAAGTAGAAATGTGAATCCAGAGAAATATCAGCAAGTATTAAAGCTGACTTCCTTTTTGAGAACATTTCTAAACTCTAGAGACCTTGAATTTCCTTTTGGACTATAAAGTGGATTGCAGAATGCGTAGCTTGTTGTGGCTTCACTACATATTAAAATAATTTTTCTTTTTCCTATTGAAACGAGATATAAGCACTATAAATGTTTTGTTATATAAATGAATTATATATTGGGGAATAATTCAGTATTTTATGTTATGTTCTTTTGCTCTATCTTTTCATTCTTAAAGCTGGATTAATTTTTAATGATATGAATGCAGTCACATCATATCTGATATTTGGTAGGACAAATCTGTCCTCACTGTTCTTGCTTTTCATACTTTTTCTTGGCTACTTTTTTGATATTACTCCTTCTATATGACAATCAGAAACACTTTATGCAATTCCAAAAACATCTTATTGGGATTGTAATTGGGATTGCATTACATGTTTAGATTAATTTAGGTAAAATTTATTTTCAAAATGGCACTGAGTCTCAGCTTCTTGCTTTATATGGTTATTAAGATGTTTACAGTTTTATTTATATATGTGTATTTTCTTATTAAATGTATTCTTATTAAATGCATTCTTAAATGTAGTAAATGAGATCTATTTTATTTCATCTATAAGAATTCATTGGTAGAGGAAAGAAAAGACTATTAATATCAGAAATACAAAGCGAGTTACTTGACCAAATTTTATTAATTTTAATAATATGTTATTGCATCTTTGGGATTCTGGGTATTCAGTTTTATCATGGATAAAAGATAAAAAACGTATTTTTCTTATTTTTCTTCCAATATACTATATACAAAAATAAATTTTGTATGTTAAATGTAAAAAATATTAAAATGATAAAAAGAAAAATGAATAAACTGGCTTAAACAGATCATTGTATAATTCTGGAAGCAGAAATAACTAGTAAACTGACCTGAAGAAATTATTCAGAATGCCAGAGGGAGAGTTGAGACACAGGACATAAGATATAAAGATCAATATGTCTAAGGAATTCCTGGAGAATATAAGAGGGGGCAAACATCAAAATCAAACACACGGTGTTTGAGCATTTTCCAAAATTAATTAAAGTCTTTGTCTACAGTTGAGCATGTCCAAGTAATTTCTTATAGAATGAATAAACCTATAACTAGGAAGAATTGAAGACAAAGGGAAATCTAAAGGCAGATAGGAAAAAAAAAAGCAAGTATCTACAAAGGTATCTACACTTACAGCTGACTTTCCAATCACAGCATTGGACTCAAAGGTCATGGAATATTACCTTTCATGGGTTAGGGGGAAATAAACATCCAATTAAAATTTGTTTCCGGTGAAAATTTCTTTGAAGAATGAGGATAAAATCATTTTTTATTGAAAATTGTCAAAATCACAATTTTAGACTAAAAGAATTTTTTTTTGTTAGAGTATAATTTTCACAGATTTTCCCTAAAGGAAATCAGATGACTTTATAACTAAGCAGAAGGAAAATAACCCCCAAAGAAAGGAATGGTGAATAAAAATCTGTATGCAATATATATTGATTGTTCAGGAAAACAATAATATTCGATTTTGGATATTTGAAAAAAATAAAGTTAAAATAATGGACAGCAATATTATGTATGCTGAGATGCTGAGAGAGAGATCACCAAAGTCAAAATAATCTAAGGGCTTTGAAATATCCAGTTAAGGGGTAAAATACAAATTAATATTTGGCTTGGTTATGTATGCATGTTAAAGTCTACAAAATAACCTCTAAAATAATTTGGTTAGCAAATTTATTTGTTTGTTTAAGAGACTTTATTTATTAATTTGTCAGAGAAAGGGAGAGAGAGAACACAAGCAGGGGAGTGGCAGGCAGAGGGAGAAGCAGGGTCCCTGCAGAGCAAAGAGTCCAACGCTGCACTTGATCCCAGAGCCCTGGGATCATGACCTGAGCTGAAGGCAGACGCTTAATCAATTGAGCCACCCAAGCATCCCTGGAAAGAAAATTTAACTTATAAAATAATAAACGGTAAATAATTAAAATGAGAAAAAACAAGCAGGGGGAAAATTCCAAAAAAGTGGTAAATATGGATCCAAACAAATTAGCGATAGGAATATACATATTCTACTAACATATTTAAAAGAAAAGTATTATCAACTAGATATAAAAATTCTATTTAAATTATATCTTAAGACAAATCCATGGCATATAGATAAGAACAAAGTTAAGAGAACATACCTAAATACAATTTTAATGTTTTATTATTTTTGCATTATGCTTAACATACAAAATTTATTTTTGTATATAGTGAGAGAAAAAATCAAAAAAGATTTTTTAAAATTTTCACTTTTATAATGATATGTACCTCACAGGTAGTTATGAATGTCAAATAAGCTGGTGTGGGTTTATGCTTAATATGTTGTGCTCGATGCCACTATCAATGTAAAATCCTGAGCAGAGGGTCCTTTACCCTAATCTCTCAATGACTCCGTGCAGGCCACTCCGTCTGCATAGCTGGAGTCCATTCTGGATCCAGGTCATACGTGGGGTCTTTGTAAAGCTCATTTTGCCAATGGGGAATCTAATACAGACAGTGATAGGAACTGACCTGCTGGATACACAACCTCAGATTCCTGGTTCTGGACTGAGTCCCCTGCATCAATGGTTTCCAAGCTGATTATGTCTCAAGATCATTAAACGTAGATTTTTTTTTAAGGTATCCATCCCCCAAACATCAAATCTTTAGAGTTGGAGCCTGGAATCTGTCATTTATATAAATGGCATTTATATAAATCTGTCATGTATATATATAATTTCTGCTTCAGACGAGATTTTTATTTTGTTCTAGATCAGGTAATCTATAACTGAGTACAAGTTCACAAAAAAATCACCCCCAAATGCTGGGATGGTATCCGTTTATGAGAGAGCCATTTTGAAGTGATTATTGAAAGCAGTACATTTTGGGGGGAAGAATCATTATAAGTCATTAAGACCCAAAGAGCTCTGGATTCCAACTGACCTTACTTTAGTCCTGAGTTTGTTGCTTACTGGTGGTGAGATTGTGAGCAAATGCGTTGAGTGCACTCAACTCTGAATAGCTATATTAACCAGCAAAGTGGAAATATTGGAAGAGTTGAATGGGATAACACATGCAAAGCACAAATCCTAGTGGCATCAATAATTATTCCATGGACTGAGTCCAGACATCAATGGGGATGTAAAAATTAAGGAGGCAGCTGAGCAAGCTATGTAGGCATTCCAGTAACAGTACTGGATCCAGATTTAGTTTGGTCTTAGAAGTCCTGATTATCACTCCAAGAATAAGAGCATCTTGTGTAGGTCAGGGAAGAAGGATCTAAAGGAAACATGGAGTGGAGGGTGAGACAGTTGGAAGCGAACTGTAAAAATTTTACAAGAAATAGAAGAGGCAAGCAGAAATGGGAGCACACCAAGAAAAAGTGAGATTAGTAGAAGGAACTTTCAGAGAATCATTTTTTCAAGGGAAGAGTGGTCAATTAATCCACCTTTTCTGAGTGATCACCAAACAGACAGAATTCTAGGTTTGTGTGAGAGAGAGTGTAGCAAAGAGCATGCGTTCTGGGACCACATCGTGTTGGAACCAACTCCTGGATCCTCAGCTTATGAGCGGTGTGATCTGGTGCAAGATACTGGCCTTCCTGTGCCTCAGTTTATCACCTCTAAAAGGAGAGTGATAAATTTTAGTACCTCTTCTCTGTAGGGTTATTATATGCAATAAATAAGTTCATATGCATATGGAGGTATATTAGCAGAGACTAAATAAATAAATGTTAGCTATTTTCTGCTGTGGATATAAGTGAGAAGGTTGTATGTATCAAAGAGCATACTAATTTTAGTTGTATGTGAATCCATATAAAATAGATGTAAGTTTTCACTGTATGTATAGAATAGATACAGAAACAGATTGTTCATACTCTTTCAACTTTTTTTAAATCTTCTTTTCACTGTTAAGTGGATTCAACCATCTCTTCCTTATTCTGGTTATTTCACCCCCAAACCATAGCACAAGCCTGGGAGAAATGTCCCGCCATTTTCCTTTTGGAAAAGGAAAGCCCGAGAGGCTTATGTGAACACTCAATGAATGGGAAATGCTCAGGACATGTCAGGGGCCTGACGAATCACTTTTCTATTTGCATCCAGGGGTATGTAAAACCAAAGGCAGTCTCTCAGTCCACAAATAGTACCTTCCAAGTATTAGTCTCACTACTTGGTGCAGAGATTATAAAATCAAATGAGACAGGGTCGGTAACCTTGAGGAACTGGCCGTGTAGTTTGGGAGACACACTCATAAATCACCGGTAAAAGGACACTGTACTAGTAGCACTGAACACATAACAGAATATCAAGGGAAGCCTTGACATCATAGAAACAATAAAGTCCTGTCAAAGAGGGACAGAAGGCTCCTCACTGTGGAAAGGTCTTGAACTGAGTCTAAATAAACGGTGGGAGGAGGCTGGATGAAGGAGAAAGATGGAAGACTGGGTTAAACAATTAACAACATGCCCCATTGGGAAGCACAAATCATTACACCTAGATCAAAGGAGGAGTCATCAGAGATGAGGCCAGAAGGCTAAAGAGAGTTCAAAATCATAAAAAGTCTCAAAGCTCACCTAGAGCATTGAGAGCGCTGAGGATTTTCAGCTGGAGAGGGAGAGGTCAAAAGTGTATCTTGGAGCTGACTGGTGGTTAGGTGGAGTGAATCAGAGGGTATCAAGCTGGAGGTGGAAAGGCCAGAAGGCAGTCCGCCTGGCCACATAGGATGGTGGCCCGGAGGAAGGGCCTGCCATGGTCACATCAGTAGAGAGGCAGGAATAGGCTGTGAATGATTTGACCCAGAGGAATTCTACAGAGCAGGGTAACTACTGGGTGTGATGAAGGGAGTGAGAAAAAAGCAGGGGCGATTCTCTAGTTTCCAGTTCAAAGGGTCCCATGTAAGGGAAGGTATCTCCAAGATAAGAATTGGAAGAAGAATTGATCTAGAACTTGCAAACTGCTCTAGCAGTTGTCCTTTCTGTCCTCTGTCCCCAAAGTCTGGAATTATTAGCAACATGGCAAGGGTAGCAGAAAGTACCAAGCCCTAAAGAGGAGAGATGGGAAGAGAAACTGGGAGGCAGAGCACACAGGCGTGGTGGTCAGAGAAGGAATGAGCAGGCCTTGTCTTTGACATGACACAGCTAGGATTCATTTTCCATCACATGTGGTTACTGTTGAGGGGACACCCTGACCTCATGAAAGACAGGTACTCAAGAGCCAGGTGGATTGGTGGAATAGTCTGGCAACTTTACAAATAATACTTCTAAAAAATCAACAAAACTCTTGCTTTACTTTCTTCAAAAGCAACACCTCCACCTGTCAACTCTGCAGAGTGACTCTCAAGAGGTTCCGCCCCCCAATTCCCACGGTCTAACTCACTGCTGATTGGCACATACTGTTGCCTTGACCAGACTCACACTGGGGGCAATTCCCTTTAACCTAGACCCTGAGGTCGTCGCTGGCTTCCCTCCCAGGGGAGCAGAAGCAATGGGAGCAGAAGCAATGCGACCAGGACCAATGCCAGCTTCCCTCTGGGGTCCTGTCCCCTACAATGGCTGAATGACTTGCAGTGCCTGTACAATGTCACCCCAAAGTAATGATGCACTGGAACCAAAGGAGAGTTGATCTGTTTTTCTATCCTTTTTCATTCTTCCTTTAGGTTTATTTGTTTGTTTGTCTGGTGTTTCTTTTGGCAGGGCAGGGCAGGGCAGGGGGTTGGTTAAAGACTTGCTCTGAATCTGGGAAATTTAGAGGGAGAAAAAGGAAACAGAGAAGTGATCCTTAGAGAGGAAACTGACCCAATATTTGTCCTGCTTCCCAAACTCTCTTTTCCAGAGTCCCAAAGAGACCTTCCACCTGCCTCAGCTCAGACAGGGCACAGAGACTGCTAGGTAGCAGCAGAATGCTAAGGGGCGGGAGTCAGCCGGATGCCAGCACGGGCGACTGTCTGGCCGTCTGTCCTTCCTCACAACATGCATCTTATTTCTGTTTCTTCTGCTCAAACTTTCATGGTCCTTTCTTTCACATTTTCTATCCCTTCTGGTCTTCCATTTCTTTCTCTTCATCTTTTACCTCTTCTCTCCCTTCTACTTCCATTTCTTCCTGTTAGGCTTCCCTTGTTTGCTGTGAGTCCTTCTTCCTTCTCCTCCCTCTTTTCCCCTTCTCCTTGACTAGAGTAATTAAACATGTTTACTCTGGAGGCAGATTTCTGGGTTTGACCCATGCCCTGCTGCTTCTTTGATGTACAATCTTGGGTAAATTTCTGAACTTGCTTGTGTCACCTTTTCTCTACCCATAATGGAAAGCAACTAATGGCATCCCCCTCAGAGCTTAGGTCTAAGGCTTAGAAGAAATCATGGAAAGCACTCAGCATAGAGTTGGCAATTAATAAGCCTACCACAGATGTATGCTACTATTAAGTTTTAGCTTTCCTTTGGAAACCCAGTTCTCTCTCCAGGCATTGCTGACCTCCAGTGATGTACTTCAGAAATTCTGTAGTCCTTGGCCTCAGCTCGGTCATTATCACTTGGCATGCAAAATCCTCAACATTGGATGTTATTTCTAAGTGAATACTTCCTCAATCGCTTCACTCAATTCTGCTTCTATTCTATACCACAAAAAGGTCAAAACCCAGTATTTTCCTTTCTCGTGTCCTATTTCTGTATGATATCCGGAAAGCAATGCATATTAACACCACAGTTTTTAATGATGAGCAATTTAATGGCCATCATGCCATCCAATGGCCTAAGCAAACTCATGTATTGAATTCAGTATCTGATTCAGTGAATGGAGCCCTTTTGTTTTTTCACTATGCTTTTGAGTTTTGGCAATCACATGAGCCAATTTATCTAGCTGGCTTGCTCAACTGATTCTTTTTTTTTTTTTTTTTTTGGTCCACATGTTGGACCTAGGCTGATGGATAGTGAGTTTTCTCTGGAAATCGCTCTTTTTAATTTTTCTTTCTTCTTTCCTCCTTCTATCATCTCATTTCTAACTTTAAACATCTAAGCACTATTAACATGGAGTGCTGGGACACAGCCTGGCACACCACGGGTCGTGGGGTTTCTACAAAGACAAGTTTTGTTTGCAAATTGTTACAATGTAAAGGAGTCCCCTCATCCATACCCTTGTGCCTGCATCCACACAACACAATGACAATCACACAGTTGAATGAAGAGCATAGTCTCTGCATTTCTCAGGTTAAGCAATGCTCGGCTGCACTAACGAGCAGCCCCATAAACAAGATGACTCAAATCAGCAATGATTTATTCCTTACTCACTTGATATGCTGGCATGAGTCCAGGGGTCCTTCATCTCGCTGCTACACAATCTGAAACATATGATCTCCATGGTGGCCACAGAAGGAGAAGAGAGAGATGGAAATGCATTTGGCTCTATTCCTGACCGTACAGGTTGGAAAATGACATTCTGCTCCTCACCGTTTGTGTGTGGATACCTGGGGAATGCTCGAGTCTCTGTCGTCCTCTGAGGAAAGATGACTCTGTTCAAATCCCAGCTTTGCTCCTTGATGGCAGTTTGACCTTGACAAGGTCCTTCCTTCTTAGCTTCTCTGCACCTCAGTTTCCTCATCTATAAAAATCAGTAGACGTTTTGCAGAGGTCATGCCCATGACTGGCATCTGTATTTCACGGTTGATATGAGAATTAAATTTATTACTTATATACAGTGCTTAGGACAATATCTGGTACATAATAAGCAATAATAAGTGTTTTTCGAAACATGGTCCTTGATTGCAGTCAGAAAGAGTTCACACATCATATAGGAATTCAATCAAGTGTCAGGATATAAAATTAATGCACAGAAATCAGTTGCATTCCTGTACACAAACAACAAAACAGAAGAAAGAGAAATTCAGGAGTTGATTCCATTTACAATTGCACCCAAAACCATAAGATACCTAGGAATAAACCTA
>CM052814.1:7597988-7620683 GCA_028533885.1 Nasua narica | reverse complement strand
AATTGTAAAACTTCCCTTTAAATATTTCTGATGAATTTGGATCCCTTTGTGTGTTTTTCTCAGGACATGGTCCATAATTTTTATCAGGGCCCTGAAAGGATCTCTCCCTCAAAATAGCTTGAAATCTGTGGTCCTTAACACCCTGTAAGCTGACTCTCGAGATGGGGAAGGTAGAATTCAGGAAATGGGGGTCTCATGGCATAGCAGACCTTATATCCATGACAATGAATGGAAACGTTCTATACTTCTTCTCTAGGGGACAGAATCAGTAAGGGGCGGGTGGGAGAAGGAGGAGGATTTTAAGCAGTTTGGGCAGGAATCTGTCCCTCAGGTATCTACAGCTCCCATCCACTTTCTGAGTCTTCTCTGTTCCCCGCCTTCTCTATCAGACAGATACTTGGAGGCAGGAGAAGGGCAGCTCTGAAAGGCGAATTCTCCTTCTTGACCAGTCACTGAGGACCTGCAAGTACATCGCCAAGTCTGTTGAGCAAAGTCTCTGGAGCCAAGACTGCCTCGACTCTGTGATGAGAGGGGGTCAGAGCAGTGGCAGAAACAGAAAAATATAGGGCATTTATTTTCTGCTTCCTTCTCCAGATTTGGCATGGGACAGATCAGGGATTGGCCCTGAGCCGTGTTCTGTCATCGCCCTACACCCTGCTGTTTTTCATCACACATCTTTGTGGATCATTAATGTGTTTACAAGCAGAGAGTTTTGTATGAAGCATTTATTTACCCTTATTATTAAGATGCGTGTGTTTCACGGGAAGCATTGGCTTTGAGGCCTTTCATCACATGATAAAAGCAGGCATGCAAAGGGAAGGAGTATTCTGCCCACAGAGCATGAGCAGGCAAGCTCAGCATGTCAGACGGCCGTAAAATAAGAGGAAAATACAATTGAAAAACACACTTGAAAATTGTATTACATAAAATAATTTACTTCTCATTCGGAATGACCTTCCGGACCTCTTTGTAAGACAGCAGCCCATGAGCACAAGTACAATCTGAAAGTCGTGACACTTATAATAGGGCAAGATCAAGAGAGTTACAAGTTTGGATCCTAGAGTCCACTAGAGACAAAACTGTGGGACCAGGTGTAATAAAAGGGACGTTGAGGAAGAACTCTGGGAACATGGAGTAAGACTGCCAGAGAGACAAGAAGGGCACAATGGAGAAAACCTACATCTTTAATACAGTGAGATTTGTATAGACACTCTGGTGTTTTCATTCTGCAACCCAGTCTGTTGGCTTAAAAGCCACAAGGTGCTCACGCATGTAATCTATGCTGAAGGAATTGGTGCAATTGGCATGCATGAGTGTGTGTGTGTGTGTGTGTGTGTGCACTTCAAAGGCTGTAGTTTTAGAAGAATGAGAAGAAAATTACTTCCTGGCCATTCATGAATAATTCAAGTGATATCCTGCACCTCCATTTATAAAACAATACAATAATAAAAAGATTGTAGAAAACAATATCATAAATAACATAAATGAGAAATTTTCAAGTATTTCATGTGCCTTGAAAAGTTCCAAACATTTCTAACAATTGGTATATTTTTTTCTATTCCTTTTTTTTTTTTTCCTCTTTCCTCTCTCATTTAGTCTCGGAGCCCTGGAAAGAGACACCTGCCGACTCTGTTAGCCCCGATGTTTGGGGTGGAATGAACAAGCTCCTACTTTTAAAAGAGAAACTTGCGAGGGCTTTTCAGTTTGTAAAAATAGGTTTCTCCTTTAGAAAATACAATCGTTCCCTCCCTGCTGGTTTGTAAGGGAAGGTATATAGCCAAGAGCCATTATAGGGAAACAACCAACCAACCACAGTGAAGTAAGGAGCCCCATCTGATGGCTGAAGTCCTCAGGAAAAAACAAAATGAGGAGAGCACCTTGATCAGGAGAGGAGAAAACAGTAGAGCATAAGACTAGTGACCTTGAAGTTCCATGCCCTCACTCAGCCAGTATCTTATAACAGGTAGAGCTGGCAAGGCCCTACCGGCATGCTTTCATTCAGCTCGAGAATCTTCTCTCCCAACTCCTGTACCAACCCGGTTGCTGATAACCATGGACCAAGCACCCGGGAAGAGAAGAGGAGGCCAGCAGCTTCGGGACTGAAAAGTGCCAACAGTAATAACCAGCCCAAGACAGAACTGTGTCAGCCAGGCATAAAATTCTTTGTGATATTTGCTCCTTAGAATACCATTCAGCATGGAGGCTGTCGGTGGTTGAACTATGCATGAAGTCCCTCGAACGCGTCTCCAACAAGACCTGTGGAGTTTTACAGAATCAACTTTCCACAGATTAGCATTCCTCTCTCGGCCTGCATGGCAACTGGCTCCATTTGCCTGTTCGATTGCAGGATGAAAGACCAGGGATCAGAACATGCATGTAGGTATGTACACACACTCCAGTGATGAGCACCTAGGGTCTTTCCTATCTATTCTTGCAGAAATATACATGTATATATACATATAGACACATATACATAGAATGTGTATATATGTGTGTGTGTGAATATATGTATACATGTATATATATATTTATATACACACATATGTACACATAATAGATCAACCATGTCTTAACGTCTAGAGTTTAGAGGAAGTGCCAACAGAATACATGTGCTTGTGGATGTCACATGAAATGTACCAACTAACCAACCTGAGGTCAAGCCATTGGGAGAAGAGAACTGCAACAGTCTTTGGAAAGCCACCCCTACAAAACCATTCTTTGGATACTTGCTCACGTGGCACCCTAAAGGAATTCTGGGAAAGCTGGACTGGAAGGACGTCCGGCCCTGATGGACACCCAAACACCAAAACTAGATTTACTTCTTACACAGGAGTGACTCGCATATGGCAGGCAGCATGAACACTAAGCTACAATGTGGATAAAGCCTAGGTGCTTAATACAGATCAATATTTGGCCTCAGGTTTTCCAGGCATAGAGTCTTGGCATCTCAGCCCTTCGGCGCCCTGTGAGAATCAGGCACACTGGGGGACCAGGGAGGGACAGTCTGCAGAACTCTTGGTTCCTTTCTGCTTCTCTGACCCAGCACTGGAAGAGTTGGCCATGTCAAGATAGAATCGAGACTTGAGGAATCGGCGGTATGAATCCTTTTCCATCAGGTTGAAAATCCTCTTCTGGGCCTCATCAAAGCAGGTTATCGTGGGCTCTAGCATGTTTCGGCTTGTCTCCTCTCTGGTGGAGGAATCCAGGTTTACCTGCAGGGCAAAGGCCAAGACGTGTTAGACACATTGCCCCATTGAGGATGGGAGGCCACGTGCTTTGTGGTGAGTAATCCGTGTGCACCCTCCATACCCCAGAAATGAAAAGAAGAACATTTAGCTCCACCCCGGTTCATGCGAGAGAGTGTAAAAAGCTCATCTGCTTTTGGTTGGGCAGGCAATGCCTTTGTTCTTTGTCACAAATGGGAAGATTTCTAAAAAATCTCATTAAGGGGGATCATCTAAGTCATCTGGGTGAAGGAGATTCTTTCTTAACTGATTGATTTGGGATTGTGGCGGTTACAATGACCTCCTCCATTATCAGATCTTTTCCTTTAACCCAGATGATCTAAGGATCCACACCACTGAATACCACTTGCAGGAAATTTCACTAAGATCCAGAGGGTTCTCTGCCATGAGGACCTACCTCTTTGGTTGCCTGGACTGAGATGAATTCATTATAGATCTTTTTGGCCTTGGGACTTAGTTTAGAGGGCGATTTGATTTTCTTGTACTCTTCACAGCTAATCCAGAAGTCGATGTTTTCCTCACTGTATTCAGACTTCAGGAAAGCTTTGAAAGCCGCCAGCCCACCTGTGATGGGGGAGAAAGAGCCACCATAATCATCACACCTTGGGACAGTGTATTTCTGAGAAAGTCAAGGCGCCTGAGAAAATAAAGCATGGGGTCAGATAACCCTCTCTCTCCCCCCTTTCTGGGGGCCCCTTGGGGTCAGGTGATCCCAATCTATTTGACATCTATTGGATCCCAGTGATAACTAGTGCTTCTCACTCAAGGTTTGAAGTCACAGTGTTGCTGAAATACCTATGCGGCCACCAAATGCCAAAGTAAGTTCAAGAAAGAAAAACTAAAGCTGATTCCGCAAGAAGTCCCCATATTTGGAACTATTTCCCTCTACCTTTTTCCCATGTGGTGAGGGAAATGGTTTTCCACATGGTTTCTGTGTGAACGTCCCATGGTCTATCACAAAGCTCGAGGGCATGGTAAAATTTTAAGGAGACTGGTCCTCCTGAGTCACGAAGTCAGAAGAAACCCAATTCTGTCTGCATTTCCTATTAGATCAAATATAGTATGAGATAATTCGTCTATCTAGAGAGCTTTTGTCCTCATCCTAGTAGGGAAGAAAGCCGTCAGACTTACATTCATGGCTGATCAGGTTTTCCAGTGATTCAGCCCATTTTTTGACTTCCTCTTGGCTCACCCTAGGGACATTACAGAGAGAAAGAACTACTTGAATGCCATGATACAAACTCAGGGCAAGAAATTTAAGATCCTGAAAAACATGCAGATATTTTCTTTCCCATCCTTATGATGAAGCCTATTGTTGATTAAGGCAGTTTTTCTATTTAATGCATGGACGTTTCACAGGCAAGTACTGTCTTCATGAAAATGGATGCCATCTCGATCCAATTCCAGTCTAGCTAGGAACACGACTTCCTTTTCTCCTCATAGAACATCGCTGACATTAAATAGTTAATACTCAATGGGTCTCCCCTGAGGCCTTTTCTCTTACCTCTGACAAACCACCACTTTGTCCTTCTTGCTGTGGGAAGAATTATGTTCACAGGAATCAGACTTCTGCAGCAGGAAACCTAGCCGATGCTTCATATCTTTTGCACTGCACAGAAGAAGAAAAAGAAAAAGGCTAATTAGCTCTTTTAAAAGATACCCTGGTGGCAGAGCTCAAAGAGTCCATTACTAGTAAAGGGGTGGGGGCAGTTTATTTAGGAAATGGGAGCTGGAGTTGGCGTGAACTCGGATGCAGGAAGCTCTTCCGTAAACCTGTCATTTTGACGGATGGAACGCTTTGGTGTCTTTACCAGAAACACCGTGAAAACGTGACTGCTCTTTTGGCAATTTGCAGGAAGGAGAGAGCAAGCCGTAACTGCAGAATGAGGCGCCTTCCTGCTCCGCACCGCCTTCTGCAGGGCGGTTCTGGTTTCCACCTGCCTCCTTGCTAGCAGAGGGACCTACAGAAGCCCCGTCGCATAGGAAAGGGCTGTGCGGTCCCAGCGTCGCCTGAGGTGGTGCCAAGAGATTCACATTATGGGCTATTCACGGACGTGGGTGAGCAGCTCTAGCAGAGGGAAGTGGGGGTGGGGGGCAAACACCAATGCTCTGGCCAACACCTGAGCAACTTCGGGCTTGCTTTTAGACAGATCTCCTGCTGCTGCTGCTGCTACTGCTTTCCTGTTTAATATCTACACTGTAAGAGCATTTACACTATAAAGAGCATCCGAGCCCTAAAAACAACAGAGAAGTGGGCAAGAGGCATCACTGCAGCTAGTGACTTTAGTTAGAGCAGAGCTTCGAGCTTACTGGCACTGTTTAACAAGCAGCTAGGGGCAGCGGGGCCCGTGACTTCCTCAAAGGACCTTAAGGTCCTTAAAAGAAGGACCTTTTAATAACTTTATAAGCTCAGCTTTCTGTTAATTACTCTTTTGTTTGTATCTCTTTTATTATAAAAGCCAAGAAATCGTTTTTAAAAAGAAATGTCACTTTAGAAGAAATGAATGACTAGATGCTCCTCCTGAGAAGGAGAAAGGTAAAGTCACGAGGCTAAAAAGACATTCTAGGACAGCTCCTGATATATCAGTGGCTTATCTATGTGCCTTTCTCTGGAAAGCTTGAATTCCATTATGTACTTGAACTGCCCCTAAAATGAATAGGTATTTTCTCTTCCTCACAAGACTGATTCTGACCCCATACCCCCCGCCGATTTCTCCAACTGGTCAGGGAGTGCAAAATCTTCCTTAATGACAGCAAGATATAATCATGAATGCTCGAGTGATTCTAAGATACATATATATTATGATTCTGTCAAAACAGAACTCACTTCACATTTCCATGTGCCGGGTCAGGCCGAGATCTAAGTTATTGACCAATGCAAGTCACGCATAAAGAGTTGGAAGTATGCTTAGCAAGTATGTTACATTTGTCCTTATGATGCAATGCAACCATAAAATAAAAACCAGCATGACTGGGCGGCTGGGTGGCAGTCGGTTAAGCGTCTGCCTTCAGCATGATCCCAGGGTCCTGGGATAGAGCCCTGCATCCGGCTCCCTGCAGGAAGCCTGCTTCTCCCTCTCCCACTCCCCTTGCTTGTGTTCCCTCTCTCACTGTGCCTCACTCTGTCAAATAAATAAAATCTTAAAAAACCAAACAAATAAACAAAAACTAAAAACAAACAAAGAAAAAAACCCAGCATGACTTCAGAGGTCACTGGAGTCAGGAAGCTGGATTTGATCTGCACTTGGACACCCACTGCCTGTGTGACCTTGAGCAGTTCATGCCTCTCTGCAGCCTCAGGCACTGATGTTAGTGTGAAGTGTTGGACTAGTTGATTGGAAGTTGACCAGGGAGGAGAAGGAAGAGCCCTTGACCTTGCTGCTGTACAGGTTACCTCCCCAGCTTAGCTTCTCAGCTCCTTGGACAGACTAGTGCAACCTTTCATCTGTTTCCTCAAATACTTACTAGAGCGTAACTCTTTCCTGACACTCCGGTATGTGGTTGATTTTAGATAGTAGTTAACTGAAGCTTGGAATAATTTGCTCCCTTCAGCTCAGGATAGTAATGGTGGAGGTCAGGGGAACTTACTCCATACATATTCCCTGCCAGACCCTCCTGCTTAGTTTTAAAGCAGCCAAGAAGGCCCACTTAAAAAAGAATATTCTTTCATTCCTCAATAACAGAAGAGTTGAAAGGTAAACTTCTAAGAAGTGCACAGAAGACTTGCTTTCTGGGATATTTCTAAAGTGAAATTTAAGGTGATTTTTGTTTGCAGGAAAGCAAGGGGGTGGTATACCTACAAACTGACTTTCTACCTTTAACTGTAGGAATAAATAATATCATATGCACTCGTTTTGTATTTTTCTTTAGCTGGCCATTATGTAAGCAGCCTCTGGAAGCATTTATTTATACTTTTTTTTTTAAGCCAAAGGCATATGAGGAGTTATGAAGTAGCTTTACTTTTTTTTTTCTTTAAATCAAGAGACAGTACATCAACAAAACAATGTCTGCAGGATGAAATCCTCTACAGAATCCTTAACTGCATTGTTAATAGGATCAATACTTCTCAACCATCACTCACATAAGGTATTTCAGGAACAGGGCAAAAGGGCAAAAAGAAAACGGGGGTCAAATATTAGAATTCATACTGTATTGTCACACTTGCTTATAAGAACATAAACAGTAGAAGATACTGCAGCACCACACAGAAAACACAGTGCCTGTGATGTAGTCAAACCTCATTCTGGGCTATCTTCCCCTAAACCACCCCGTCAGAAAGCTCAGAGACACGATTCCACAGACTCCAGTGATACCCAAGTAATAACAGCCATCACAGACCACAGTATTTGGTCCGAAAACTCATATCACTTCTTAATTCGAACTAGCTCGGTGAGATCAGAACGGTCCTCAAAACCGAGGTCATATAAAACAACACAAAAGTGCAAACATTTGGGGAGGGGGGCACACTTCTCCAGTGACAGTTTCTAGTTCATCTTGGAGGAAAGCTAGCAAGTTGAGGTCCCCCTGACCGACTGCACTGCTTTTAATTCCAAAGAACTAGGTTAGCAAGGAGTCTATGTAATAACTAAGAAAGTCTATCTGAAAGTTTAACGCGGCGAGTGGCTGAAAATAATCTTACCTCCTCAGGCAAGAGGCCGGCAGACCTGCAAGTCCTTTGCACATCTTGTTCAGTGTGGGAAGAAGAGCTGTGGCTTCTGTTTCGAGCGCACTCGGGCTTTTCTCGGTGAAGATGCCGTCAGACTCCTCGGTGCTGCTCCGGAGCCTGCAGGGGTCCCTTTTATAGCCCAGCGGCGGCCGCCCGGCCAATCAGACGGCAGCTCTAAAACCACCGCCCCGCAGCCTCCCGGCCAATCAGACGGCAGCTGTGAAACCGCCGCCCCGCAGTCGCCCGCCCCCCTGGCCGCCGGAGTTGCGCCGGGAGGTACTGACGCATCACCGAGCAAAGCGAACAGCCTGAGCGAAACCTCTTGCGGAGCAGGCGAACAGAAAAGGAAAATAGGCTCCCTGTCTCTACCGATGTCGGTCTGGGGATTGGAAGTTCTAGAAGAGGGGTGGGGGAGGGGGGAGAGAGAGAGTTTCAAATATTAAGAAACATAGCTTTATTCATTCTTTTTGTAAAAACAATGTCAAGGCGGGTTGCCTCTGGGAAGAAAAGGCGCCCGCAGGAGTCCGTGGGCTCATTTGGGGACTGAATCTCACTGCGCTTCCTTTTTTTTTTTTTGCATTAGAAATAGCCTATCCCACGTGGTCCAAGATCTCATCCTCACTCTTTCCAGAGGGGATTTGGCAGGATGGCAGTTTCCAGGCCGCGATTTGCAGAAGTTGCCTTTTGGGTTGTCACCTTCGTGCCGGGGTGTGGAGAGAGACATTGCTGGGTAGCAGACGGTTACGTGCCTGGCGGCACCGAAGATCAGCCTAGGGAGAATGGATTAGCCACATCTGTAATCAGCCTGACTGTGAAATACTTTTCTGAAACCTTACTAAGAACAGAATTCAGCCTAGCACTGATAGTTTCTCTCACACATACATGCTTCCTGCCAAAAAGCTGCAACACAGCCTTGGAGAACCAGAAGAAGGACTAAATGAACAAATACAGAGACACTTTCTTATTCACAAATGGAATTCTATCTTATTATGTCTTATGGAATTCAGATCTTCAAACTAGGACATCACACTATTGAAGAGAGACAGAGAGACAGAGACAAAAAAAAAAAAAAAGAAAAAAGAAAAAGGGGGGAGAAGGAAAAGGAGGAGGAGGAGGGGGAAGGAGGAGGAGAAATGGGAGAAGAAAATGGGTAATTTGCTTGCGTATTACCAGGCTTCAGAGTGAACATAAGAATATTTGACCCTACAGGTGCTTTTGAACACCTGGATGGTTAGTATCTTTTGTACACAGTATGACAGATTGAATGCCTCCAAGAACCATGCAGGTGTTTCCTTCTTGTAGTTGTGGCTCCAGTACCTACACCAGAGTTACAGAGGGGTCTCACCCATGCAGGAAAGCTATACATGGAAGGAGGGAAGGAATTGCTATGTCAGACCCAAACAGCTTTCATTTTTTAAGTAGACAGGCTCCTGATCATAGGATATAATGAGCTGTACTTTACGTAAGAGAAGCAGGGGCATCAAATGGTTTAGATGGAGAAGACGAAAATAGAAGGGTTCCAGTGAGATGCAAGGGTACCTGGGAATATAGAAAGGGAAGTGATAAAGAGCAATGTGCCTACCATGCACATGACCCTAGACATCCCACACTGCCCACCCTGTTATCCCGGTCCATGGCCCTCAGAGCAGGGAGATGGCAGAGAAAAAGAAAACGGTGGCAGGGCCATAATTTCTAGCAGATGTATTTAAATTATAGGAAAAAATTATCCGGCTTTCTCCAAGGCAGACAAGAAAAAATTAGATTAACTATTGGCCAACTTTTCCTGGAGGTTTAACATGGAACAGATAGATTTTTTTTGTTATGCTGACAGCTGTCCTTGGTTGTGTTGGGGAAGGGGACATAGTGCAATGCAAAATGGCGGAGGCCATCAGACCAAGGAAGGTAGGGAGATGGACTGGTCAGAACTGGCATCAAAGAGGAGAGGAAAAATTAAAAACGATAGGCCAGGGCTGCCTTTGTTTATCTAGGCACCCAAGAGAGTGATCATCCAAATAATTTGATTTTAGAAACATGAATGAAGACCTTGAACCTGGGTCAAAGAGAAGCGTGATCTGTCATAAGTTAAATACAAATGGTGCCAATAGATAAGCTAAATGGGATTCAAGATAATCTAGGCTAACACCTTCATTTTACCAAAAAGGTCAACAAGAGGAAAAGTGACTTGCCAAGATCATGACTTTTTACTGATAGAGCTGGTTTCTTGAAACTAGGTGCTATGGATTTTCTACTGTGCTATCGTATTATTAAACTGTCCTATCACATGAGATAAACCATGTAAACAGAGATATTTGTAAAATGTAAAGTGCTAGGCAAATATTGTTTATTGTTCGATTATATACAGTAGATAATAAAATGCAATATTAATTTTAGGCATTTCCTTCCAGGAGACTCTGCCTGATTATCTCTTGCTCCCTGACAGCAAGGAGCCACATTGCTCTGGTTCTCTACTAAATCCAGGTCATTTTAACTTTGTGATTACCTATTCATCTGTCAAGGCATTTCATAGTGTTTCACTTCTTTAACTACAATTTCTTAAGAGTTTTAATATTTCGGGCGCCTGGGTGGCTCAGTTGGTTGGGCGACTGCCTTTGGCTCAGGTCATGATCCCGGAGATCATGAATCCCACATCGGGCTCCCAGCTCCAAGGGGAGTCCGCTTCTCACTCTGACCTTCTCCCTTCTCATGCTCTCTCTCACTCTCTCTCTTTCTCAAATAAATAAATAAAAATCTTTTTAAAAAATTAAAAAAAAGAGTTTTAATATTTCAAAGAGTGTTTGGGAAAGCTTTATGTAAGTCAACTTATTTTACACTATGGGACTGGACTGTGTTTGAGGAGGCGAAGACAGGTACTTCACGATACCCTGACAATTTTCCGCCCTCTTTCTCTGTCATACACAAAGCCTTTTGTTCTATTATTCTGTGATTTGTCATTCCTGAATGATTCTTGTGAGATGGAATAGCTTCATTCTCAAAAGACCTACTTTTTATTTATTCATTGATTTAAGACCTGTCTTTTGAGCACCTACTCTGTGACCGGTTCTGTTGTGAGTGTGCACAATCAGGCAAGTCCCCGCCCAAGCAGAGTTTCCACCCAGGTAGAAGGAGTCAGAAAATAAAGATGTAATTCCAGATTTTAACCCATGCCATGAAGAAAATAAGCCAGCGATGTGTCGGAAAGAAACCGGATGGCAAGGGGCTTATTTAGCCAACGTGGTCAGAAAGGCCTCTTTGAAGTGGTGGGATCTGAAATGAGATCTTTCATTGAGGAAAGAAGGCCCCACAGTGGTCCCATTTTACAGGTGAGACATAGAGGGTTTGAGTAACTTACCTGAGGTTATGTATCTACAAGGTGGCGGGGACAGGAGGATCAGCTCAGATGGTCCAGGGTCTTTACTATTATCCTTTGTGCTGCCACGGCCACGAAGGATGAAAGTGTACTGTTTAGAGACCACAGAGATGTTGAGTGTGACCTTGGCTCTGGGGCAGAGGGAGAGGGAAATGAAGCTAGATGGGCCCTCTGAGACCCAACGGGTGTTTCTTGTCACACTGAAGACCAGGTTTCACCCTGTAGTTGTTGGGGGGCTAGGCAGGGTATTCAAGCAGATCATAATAGTGCTCTAGAAGTAGAACTTGGGAAGCACTGTCGGGGAATAGAGAGAGAGTGGCAGAAAGTTTGAAGGCTATCCCAGTAGTTCATGTAAAAGAAGATGATGGTAAAAAACACGACTGGCTAAGGATGGTGAGCCTCAAAGGAGGTTATATGTGGGAAAGCACTCCTTAAACTATAAACGCTTAGCATCTGGAAAGCATTGTGGACCCAAGCGCTATAAACACTGTTTCCTACTGAGGGACATTAAACCACACTGGATGTGAGCTGTGTGTGGTCCCCAGGTAAGTGTCTAATTTCTCCACCTTTAGCTCAGGGAGAACAAGAGAAAACATTGCTCAAGCTCTTCTGGGATCTGAAACAAGGGAAGAAGCTATTGTGGCAGGCACTGGATTCTTCTCCCTGGTATTAAAAAGAGGACCCTTTCCCAACAAGGGCAGGATAGAGACCAAGGCTCAGCCTTAGTCAACATTCACACCATCTCAGATCACAATTTCGTCTCAGGTGTTGGACCCACGCCCCCCTCCCCCATCTTAATAGTTGACTACAATCGCTGGGATGTCATTTCAAGTTATTGATTTAAGGCCAGAAAGCAAACAGAATCAACTGGAGAGTGCTCTACGCCAGGGAGATGAACAGGGATTTCCCTGGTGTCTCCCTTTTGGGAAATGTGTCTTTTTCACACCAAGCTCTGTATCAAGCTTGGTGGTCACATGCAGGAAATCAGAGCCCTTCCTTCACCCTGACACTGGACTAACACCAGGTGAGGTATGGCTCAATTTCCCTTGGATGGTGTCTCACTTAATGAGCTGAGAAAAATCTTTTCTTTCCTAAGAAGTAAGGGGAGAACCAAAATATCCTTATCCCAAAGATTTCATCTTTCTTTATGCAGAGCTTAGCCCAAGATAGAAACAGGAGTTTCGTAAGACTTCATTTACAATGTGTACATGGAAAGAGATGATAGGGTATCCTGGAATGTGCTTGAACTTCACAGCCAAGCTGACTTGGATTCTAATTATAGCTCTTCCACGTACTGGCTGGTTGGTCCTGCAAGCTAGGGTAAACGTTCTACATTTCAGCTTCTTCTTGTGTAAAATGAGATAATACTAAATGATCTAGTAGAGAGGTTCAGTGGTATTTTTCCAATGAATGTTGTTAGGATTATATGATACAATGTATGCCAAAGTTATCAGGAATACTTGGGAATCGCAAAACATTAACTATTATTATCAGAAATGTATTACAAATTTTATATGAATTAGCATTGTGATCATTATTCATCTCTTTAAGAAAAAAACAAACAATCATGGGCTCCCACTTGCCTTCAAATGAAAATGTAAATTTCTTGACATGACATGACCCTCCAGGACTTTGATGATTGGACCACAGCATACCTTTCCTCCCCCCTTCCACTATATTCATCATATTCATCCCAGACTGCTGAGGATTCCCCACACATCTGTGTATTTTCCCAGCTTCGTGCCCGGGCTGACAATGTGCCATCCACCTGGAATATTGGCACAATTCCCCACCTGTCAAACTCTCCTCCCCTGCCCTCTGTCCTAAACCATTGCCACCCCTTTTGTCCTCCCCTCTGTGCTTGAACCTAACCTCTATCTAAATTCTCTTTCAATCTGACTGTGTTACCTTTGCTTGTAATGTTTATGCAAACCTTTATGTTCAACGTCTTCTGTGGGTCTGAAAAGATGCTCACTCTGGAGACATAAATCTGACAAACACAGGGGAGCCTGGGTGGTGCAGTCAGTTAAGTGTCTGACTCTTGGTTTCAGTTCAGGTCATGGTCTCATGGGTGGTGACATTGAGCCCTGCATCGGGCTCATCACTCAACACGATGTCTGCCTGAGATTCTCTCTTCCCTCTGCCCCACCCCTGCTCTCTTCTCTCTCTCTAAAATAAGCAAATAAATCTTTAAAAAAATATCTAGCAAATACATATGGAACCCCTCTGTGTGTTCGGTACCACGCTAGGCAGTAGGTACAAGACCAGACTCTGCACTTTTCCATCCTACATTCTGGTGAGGAGGTGACAGCAAAAATCAAGTATATAGGCAAATAAATAAAACAATTATGAATTGGGATAAATACTGTCAAGGAAAAAAAAAAGACCTGCATCAAAGGATGCCTTAAGAAATAACAGGGTAGGGGCACCTGGGTGGCTCAGTGGGTTAAAGCCTCTGCCTTCGGCTCAGGTCATGATCTCAGGGTCCTGAGATCGAGCCCCGCATTGGGCTCTCTGCTCAGCAGGGAGCCTGCTTCCTCCTCTCTCTCTGCCTGCCTCTCTGCCTACTTGTGATCTCTCTCTCTCTGTCAAATAAATAAAATCTTTAAAAAAAAAAAGAAAGAAAGAACAGGGTAAAGAGTTCTACTTCATATTGGATGAAGAAGCAAGGTTTCTCTAAGAAGGTAATATTTAAACTAGGACCTAAAATATGGGAAGGTGCTAGTTATGCAAATAATGGGACATCCCAGGCAGAAGAAAGCAGATGCACAGGCCCCGAGGCCAGAAAAATCTGATGCATAGAAAACAACAGGGGCTAGGATGTAGGGAGTAGAAACAAGAAGAGCATAGATAGAGTATAGAGCAAGAACAACATAGATTTAGGGTTAGGATAGGATAGAGAGGTAGGAGCCTATGTAAGGGCATTGAACTTTATTTCCCTGATAATGTGAGAGGGTGGCATGTGCATTTCGTGACTCACATTTCCTGGATCTTAGACTGTTTTATGGTAAATAGAACCCAGGACGATCAAAAGGTTGGGTAGAAAACTGTAGAAATTGTCTAGAGAAGGAACGGTAGGGGTCTCCAACAGGCAGGAGGAGGGGACTCCATCCCCAACACTGAAGAGCTTGCATTCTGGTGGCAGAGAAAGTCATTCAACAATTAATTTCAGGAGAATACTAGACATTCACAAACAGGGATAATCATAGGTGCTGGGAGAGGAGGAGGGAAGAGCATGAGGTGCTCATGGGCATGAGCTGAATTACTTCACTACCTGAAAGGACAGGTATCATTATTTGTCCATTGCACACATGAGGGACCTGAGCACAAAGCAGCTAAGTAAGGTGACACAGCTAGGAAATCACTTAGCAAGATTGAAGCTCAAACCACTTGGTTCTTAACCCCCATGCAACACCGTCTCTCATATTAGTTGTGCTTTTCTGCCTGGCCAAGAGCTACTAGAAGCTTCTTATCTCATGTGCTTGCTTGTTCCAATGATAGTTCGCCTATATGCATTGTTTCTTTTCGTCCAGGGAATTGGGGTGATGAGGTCAGCCTCTATCACTCCAGTGAATTAAACTTCCCATGTCCGCTTTAAATTTGATGACTTTATTTATTTAAAATTTTTTAATTAAGGTGCAGCTGACATATAATATTATATTAGTTGCGGGTGTGGAACACAGTGATTTGCCAATTACATACATTGGAAAATGCTCAGTATAATAAGTGTCGTTCCCATCTGTCACCATACAGTGTTATTACCATGTTATTGACCATATTCCCCCATGTTGTAATTGACACCTCCATGGCTTACTTATTTCATAACTGGAAGTTTGTACTTCTTGATTCTCTTTGTCTATTTTGCCCCTCCTCCATCCACCCCTCCTCTCTGGCAACCACTGATCTGCTCTCTGTGTTTATGAGTCTATTTCTGTGTTTTGTTTGTTTGCTCATTGCTTTTGTTTTTCGGATTCTACAGATAAGTGAAATCATATGGTATTTGCCTTTCTCTGCCTGATTTACTGAATGTAATGACTTCGATCTTCACTCTTCAGTCACTGGTATCATTAACAAATCTAAGTGAAGGCAAGGTAAGAAAGAAGGAACAATTCCGGAAGTCTTGTAAAGTCATGCAGTAGTTCCCACCAGGATAAATTCCTCTGAGAATGTGCCTTATTTCAAAAGTGTTTTTTTTTTAATTGTAATCTTTTTTTTGTATTTATAATTAATCATTTGAGTTGATAATTAAGGCATAGAGAGTCATTATATGTGTTTCTAGAAAGGTCAAGTTTTAAGGAAACACTGCTCCAAAATCCTAAAATGAGAACCCACCCAAGGAACCCCTCTCAAGTTTCATCCCTGTCTGAGCTCAGTATCACCCCAGGTGAAGGTCATCAGGGAAGCAGCTCCGCACTCTTGTAGTATTTCTGACCGGGGCGTATGTGTGAACAAGTCAACAGACTTACTCATATCAATCTATGGAAACAGCTGCCCCTCATCTCACAGGAAATAACAGTGATTGAAATAGTATCATCATGCCAAGGTGTTGACCCAGAAATATGGAACGGCGTCCCACAATATAGAGTTCGTGTGCCTTGATTGTTTTGGGGAAGCATCGATGGGTTTTTGTTGAGTCATAAAATGGCCTCAGCCATTTCCTCTTAAAACAACCCATTTCGGTAACACTTCACAGTTTGCGATGCACTTTTTCTACATTATCTCATTTGCCTTTCACATCAAACTCAGTATGTCCAAAATTGAAATAATTTTGCCCTCCGCAAACCACTCTGCCTCCAGCGTTCTTTATTCCCATCAATCTGCTCCTGTGATGTTTTTTCTCTGTTCTTCTTCTCCTGCCTTGTTAACCTGCTTCAGCCCCCCCTCCCCTTGCATGTGCACTGGAACAGATGACTTCGTTGCTTTTTTTTTTTTTTTTAATTTATTTGAGACAGAGAGAGAGAGAGAGAGAGGGAGGAAGAGAACAAATGGGGAGGAGTGTCAGAGAGAAACAGACTCTCTGCTGAGCAGGGAGCCCAACGCGGGGCTCGATCCCAGGACTCTGAGATCAGGACCTGAGCTGAAGGCAGACGCTTTCCCGACTGAGCCACCCAGGTGCCCCACTTTCATTGCTTTTGAAAGCAAAAGCGCCCCTGCTTTAATGAACTCTTTAAGCAGAACATCAAAAAGAGAGCAGAATTACGTGAAGCAGCTGGAAGGACAGAAGAGCTTTCCACCCCATCAGATCATCTTCTGAAATCCCTGACGTTTTACTGGAACACCGCTTTGCCCATTCATTCGTTTATTTATTTGTTTATTTATTTAGTCTACATCTGCTTACACGCACTGGTGGCAGGGTTGGGCAGTTGTGATACAGACTATCAGGCTGACAACAGCTAAAATATTTACTATCTGGCCTTTCACAGAAAAAACAAAAATGAAAACAGCAACTACAACAAAAACTGTGCAGGCCGCTGGCCTACAATGTAACAATAATCAAGTAAACGGGCTTCCACATGAACTCTTCTTTCTCTCATTCATCCATCTAGCACACTGCAGCCATATCCTGCCTCAACAAGTTATTCCACTAACTTTCTACAAAAGAAAGTCACAATTTCTTCACCCAGACTACCCAACACTTGACTTCCATGTACCTTTTCGACCTTAATTTCCAATCCCTTCCCAAATACGCCGAAGTATTGACTTTTCTCTCTCAGTGGTCCATGCTTTCTTATACCCAAGTCATTTTTATCTAGGAAAAGCCTTCTTGCTCTTAGCTACCCAATCTCCAAACTTGAAATCCCTTCAGAAGAGTTAACTGAGCCCACCATGAAAAGAGACCTCCTTCCTTCAGTTTGCCGAAGTACTTTTATCACTACTTATCACGGCATCCAGCAATTTCTATCATAAATACTAATTACACACACTCGCTAGTATTCTTTCTTTTACTGTCTTATAAACTCATTGATGATAGGAGGCTGACCATACCCCATCCTTGCAGAAGCTACTGGTACCCAGTATTCGTCTTGCATTTAAGGAGCTTCAGCTAAAGAGTTGCTGAATGAATAAGCCCATGATCCTGCAGAGTAAGAATTATTATAACATCCATTTTACCAATGAGTAAACTAAGAAATAAGATGTGTGTCAGTCAGGATAAATTAGCTTCTACTACATTAATATACAACCTCCCAAATGCACTTAAAAGAACAAAGATTTCTTTCTTGTTCATCCCGTGTGTCCTTTTAGGCTGTGTCCACTGCTGTCTTGACTCTCAGACTAGGGCTCTTTCTGGAATATTGCTGCTGTTCTACGAAAGCTTGTTCTTAGGAGTGATGTACATCAGTTCTGTTTATATGTCATTGATCAAAGCAAATTGCACAACCAAGCTTGATGTCCAAGAGGCCAGCAAGCATAATCTGTCCCCGAGGAGGGGCGGCAGATATTTCTGAATGCTAACAAGGTCTACCGCAAGGAGGTTAAATGACTCGTCCAAAATCCCACAACGAGCGAGTGACAGGAAGTGAAAGGAAGGCATTTGATATGTAAGTCCAGTTTCTCTTTTCACTCCATCATAAAACCAACTGCCAACCAGAGGGAATAAAGTGGCGCCTGCAGGAGTAGCTCTGCTTTAGCCACGAGAACTGACCCACCAGCCGGGAACACTCGAAGGGGAGAAAACAAATGAGATCAGTGATCTCCTTAGCGTATCACAATCGGAAAATCCACGATTGTGGCCACGGATGGAAATACAGGAAGTGACAGCTTCTGTTATTGTTGATTGCCTTAAGAGGATGCTGGAAGCAGCGAGAACGCAGTAAATGGAATAAAGCTTCAGCTGCATTACCCAGGCTCTAAATACCATTACCAGCGCTCGGGGACAGAAGGGCCTGCGGAGGCTGGATGGCACAAGGGCTATGGGGACATGCATCAGGCTGAGGGGCACTTTGCTCATGTGTGTCTCTTTAAATGTGCTCATCTGCCTATTTATGGCAAAAATCATTTGGATTTGGTTCACATAAGCAGTGCAGCTTTCTAGCCATTTTTATGGAGAATTCGTCAAACAGTTAGTTTCTACTATGTTCTGGGCACCATGCTGGGCCCGGGGAATGAGACAGATATCCCTCCTGACCTCGCAGAGATTATAATCCAATGCAAAATGCAGACATGGAGGGTACTGAGAACAAAAAGAGAAGAATAGGTTTGTAGGGGACACTCTTAGTGCTCTGACAAGTTTCTCCCGAATCCCTTTTACTGTTTCTCTGAGCTTCTCCCCCCCCCGAATTCTGAATGTCTTCACTTCTACTCGCCCACACCTGACCCACTCTTTGGAGGACCACTTTCAGCATACTGGAGCAGCTCGGGCCGCAAGCTCAAAAAGTGGGAGTTGCCTAGGAGTTTAAGTGCCTTCTCCCAGTGACTGCTAGGAGGGTGTGGAAGCCAACCTCACTTGCCTTTCCAGGGAAACAAAGCTGGAGCCATAATTCACACTCCAGAGTTCCCCAGAGGCTGGGCCTTTGATGCAACTGTACCTTGCTAGTGTCCCTCCACAAGAAAGCACCCCACTGGTGAGAGACCCCGCAAAACGTTCATAGCATCCGGATTGACTTGTGCTCATTTCAACCACATTCAATTTGGGAGTTTCATAGCATAGACGACACAAGATGAGAAAATTGCAATCTGTTCTCAGGCACTTTAGAGTCTTCTAAGAGGAAGAAATTAAAGTTAACACAATAAAAATAGTGTCAGATGAGTGTCAGTGAAGAAGTACAAAATGCCAAAGAGGTTCAGAGGAGAAAAGATTATATCAACTTAGAAAAAAACAGGAAGGGTTTTACAGAAGATGTGCCATCCAGTAAGCCATGAAATCATGACTAGGATTTCGAGAAATCTAGCACAACCTGAGCCGATCCCAGGATCCCGCTGGGTGCCACACACAAACATCCGCAGAACATCAAGCAAAAATTATCAAAAACTGGGGGCATCTGGGTGGCTCAGTTGGTTTAGTGTCTAACTCTTGATTATGGCTCAGGTCATGACCTCAAGATCGTGAGATCGAGCCCTGTGGTGGGCACTGGGCTGGGCACAGACCCCACTTAAGATTCATTCTCTCTCCCTCTGCCCCACACTTGTGTTCTCTTTCTCTCTCACTAAGAAATAAAAATAATCAAAAATTGTTTCCAATCTAACACATTGCCAGTTCATAACCAGTGCTGCACTTATAAATTCCTCCTTCCTCTCCTGTCCTATCGTCTGTCATCCTCAGCAGTTGAAGACTCTTCCTCTATCCCATTTACAAGAAGTACTTGGCATCTTTGGGTAGCCTGAGCACAAAGGTGGCCACGGCCCTTTTCAAAGGGTTTGGGAGAAGGGAAGGTGGGCTGACCCACCTGTTAAAAAGTATTGCCCTTGTGCCAAGAAAATAGAGTGGGCAGCCCCGAGGTCTGTGTTCTAGAACCATGCCTGGAAGTCGGGTGAGTATCGGATGAACAGAGAAAGACTGATGCTATGTACCAGGGTCTCCTGTGTGCGCTTGTTCTACAAGCCCTCAGTAGTTTTGGCGACATGAGGTGTGAAGTCCACGTTAGTTGGATACAAGAGAAATGACCATACTTGTTGGATTAGAGGGGAAGGGGGCAAATAAAACTTAGATTTGATGAACTCTACGCACCTTAATTTTCTGTTGTACTGTGGAAACAGTATTCAATTTTTAGGAAGAAAAGTCAAGTGATGGGTGTGTGCATGGGGGGGAGTATTTACACTAAAGATCTATTTTTCACAGCTTCCAGACTGGGATCTGAAATGAGCACCCAGTTGGCCCAACCTCGGTCTCTGGGCCCTAACCCCCATCTCCCGAGAACCCCACTGATAAATGGGAATTCATGTTCATGCTCCTATGAGCCACTGAGGCACAAGAGATCCAATTATGCTCATCACACTTTCCCCCTTAAGGCAGAGAGTGGGCTAAGGCACTTTAGAAAGACTTTTGGTAATAAGTCTTGAAGCAAAGAGGTTTTTCATTTTACATTTCAGGTAATTGGAAAATGAGGTCATGATTGTATTAGTTACATTTTTGGCCTAACTCTAAGTAAAAAGTACAGAGCTAAGTGTTGTGGCTGTTGGACAGACAAGGAAGAGGGGTCTTAACTTTAAAAATAGACATTCAGGGCGCCTGGGTGGCTAAGACGGTTAAGCATCTGTCTTCGGCTCAGGTCATGATCCCAGAGTCCTGGGATCGAGTCCCGCATCAGGCTTCCTTCTCAGGGGGAGCCTGCTTCTCCCTCTGCCTCTGCCTCTCTATCTCTCTGTCTCTCATGAATAAATAAATAAAATCTTTTTTAAAAATAAATAAATAAGATAGACATTCACAAATAATGATATGGGGGCAAAGGAGAGGAGAAGGCACATTCAGGGTGAGCATCTCAAATGTAGCATCTCAAATAGTGGTGTTGTGCTCAGCTACCAAACTAGTATCTTACCCGAAACTAGAGGTGGAGGTTACTCATTTCAGTTTTACGTTTGTTATTTTTGCTCCTTGTCTTTCTGATCTGTCCTGCTGGTTAAAAGGTGCGTTGGAAGGAAAATGTGCTGATGGGGGAGGAGTTTTCTCTCGCTCTCTCTTTTTCGCAGGCTCTGATCGTGTTCAGGCCCTGGATTCCTCTCGGCCAAGGGACACCTGTCTCACTCTGCCCCCAGCCACTGCCATCCCTCCGCAGATTAGGCATTTACTGAGCAGCTACTATATTCTGGCCCGTTTAAACCTACGGAGACAGAAGGTGTCCCCGTACATGTTCACAATGCCTTCTCAGTTTCCAAGATGATTTCACATTTTTTAAAGATTTTAGTTACTTATTTATTACAGAGAGAGAAAAAAAAAACATGAGCAGGGGGAGGGGCAGAAGGAGAGGAGGGAGCAGGCTCTCTGCTCAGCAGGGAGTCCCATGTAGGTTTCATCCCAGGACCCTGGGATCATGACCTGAGCCGAAGCCTTAGCCAACTGAGCCACCGGGGTGCCCCTGATTTCACATTTCAATCAAGGAAATGTGTCTTATTTCTGCCCCCTTTGGAGAAAATGGAGATGAGTTTGGTTGGAAACCTTTGAAAAGGAAGTTCATTTCTATTTGATTACCCATTCAAGAAACAACCTGGGGATTATTCTCATTCTCTGTGAAATTTTACTCTCTAGGTCAGAAGTCTCTCTGGTTAAAAATCAGGAAAGGAAGGGCTGCTTTCTGTAAAGCTTGCACCAATGCAGTGCGAGAGATCTTTAGAGATCTGCAAGAGATCAGGAAACATGCATGGGTCATGTCTTGGGGGTTCTGAAAACTGGCTCAAATCCCATGAAATCCTGACCTCACAGCGCCCATGAGCGACCATATTCACCTTCTCCTGTAGCCTTCACAGCAGGCTCTGAGCTGGGAGTGGCATGAGGGGAAGGAAAATAATCTCAAGCCTATTTTTCAGACGAGGAATAAAGTACAGAACAGAGAGCCCAAGTTAGGGAAATATCGATGATTAATAATTAGTTAAGTAATTGCTAATAAGTAATTACTAGTAAGGTCGAGTCCAGATCTTCTGACTCTAATTCCCGTGTTCTCCTGATAGCTCACAGCTGTTCTCTGAAATGAGGCCTCTTTGAAGCCTCATTAGACACCCACATAGAAATGGCAGGGCCTTTTTGCCAACGGCCATCCAGTTTCCATTCTACTTTATAAAAATCAAGTGGGAAAATGCACCAGGCTATTAGAAATTATGCCACTAGAGCACTGCTGATGGGAAATGTGGGCGATTTAATCTGCTTGGAGATGCCGAACACCATCCAACAGGAGGTTACTATGGCAATGCCACTCTTATCTCAGTGGCTTTAAACAAAAATATCTCAAGAGCAAAGTAATTAGGTAAGTAGAGCAGTGCGTCTGCGTTGTTTCATGCAGTCATTTCCCAATGATTACTGTTTTATTGTTGTGCCTTGGGCTCACAGGTCCCACCTAATATAGCAGTCCTGCCCAGGGGAGGGGGACGTCATGTGTGTGTGCACACACATGGGTGTGTGCGTGTGTATGTAGTGTAGGGGTGTGATGGGGGCAGTACCTTGGATTAGCATCTGTCCCCAAAATTCCTTTCGCAAGTGGCGCCATATGGCAAGCTCCCACTCCAGAGCAAATGGGACAAAAGAAGTTATATGTGGGACCACAGAACACACACAGCCTCAGGTTGGGCTTGTCAGAGGGTTATGAGTGCCTGTTACAGGAGCAATGTTCATCTGTGCTTTGCTTTTCTCCCTGCAAATTAAATTTAAGTGCCTCTCCATGTTGCTGCTTCTAAGTCCCTGTGACTCAGAGTGTCTCTTCTCAAGGATCCCAGAACATCTTCTCTTTCTGTTTCTAATGCCTGGCGTCCCTACCTGTCCAACCAGGCATCAC
>CM052814.1:7562965-7597488 GCA_028533885.1 Nasua narica | reverse complement strand
GGCCATGCTCCTCATAACTTACACACCTCCAGGCTACACAGTGGAATCTCTAGTTGCCCACACGAAGGGAAAGGTATGCACATGGGGAAATCTGGCAAAATTAAGAAGTTATTCATGGTTGTCTTCCATTTTCTTCTCTGTGCCTTTTAGATATCCTGACTTCTTCCCTTTAGCCTACAGCGCCACAAAAATCAGAAAAGGATTGACGCTCTTTATTTAAAAACATTCTGGTGAGTACTTGCCATGTGCTCGTACCGGGATTACAAAAAAGACAACCAAATATCCTATGCAAATCAAGGATCCCACAGTCTAGTTAGGACAGACCCAAACTGATAAGGTTCCGCAGGGGCGCATAGGGCAGTTTGAGACCAGTGCAGGTGGGGGCACAGATGATGGCACCCAGATGTTGGTGCCAATGAACAGTTTCCATTCACAACACTTCTAACACCAAATGGGTGAGGTTTTCCCCCACCCCGACCAATTTTCCAACTCTCCAGACACCAGCTAGGTGCCCTACAATTCAATTCAGTTCTGATACTGATTCCTCAAAGTTAGCATAGACCCCACAGCCTGAAGGCTCAGTCCCACAGAACTGTACCCACTTTGAATACCAGCCTTGAGTTCCCGCCTACCACCCGCACTTCTAACTGAATGGCTATGAGCCAGGGTCCCCACAACTCCCTCCTTCTAGTTTGCTAGAACATCTCACAGAACTCAGGAAAGTGCTTTACTTACGATTATCAATTTACTACTGAGGATACAAATGAACAGCCAGATGAAGCGCATACAGAGGAAGATCCAGAAGCATCCTGAACGCAAGAGCGTCTATTCACCTGGAGCTGGGATGCACCACCCTTCCAGTATGTGGATGCATTCATCAGAGCTCCCTGAACTCCATTGCTTAGGAGATTTTTATGGAGGTTTCAGCCCACAGGAATTATTGGTTATTAACTATATGCGTCCCCTCTCTCCCTTCCTGAAGGTTCGGGGGGGTGGGACTGGAAATTCTATGCTTCTAATCACAACGTGGTCTTTCTGGTGACCTGAAGCTATCCAGGGACCTGAAAAAAGTTCCCTTATTAGAACAAAAGATGCTCCTATCACTTAAGAAATTCCAAGGGACTTAAGAGTTCCATGTCAAGAACCAGGGGCAAAGACCAAATAAATATCTCTTATTACATCACAATATCACAGCCTACCAGGATGTGACTCTTACACGGAGTTCTGCAAAAGATGTTTTCATGTGTCCCATGAGTAGAAAAATATTTCAGACAGGGAACATCCTATGGAAAGGCAGAGGGCGTTGAACTGCCCGCGCATTTGGAAAAGAGCAAGCACATAGTTTAGACCACGAGGTAAGGTGGGATAGAGCAGCCAGTTCTCCTCTAGGCTCAAACAGTTGTCAGATACACCAGCTGAGGAACGTGGGTTTTTCTCTGCAGGTGCTGCAAGGCGGCTGTACAATTTGAACCTGGGGAGTGACACGATCAGATCTGTGCAAAAAGAGTCAGAGTCAAACCCAGGAAACTCGTAAGGAGACGACGTGTATCTGAACAAACGTTTTAGTGGGAAAGAGGCAGTTGAGAGAAGGCAGAGGCGAGAGGAATCGACACTAATCACAAAGTGTGGGTGCAGGGGAGGATCATGGGTGGGAACACAGGTGGGTCTGGTGGGGGGGGGGGGCTCTGTACCTTGGATGGGGCAATATTTGCCCAGACAAGGGGTTGCTTGGAGCACTGTGCTCTATTCCTGTTTCCTGAATACCACCAAATGTGATCTAAAAATTTCTGCTGTTGCAAGACCCTAAGGGACCTGTGAAGGATGACAGGAGGGTGGCCTCCTCTGAAGTGTGGTTACTATGTGCACAGCTCTCCCCATGTGGTTTCAACGCCCCGGCCCCCCTTCCGGGAACTCTCCTGGCGCCCAATCTCCCAGCCGGTGATTTCCCTTTGGGCCAAATTGAGACTGAGGCATCTGCGCATCATCTGATAAAGACGCTCACGGGGTGCTGGAATTTGTACACACACATGCAGACCAAATACTAAAACATAAATATAGTAAAAATACGTGTACTTAATTATATTGTGTATGTTCTGGTTTTTGTGGGGCGTTTTGTTTTGTTTTGTTTTGTTTGTAAATAACCATTGGCAACAGGACAGATGCAACCCCTAACATTTATTTTCATGGCTTAAGGCAAAAAAACACAAATGGCAGTCATTTTTTTCAGGTAAAAATCATGTTTCCTGAACAAAAGGCTGGGGTTCATCTCCCGCCTCACATAAGTACTGTTCTTCAAGACAACCCCAGCAGAGGGCTTTCGGTCACTCACAGGGTATTTAAAAGACATCAATGGAAAGGCTAAGATTCGAGAAAATTCCTAATTTTACCATCTACTGTTTTTTTTGTTTTGTTTTGTTTTTTGTTTTTTTACCATCTACTGTTTTTATCAAAAATATTTTTAAGAGATATTGGCTTTTGGGGCACCTGGGTGGCTCAGTCGTTAAGCATCTGCCTTCAGCTCAGGTCATGAGGGTCCTGGGATCGAGCCCCACATCAGGCTCTCTGCTCAGTGGGGAGTCTGCTCCTCCCTCTCCTTCTGCCCTTCCCCCTGCTTGTGTTCTCTCTCTCTCTCTCTCTCTCCACTCTCTCTCAAATAACTAAATAAAATCTTAAAAAAAAAAAAAGAGTGAGAGAGAGAGAAACTGGCTTTTTATTTTCTGTGGGTGAAGAACGTAATGACCATGAGGCCCGTGTGGTACTTGGATTCCCGCTGAGGTGTGGGAAGATTTGCCCAGAATTCTCTCATAGCATCAGTTCTGACGTGGACATTATTTTTACCTGAAGAAATGACAGACACCCAAACTACGGCAATACAGACTTACGCATTTGATGGATGTTTTCTCAAAAATGCATGAAATGAGTCCATCTCTTCATGGAAAACAACTGACAGTATTTGTTACCAAAGGTTAAATTGCAGCTTTCCACTGAAAATTAAAATTTTAGAAAACTCATGCACTTAACAACTTTCCAATACGTCATGACTTTTTTGATGAGATGACTGGTGATATTCATGGATTTTTAAAATATTTCATAAGGACATATGTCAATTTTTGGAAGATCCACACAACTCAGTGAACTATTATTTTCCAAAATTATGCTTGAGAAAAAAAATCATTCAAAATGCAAGATGACTGGTGGATTTTAATGTAAAAAAATACTAAGATGTCCTTGAAATGGCCTCAGATTTACACTGCACAAACTCTTTGGGAAGTTACTACTTAACCAAATTTGGGTGTAAAAGCAAAGAAGAATATCAACAATTACATGAAAACGTTATTAAAATATACCTTCTTTTATCCATCTATGTATCTATGCGAGGCCATAGTCTTTTCAGATACTTTGGTCAAGATTACTTATTACAACACATTGAATCCTGAAATAAGAGAATCCAGCTGCCTTCTTTTAAATGAAGCAATCAAGAGATTTGGAAAAATGTAAAATAATACTACCCTTCTCCTTCTTTTTGAAAAAGATGGTATTTTTCATTTAAAAAATTTTTATGAACAGAGATGGGTTTCTAATCGTTATTTTAAATAAACACAAATTTTAATATAAAATATTGGATTTTAAATAAAAATTTTAGTTTTAATTTCTAAAGTGATAAGTACAAATGGATATTATCCACTTTAAAAAAACAGCTCTTTAGGGCGGGGTCTTCATTAATTTTTAAGAGTGTAAAGAGGTCCTAGAGCCAACAACTTGGAGAACTTCTGGTCTAAATGTTTCCTATAAATCAAACTAACAAACTGTAAAATAAAATGTAATCTGTCCTCCTACCTTGACAACTCAGGGTTGAATCTGGAACTTTTCTGGTTTGGAAGATAAGAGTGTTGGGAGGGGGGTTCCAGGCTCTTGCTCTGAAGCCCAGGTCCCTTTTCCTCTCCAAGCGCCACAAGGGGCGTCAAGATGGGCAGGTGAGGGGCACCTGGGCAGCTCAGTCGTTAAGTGTCTGCCTTCAGCTCAGGTCAGGATCCCAAGGTCTTGGGATTGAGCCCCATGTTGGGCTCCTTGCTCAGCGGGAAGCCTGCTGCTACCTCTCCCACTCCCCCTGCTTGTGTTCCTTCTCTCTCTCTTTCTGTCAAATAAATAAATAAAAATCTTAAAAAAAAAAAAAAAGATGGGCAGGTGAACACCCAGGTCACATGTCTAAGCAGATGCCCCCCTGCTGCAAACAGCTTTCCCTTTAGGCCTAGAGGCACACGCGCCAATAACAAGGGCCACTGTCAGAAGGATGGACCCTTCAGGATGCCTGCAGGCCTTGGAGCCAGGCTTTGGGCCATTTGGGAGGAAACACAGGACTCCAGGGACTTGTGGTTTCGCTTAGACCCAAGGCGATGGGCACAGGTTCCAAATGAACGTTGCCCCTCCGCCCTGCGGATGCCTCTGCCCCATCTCCAGGAGGTGTGGGCCAAAGAAGGGTCACAGGGAGCCCTCTGAAACACAAGCTGTCTTCCTACTCTTCCCCGGCTCTAAACACAGGACTCTTTGGCACATCACTCTTCTCTCCAAACCCCAGGTTCGTCTCTGTGACCAAGAGAGAGACTGGATTCCATGCAGTGCAAACAACCCAGGACTCCGTTTCCTTCCTGATCCACAGGACATCACGCAAAGGAAGATGGCAATAACTGAAAAAATAATTGGAAATTATGTTTATTATTGTTGTTAAATAATTATTATTACAATTATTAAAAAATAAAAACTAATTGGAAAAGCTTAAAAAAAACTCTAAAAATTTCAGGGCACATTACATGAGATTGATAGAACCCTTTTCCCTCCCACCAGCAAACTGAAACAGAGAGACCCTGAAATAGTTCTGTCTCATCTTCCTTTTTACTGATCTTCAATTCCAAGGACAGATGAAAAAGGTTTTTTCCTTCCTGTATTTTTCCCCCTGTTAATCCTGTCCATGAAGTCTTGATAAAAGAAAGTAAAGTGTTACAAATGTGTCATCCAAAGGGTAATAAAGTGTGATTACCGTCGCTCAGCCTTCATTCATGCCACTCTGCAAGTCTGTCCTACTTCCATTATCAGTCTGGAGTGAGAAAGATAATAGAATTCCATCGACCTCCACCCCTGGAAGCCTTGGTCCCCGGATCCTTCCCCTCACTCACTCAATAAAAGCAAAGTTAAATTCTCTTTCCTTTGTGCTTCTATATAGCACCTTATATTTCTACTAAGAGCATATATAAAATGTGTTTTCTTTGTAATTTTTATATATTTCTCATCATTATATTATCCACTGCTCTAAGACAGCAAACGCGTTTTCATGAGCTCTGTTCTTTCCAACGATTGGAATGCAATACATGTTTATCAGATTGAATCAGCCATAAAGTCTAACTGATTGTAACTGTGAAATTTCTCTGATGATGATGTTTTTACACATTGAACGACCTCAAATAAAGACTAGAGATTCGTCCACTTGGCAAATGGCCTACTCATCCTTCAAGATAGCTCAGGGGTCCTTTCTCCGCCCCCACCCCCAGTACCTAAACCACACTGTTCGTGGCACAAGCAACTTTGGATCATCAAAAACATTACCCTTCTCTTGGGAAACTTTTAGAAGGAATATCTGAGTCGCTGCAACTTTAAGCAAAATTTTCTTAAGAAGATTCTTTATAACAGCATTTTGTAGCCTGTGTGCTACATAACAGAGTCCTTTGAAGGATTTCATTAAAAATGTTGGAGAGGATGTGGAGAAAGGGAAACCCTCTTACACTGTTGGTGGGAATGCAAGTTGGTGCAGCCACTTTGGCAAACAGTTTGGAGATTCCTCAAGAAATTAAAAATAGAGCTACCCTATGACCCTGCAATTGCACTACTGGGTATTTACCCCAAAGAAGCAGATGTAGTACAAAGAAGGGCCACATGTACTCCATGTTCATAGCAGCAATGGCCACAATTGCCAAACTGTGGAAAGAACCAAGATGCCCTTCAACAGATGAATGGATAAAGAAGATATGGTCCATATATACAATGGAATATTATGCCTCCATCAGAAAGGATGAATACCCACCTTTTGTATCAACATGGACGGGACTGGAAGAGATTACGTGGAGTGAAATAAGTCAAGCAGAGAGAGTCAATTATCCTATGGTCTCACGTGGGGAACATAAGGAAAAACATGGAGGGCATTGTGAAAAGGAAAGGAAGGGTGAATGGGGGAAAATCGGAGAGGGAGATGAACCATGAGAGACTGTGGACTCTGAGCAACAAACTGAGGATTTTGGAGGGGGGGTTGGGTGAGCCTGGTGGTGGGTATAGAGGAGGGCATGCATTGCATGGAGCACTGGGTGTGGTGCATGAACAATTAATCTTGTAACACTGAAAAAATAAAATAAAAGTATTTTGGGGAAAAAAAGGCATCTATAACCAAGTAAGATTTGGAGAGGCTGCATATTATACCCCTCTCTAACAGATTTTCCACATAGAATAGTACTGTGAGAAGTCTGTTTAAAGAAAAATAAGGAAACTGTTTACATTTATTTTTTGGCTAGTTTTTTTTTTTTTTTAACTCTTTGGGCCAAGGATTTCTGTGTTTTGTTTTTCTCCCTTCAATTTATGCCTGTAAACATACCTGGGAATTCCAGTTCTATGGAGAATGTTCTGGGAAATTGATAGGAGAAAAACCCACATTTTTTATTAATCATTTCATGGTACCTCCTCTTCATGCATCATAGCCCAATAGTAATGAGAAGACTGAATGTGATGTCTTTTCGGAGAATTTGGCCACTGACTAATAAAGAATCTGACTGAGTTTCCTTCTGCAGGGTTGGTTTGATTTTTGTTTTTTTGTTTCTTACAATCTCATTAAGCTTTGACTCATTTCTGTTCCCAGCAATTTGTGAGATCAGCAGTAAAGTATGATCTTTGTTCTATAGAAATGAGAAAGGTTCAGGAGCGTCAAGTGACTTCCCCATCCCCCGGCTGGCAGGTGGCAGAACCAAGGTATGGCACTGGCCTTCTAATTCCTGAGGGGCTGCCTCTCCGATGGGGCATGTCGGTTTGGGGGAACGTGATTTTTTTTTTACCTCTTTTTCTTTTACTGTCACATTTCATATCTATTGAGTCACAAGGAAAATTTTAGCATTGGCTTTAGCATCAGACAGATCTGAGTCAGAGTCTCATCTCTTCATCTCTTCAGGTGTGTGACCTCTCCACACCATGTCGCCCGTCAGAGGCGGCTTCCTCATCTGGAAATGGAGCATGTCATTTACCTGCAGGGACGGTCGTGAAGTTTCAGACCATCTTCACAAGCACTGTGCTCATGCCTGGCCACAGTACCCACTCAGGAGCTATCTGTCGCCAAGCAGTCCTTGACACAGTGGGGGTGGAAAGCCTCTCTGAGTGCATGCAACTATGTGATACGAAAGCAGCTTCAAACCAAGAAGCCTATTCTAAACTTCCACCCCCTGAAATACTTTGAGACATGTAGAATTCCAATGGCGGCAATATCCTCACTGGTAGATAAAACAATTTGACCGTTCATGAGGCAGGGATCGGAGGGGCTTCACAGGACGTGAATCTCCCCCACAGCCTGATGGTAATGGAGTCACCCAGCCTGTGTCTCCAACTGAGATGGGAAAAGATTGGATTTCCTGAGATTCTCATAGCTATCATTTATTGACCACTGGCTATGCTCATTTACATGTACTGCCTCTAACTCTCACAACAACCGGCTTCGTAAGCATTATTAGTGCTTACAGATGGAACAATGGCAATTCACACTTCTTAGATAACTTTCCCAATCATTAACTGCAATATGCATCATCATATATACGTTTCTGCTCACCCGAGCAAGAGCGCCTAAGAGTGGAATTGGAGGTCAAAAGCTATGGCCACTTAAAATTTTGATAGATTCTGTCAAGTTGCCTTCCAAAAAGAGTTGCGCAAAATTAATACTCCTCAACAATGAATGAGTGTCACTTTTCCCCACACTTTGGCAATACCATTAATTACATACTTTAATTTTTTTTTCCAATTTGATGGGTAAAAAAGATATCCCATCAAGCATGCTTTAATTTATAGAGGTTTAGTAACTTGTAAAAATGTTTCTGGACACATAGTGTCCTTTTTCTTTTGACTACATGTTATATCCTTTTCTTTGGGGTTGTTTTTTTCTTTGGTTGTTTGTCAAAGACAGCTTGACTTTGTCATGTATGTGGCACATATCTTTGTTAATTTAAAACAAACTGAAAGGTGCCTGGTGGCTCAGTTGGTTAAGCATCTGACTCTTGGTTTCAGCTCAGGTCATAGTTTCAGGGTCTTGAGATGGAATCCTGCACTGGGCTCCGAGCTGGGCATGGAACCTGCTTAAGAGTTTCCCTCTCCCTCTGCCCTTCCGCCCCCTAGCTTGCACTCATGCACTCTCTCTCTCTAAAGAGAAAATAAGATAAAATAAAATAAAGTATTTTTAAATAAAACAAACTGAAAAAAATCATAGTTTCCATCACTGGGAAATAAGTTCATAATTTATGGTATATCCATACAATGGGAAAGGCAAATTATCTGCACTGATTTGGAAAGATCCCCAGGATATATTGTTAAATGGACCAGAAAATGGAATTACATGTATACTAGACCCCCTGCGGAGACACTTATGTACACATTTATATATGTACAGATATATATATTTATATAAATATATATATATATGATTCATGATATACATATCATGAATAATAAAAAGATCTGGAAGTGTATATTTCTAACAACTATAAATAGCCTTGAGGGAAAGAGTAGCTTTAACCTGTCACATTTTTGTACAATGTACAATTTTGTACATATGTATGTATTTTGTACATATGTATTACTCCTAAAATACTTTTTAAATAATATTATATATGTATACTTATATATACATATACACATATGAACATATACTTTAGAAGATTGGTTTTAAAAAGTCATTTCCTTTTAGGCGACACGGTCACTAACGGGACAGACTCTGTCTCCCACGCCATGCTGCCCCCGAGCAGAAACAAGGCTTTTCTGCAGCACAGCGAAGTTTCCAGGGTAGGCGTTGACAGCCTTCCCGCTGTCCAGGAGAGAAGGCGGGGGCTGAGAAGACACCAGAAGATTGCAGCATCATTAGTGATGAAGTGCACAGTGTTTTTTCTTACTCATCATGATAACATCAGCTCCTGTTATCCTGAAAAACAGAGGCTTTTCAGAAACTGCCTTTCCAAGGCTGAGTTCAAGGTACTTCTATTGCAAATAAGAGTGAATGGACAGGAGGGGACAAATTCTCCAGAAAGGAGAAAAGAGGATGGATAATGCTAGAACCAGAGGTTAAGTGAATCATGGGTGATGAGTACAACAGCGAATTACACATGGGGATTGTCCCACCCACCACAAGAGGCTGACTGCTTTGCAAAGGTCCTTGGGGAGCAAGAGGACCACCTGTGCTTCTCAGGAGGCAATAGGATAAATCCCCTTGTTTTTCTAACTTTTTTTCTGAAGAATCTCTAACATCAGTGGTCAGAGACGATGCAGATCCTTATAAACTGCATTTGAAGTGTTATATTTCCTTAATATCCCAACGAATTTTTAATTCCAGTCTTTAATTCATGTGCACTGGTTAGAATAGAAAAATAATTGTTAGTCCCCATATTTTCAGTGATATCTGTTGACTAAGAAAATTAACAGTGTGTATGCCCTGAGGCAGGTACAATACTTAACCGCCGGGAAGAGGAGAGTCTTTTCGACCAGGCAGACCTGGCTTTGATCTGCTTGTCAGCTGTCCCTGCTCATGATATTCAGTCCCTCAGCTGCATCTTCCTCCTCTGTAGAAGGAAGATAGTAATTCCATCTCCCTGGAACCATGTGAATTAAACGGTGGCTTAAATAAGAATTAAAATGTGTTCTCCTATAAGAGAACTTTGGAGGTGGTGGTCCAAAGCTGAATCCAAGAGACTCAAGTTCCTTCCGTAGTTCTGATCTGCCATCATTAGCCCGTGACCTTCACCCTCAGGGTTGACTTGAGTTGCCTCATGCTGGTGGCTTCAACTACAGCCGCCATATCTAAATTCCAGGCAGAATGAAAGAAGGTGGAGGGAAAGGAGAAAAGGCAAGGTCCAAAGAACATCGTCCCTTGAAGAGTGTTCCTGAAGTTCCCCCAAAAGATGACGTACTTTCAAAGAAACCGAGGGTATAATGTTTTAGTTGGTTATAGGGCTGCCCCAAATAAAAATGCAACTCTGTGAATAAGGATGAAGGAAAGAACTGCAAGCAGGTGGGCAATCAACAGTCTGCCGCCAATAACTCCAGTGATGTACCAATAACTAACATGGAGTAAACAACACCAACAGCCCACAGCTGATGCCCGCTCATAGTGGTTACATTTAAAGCAAGCATTTGGGGCTGGCAATGTAGACAAATTACTTTGTCTTTTTATTTTATTTTATTTTATTTTATTTTATTTTATTTTATTTTATTTTATTTTATTTTACTTCTGAGAGAGCGAGAGAGTGTGTATGTGTGTGTGTGTGTGTGTGCTTATGAGTGGTGGGGTGGGGGAAGAGGGGCAGAGGGAGAGAGAGAGAGAATCCCAAGCAGGCTCCATGCCTGGGACAGAGCCCAACACAGGGCTCAATCCCACAAGCCTGAGATCATGACCTGAGCTAAAATCAAGAGTCCGACACTCAACCGACTGAGCCAACCAGGTGCCCCAAACTTCATTTTAGACATGAAATAACACAGACTTCAGGAAGTTAATAAGTAGCAAGATCAGGATTTGAAATGAGCAGAGTCAAAACCATCTTGCTTGAGTAAGCTGCCTTCCAGTGCCAAGGTAGAAGACTCTCACATACATTTTAATGGATTTTCAAAATGCCAATAGGAAGGCTTGGATTTTTTAAAATGAAGGGGTCAGTCATTCAATAGAATTGCTGATGACATCAGTTGTGTGTTTGGAGACACACGTTCTACTAAAGGGACTGGATCATTTGCTGGCGTTTTAGTCACTAGAGTCTCACCAAATATAGCCTCAAGCTGTTATCTCATTGATATTTTGCTCTTAACAGAGAAACTTCCTTCTGGTGTAAAGGCGATTATGTATACTCATTCACTTGTGCGTTCATTCATCGTACATTACAATTTTAGATTGCTCACTGTGTGCTACACATGGGCTCCAGTCAAGGATCTGGGAATACAAAGATAAATAAGGCAAAGTCCCTACCCTCAAAAGTCACAGTTAGGGGGGTGGGTTTTAAGCAGTTCAACCACAACCCAAAGTAAGGCATACATTTTACATCACAACCTTGTGCACCACACAAATGAGAATGCACGCACAACGCACTCAAATTTCATCAGACAACACTTCTTGGATGGTAAATATGCAATGCACTCTGATTCTTTCTATCTGTTCTGCACACAACTGTACTCTACTCCTTTTCTAATCTATTCTATCTCAGTTGTTTGTTTGCTTGTTTTTTATACGTTGAATGCCCCAACTAGCATGATTTCAAGACACTAATGGGTTGAGAAAGGCAACTAAATTGATAAATTCAATGTAATACAGGAATATTCTAAGAGTCATATAGATACTGAGTTCTTGGACCTTAAAGAAAGAGGCTAATTCTTCCTGGGAGACGTTAGGGCAGGTAAGACGAGGCTGAACTCTGAACTGAGCCTTGAGGGATAAGAAGGAAACTTTCAGGTGGGAACTGGGAGGAAGGACACTCCAAGGGAAGAAAGCAGCGTGGGTGGGTGTGAGGGTACGTTAGAAAGCCAAGCAACTGGGGCCCGAGCATCACAGGCAGTCAGGGGAGAATGCTAGGTCGGAGTCATGGGGCCAAGGACAAGCATGCCATGAATGAGCCTAAGTCAGTGGAGACCCCTGGGGGCTCAGATGCAGCTGATTTCACTCATTTGAAGTCATCTGACACATAATTCCTAGAGACCCAGGCCTCACGTGGCCACATCATCTCCCCGCGGTGCTGTGTTCAGAAAATACAATCTGGCAACCAAATGGATTTAGAATCAGTCCCAATCCGAATTCCATCTCTGGAAGAGTACCGAAAGGGATCCAGCGTAGCCTCTCTTAGATCGTCTATCACACGGCAGAAAAGCATGAAGGGCTTTGTCCTGTCTGTGCTCCATGCCAGAGGAAGCTTGGGGAGGGCCAGGCAAGCAGAGGGAGAGGCGGATATAACTATCCAGAAATTAAACTAACTTGGTATCAGGAAGAGCAGAGGGCCAAAGCCAGCCGGCCACGAGGATACAATCTCCCTGGAAATTTGTCTGACACGAGGGCTTTTCACTTCCACAAGGTGTGAAATTAGCGAGAGAGTTAACAGAAAGTTAAGAAAAATATTACTTAAATTCCCTCAGTTAATATCCGGATTTCCTTTATAAAGATGAAAAATTGCTCCAAAAGTGCAAAGTAATGATTAATTAAATGATGACCTCTTCTTATGAAATGATGTTTGCATCCGTTGACTTTCATACTATAGAAAAAAATTGTTAAGGAAATGGGGAAAGCAGGATATAAGAATATAAAAAAGAATAGTTAAGAAAAAAAAGAATAGTACAAAAAGCATGCCAAATTATTAACATGAAATATTTTTATCGCACTCTTTTTTGCTTTTACTCTTTTCTGTATTTCCTTTTTTTTTTAATTTTTGTTTAAGTAATCTCTGCACCCCACATGTGGCTCAAACTCCCCACCCTGAGATCAAGAATCACAAGCTCTTCCAACTGAGCCAGCCAGGTGCCTCTACGTTTCTATATTCCTGCATTGCCATAATGAACACGTATTCCTTTCTGTATACAGAATTTGTTTTTTAAAGCCATCAGCTGGACAGGGAAAATTACTAAAATTTGGAATTAGGAAGTAATTATAAGGACTGCTTTTAACTTTTCAGAAGCCTTGCAGGCTTTATAACTGCATTTCACTGTTGTAGAAAGCGGGGCCCAGGAAGCTGGCAATTATGTTACATAAAACTTGAGCAAGAGACATTGGATGTACAGTCTTAAATGGTGTTATTTTAAAAGGGTCCTCTAGGGACACCTGGGTGGCTGAGTCAGTTAAGCATCTGCCTTCTGCTCAGGTCATGATCCCAGGGTCCTGGAATTCAGCCCTAATTGGACTCCAAGGAGTCTGCTTTTCCCTCTCCCTTTGTCCCTCCCCTAGCTCATGCTCTCTCTCTCTCCTGAATAAATAAATAAAATCTTTAAATAAATAAATAAATCTTTAAATCCATCCATCCATACATCCATCCTCTTGTCAAGTGCTTATTTGCATTGGGTACTTAAAAGCAGGACTGCATAGAGTCTTTATCGCCAATCGTCACAATATCAGCAAGTGAACCCTTTATTTTTTATTCTTCACAGCAATCTTAAGAGTTGAATGTTGTCCACATGTGTCAGAGAAGGAAAGTTAGTTTTGTGGTGATTAAGACGTTGACTCAGATCCACAGGTAATGGACAGCGCTGGGATGCAAGTCCATACTGTCCCTTCAGCTAAGCTAAGTAGCTGCACTGCAGGAAACATCAGGTCATCTGCAATAAGAGAAAAGCAAAAGGCTTAGGCACAAGCAGATACAATGTGGGCCAAAAATTCATAGAAATGCAAGCCTTTACTTCTTTCTTTTCCATAAAGCAGTAAGGAGTACGAAGCAGAAAGTTTAAGTTTTGTCTAAATTTTAACACAATCCTTGAGAGTTCCCTAGGTTTTGTTTTTTGTTTTTTGGGGTTTTTTTTGGTTTTATTTTGTTTTGGTTTTTAACAAAAAAATTTCTATTATTATCACAGCAGTTGCAGGCAGTTCCCAGAAGACAATTTAAAACTTAATAGGTTAAAATTTAAGCATACAACTCACCGTGGAAAGAACCAGAGTTGATCACTACTACCAGTTCCTCCTCCCTCTGGCTTCTAGCTCTGATCACTGAAGCTCTGTCCCACTCGGGCATTTAAGCGTAAGCGTATGTTGGCCACCATGTTGGCCATGACAAATGTGAGTCATGAGCATGACCACCAAATTGGCCCCTCCTTCCAAATGATATAGGTTCAGCCTGGTTTGTAAGGCTCTGACTTGCTTTTCCTTTCCAAACTCCGAATTTCTAGAATTTTCTTTTTCTAGAATTTCGCTCCACTCCAACTTGGCTAAGGTTTGACTTTTTCTCTAATCTCTTCTCTGCTGCCATAGTCGGTAAAGATTGTCTTCTGTCACTGCTCCCCTGCGAAGCTTCATTGTGTGTCTGGGACTCCTTTTAGGAAGCTCACACAGTACCAGAACCCCTCCAGATATCCCTCTCAACCGTACCATGGATTGCTGCTCCATCAACACCCACCATTTTCCCTTCCCTGCCTTTGAGACCACCTGCCAAAACCGCCCACTGCTCTGAGAGCCCCACCTAATGATGAGCCCTGTCCTTAGCACCCCTCCACTTATATCAGCTTGGTCTGTTTCAAGCACTTCCTTAAGAAAAACAATGCTAATCTCTGTTGGTAATTCCATCTCCTTCTTGAGCTTTTTTAATGTGGGTGTCATGCAGTGGCGTAAGTTGGAATTAAGGAATAGCCTTAAATTTAAATGAATATCTTTTGACTTTCCACCGTGATCTAGATATTGTGCTAAGTCCTGTGGGTTGTGGAAATGTTCAAAGGATACTCTCGCCCTTACTGTGGGGAGTTCACTGACTTTTGAGTAACGAAAAAATGGGTAAAAGCAATTCTAACACATGGTGAAATGAGAGCAACGTGGTTTGGAAATGAAGAACAAGGAATAAGCATTTTGTCTGTGGCCATCGGGAAAGCTTTTTGGATAAGGAGGGATTTGAGCTAAGCTTTGAAGAAGAGGTGGAGAAAAATATCCTGGGCTCTGGTAAGGAAAAAGTGAACAGATAAGATAGTGTATGTATGCTTCAGTCTTGAGAATTTTCTGTATGATTGAGAGTGAAGGCTCTTGGAGGGGAACTATGAGACAACCTGTAAAGTTAGCTTTGTGCTTGATCTTGTAGAAACCTAAATATCAAGGTAAGGACTCTGGGTCTTGTGACTTAGCAGAGTTACCATGGGGTTTTGAGCACAGGGGGTGTGTGTTTCTTACCTAATCATTCCCTAAAGCTTTCCCATTCCCAAAGGGGGTCTACTGGTATAGGCAGGTAGGACTTCGGAGAGTAGAGAGGATGGATGGGAGAGGTAGACTAGAGACAGGGAACTCCTGCAAGCAAAGCGGGAGGCTGTGAGTCCTAGCGATGCAGAGGCAGCAAGAAGCTAACAGCTATGACCACACTGGGCAAAGAGTCTCCATATCCTGCAGGCTGATACAGTAGGTCGGGTTGCAGGTTGCTGTAATTAAGGTTGCAAAACATTTTCCACTAAGGTCTTCACTTTGCACACTCATATTTACTTATCCTGGTCCCAGTTTCTGAGAGGTAATCTCAGATCCAGGGCAGCTCTCAGGAAATATATTTTTTTCAATTTCATTTGCTCGATGTCAAAAGGAATCCAAACCACATTTCTATTGGAAGGAAAAAAGAAGAAAAAAAATGTTATTCTTTGTTTAAATATCCAATATCTGAAAGAATTAATTTAATATGTCAAACTGCCATAAGCTGGGTACAAAATAAGAAGTAAAATTTGGATTTCATTCCAACCGATAGTCTAAAACAAACAACAATTTGATCCTGGGGGATTTTCTTGTTTTGCTTTTTGCCTGTTAGTTGGTTTTAAGACCATTGAACCTGTCCCTGAATGAACTTGTGAAATGACAGTCTGGTCTAAATAGGACTCTCTTCCTCCTGGAGAAGGCTGGAGCCAGTTTGGAGGCTCAGGGCCCCAGACCAGGAATACCATCCATTAAGTTGGAGCAGCCACAAGTCTTAAATCTAGAAGGTTGCTTGGAGACACAGATAAGAGAATCACAGTAGAAACAAGGTCCCTTCAATCTGGAGGGAACTAAAGATCACTGACTCCAACCTTTTCATTCTGAAGAGAAGGAAGCTGAGTTGCAAGAGAGAAAACCACTTGCCCCCAAGCCCAGTGTTAGTTTCTCGTAGAACCAGAACCACAACCAGAATGTGGGGTCTCTTTATTTTCAGATCATTTCAGTATTCTGATCCAAAGTATTCATCACGGGGCGCCCGGGGGGCTCAGTGGGTTAAAGCCTCTGCCTTCGGCTCAGGTCATGATCTCAGGGTCCTGAGATCAAGCCCCGCATTGGGCTCTCTGCTCAGCAGGGAGCCTGCGTCCCCCTCTATCTCTGTCAAATAAATAATTTAAAAAAAAAAACCCTATTCATCACCCCATTCCCTGCCTGAAGTTTCTCAGAGCCCAAAGCAGCAAGAGGCTGAGGAAAGCACTCTGCACACCCGGTGACTGGCAGGTGGCGGGAGACTGGGAGCAGAGATGCGGACCCTCAAGATGACGAGATGACATGAAGAATGCTGAGACGCCTGTAAATATGCTGTCTATAGCATTCCTTCCACAGAGTTCCCTTCCCCACAGGCACCTCCCCTCCCCCAAGCTACTTCCCTGTGTCTTCCAGCACCTTCCAGTGCCTTTCCAAGTTGCCCTCAATGCTCATTTCCATTTTAAGGCGATTTCACCTTACTCTCTCTAATCTTCGTTCCACTCCTTTCATGCCCAAATCCCGCCCAAACCAGACCAATGTCTGCTTTCTTCCAATTCAAGAGTGACAGCTTTCCTGGAAAGTTCTAGAGCTCTTCCTGCACTAATGAAAAGTGAAGGTTATAAGCACTGGCAACATTTCTAGGTGTCAGCCTTTTGAGTAGTTTGGGGACTGGCTTCTTAGACCACGGAAGCAGCAACAAGAATGATGAATAGGCTTAAATTAATCTTTTCTTGTGGCTGCATCATGAATTCCCTAGCCACAAATTGTTAAACACAGAAGCCCCTTAGAGAATATAAATGAGAAAATATAATATCACATTTGTTCCTCCTTGTCAAGGTGAGAAAATAATATATCTATCGATATCATTGCAGTAAGTGGACAAGACAAGGAAATTCATTACTGCAATTTTCATTGTGTTTCTAAATATCAGAACCAAATGATGAATAAGCAAAGAAACAAGGACAGATCTTGGGAATATGAAGCCCCACAGCATGCTGGGCTCTGCTGGGCACCTTCATATGCTTTATCTCATCTACCATTCACATCAATCCTTCCCGGTGGGTTCTTAATTATTGCCTCCCACTTTTACAATTTTTAAGAAAAAAAATCAGGAAGGGTAAGCATAACTCCTAAACTAGTAAATGTCAAAGAGGAGATTCAACACCAAGTCTATTTGATGGAAAATTCCACGTTCTCTCTACTGTACTCTGCTGCCTCTGAGATCAAGTTCTTAAGCACAGATGATAAGAGAAGTTATTGAGACATTACAATCTAGGCATTATTCTAAGTGCTCAGTACATTCAGTTCTTTTCATCCTCATAATCCCCCTCTGAAGGAAGTATTATTTTTCTCATTTTACAGATGAGAAAACTAAGGTACAGGGGAGTAAATAATGTGGCCCTGATCACACAACTATTACATGACACCTACACCATGATTTAAACCTAGCTACTCTGGCTCCAGAGCACAAACTCTTGGCCATCAGACTATAATACCTCAGTTTCCTTCCATTTTGCTCTTTTGCTCTTTTCCAAATTAATGTTAATGTGTCCTGCTTCCTTTCCTCCCTGTCTTCCTCCTTGCTTTCCTTCCCCTCTCTTACTTTTTTCTTCCATTCGCTGAACACCTATGATGTACACAGGGTTGTACATAAGATGAATGACCTACAGTTAAGGAACTCAGAGGGAAAGAGACTCATCAACATATCATTTTAATGGGTGTCGTAAACACAAATGCAGAGATAAGTATCCATTTTTATATCATACGCACACACACATGTGTGCGCACACATGCACAATGGAGCTGTCATGGGATTTCCTGCTTTTCTGTCCTCCATCTCAAGCTATGGTCTACTGTCTGAATTGCAGCAAGTGATTCTCTTAAAATGCTAAATCAGGTCATGTCGCTCCTCTCTGCAAAATTGTCCAAAGCCTTCAGATAGCACATAGAGTAGAAGCCAAAATTCTTCAGCGACTATAGCGTCCTCCAAGATCTGGACCCCATGGCCGCATCTCCTACAGCTCTCACGACTTGAGCCACACTAGTCACTCTCTTCCCTGCACTTGTGAAACCCTGGAATCCCCTTCTCTCAAATGTATCTGTATGGTTTATTCCCTTGCCTCTTTGAGGTCTTTGCTCAAATGTCAACTTCTCGGTGAGGCCCTTGCTGACCACCCCATCCCAGTACTCTCTTCCCCTTTGCTGCTCTCTTATCCCAGAGAACACTTGCCACCATACAAGCCATTCTATCACCGTTTTCAGCATCTGCTCCACTCCATTTCCCATAGAATATAAGCTTCAGTAGCATAAGGATTTGTATCTGTTTTGTGTACTTATGCATCCTTAGCTTCCAAAATAATGTTTGCCATATGAGTGCTCAGTGAATGTTTATTAAATTCAAGAAGAAAGTATTTAATGGTGGAGGGGAAGAAGCAGAGATAGGAAATTCTTCACAGAGACGGAGACATTTGTGCTGATTTTTGGACAAGGAGGGTGAGGAAGAAGCATTTAAATAAGACGTGGAAATCAGAAGCAGCACAGCTGACAGGGTTCCGTGGGCAGTGAGGCAGGTCGGGATTTGAGCACAAGCAGTAGGAACTGGAGTGAGAGGGAGAGATGAGGCATGGAAGAAGGAAGGCCTCCCACATGAAGGACGGGAGCATCATCACTCTAATGATGGGGCTTAAGCATGGGAATGACAAGATATGATTTACTTCTTCTGTCACAAGGTGGGGCTTGTGTTTTGTTTTCTAAATATAGTTTTCTAAAATATTGTAGCAAATGAAGAAATAATAATATAGCTTGGTTATTAAAACAAACAAACATCGCACTCCCAATGTGAACTAAGGCAATGACAGTGGAAACCAAGAGAAAAGGCTGCATGTCATTGCCACTGAAAAGAAAGAACATTCATGAAATTGTGACCAGTCAGCAGGGAGATTCTGGAAAGAGTGAGAAGAAAAAGAAAAATCGAAGGTGATCCCAGAGTTTAGGCTTGATAACGAGGTGGACAAAGAGGAGGAGGAGGAAGAGGGTCAAAGTTGGGCATCATTGCTTCTGGTTGAGGCAGGTAACGTTGAAAGTTCTTGGGTTGTGTTCAGAAGAACATGGGGTAGGAAAAGAGGAGGTCAGTACAACTTTCTGATTAATCAGGAGTGGCCTAAGACCCTGTACAGATAATGTAGGTCCCCTGACTTACCTTCTGCTAAAGCGGGAATTGGCTAGCTAGCCCATTCTGGAAGCCATTCACCTGGGCTGGGTCCAGATCATGCCCATCAGCACCACCTATGGTGCTTGTTAAACAAGCAGATTCCATGGGTCTGGGTTTGTATTTGTATCTGTGTCTATTTTTTTTCCAAAATTTTATATATTTGAGATCGAGGGCATGCACTCTTGAGCTGGGGGAGGGGCAGAGAGGGAAGGAGAAAAAACAAGCTGACTCCATGCTGAGCGTAGACCCCAATTTGGGTCTTGATCTCACAACTCTGAGGTCATGACCTGAGCAGAAATCAAGAGTCAGACGCTCCATGCTCCACCGACTGAGCCACCCAGGCGCTCCTATCTGTGTCTATTTTTCTCAAGCGCTCTCAGGGGATTCTGATGCTGGTGGCCCATGCACCATTCTTAGAGAAACTCAAAGTCAGACAGAAAATGAAATATTGGGGCACCTGGGTGGCTCAGTGGGTTAAAGCCTCTTCCTTCAACTTGGGTCATGGTCTCAGGGTCCTGGGATCGAGCCCCACATCGGGCTCTCTGCTCAGCGGGGAGCCTGCTTCCCCCTCTCTCTCTGCCTGCCTCTCTGCCTGCTTGTGGTCTCTCTTTCTGTCAAATAAATAAATACAATCTTTATAAAAAAAGATGAAATACTAATAATTGCTCATATGGGACCTGTCACAGGGAAATCTCTGACTCCCCATCAGCCTGTTTTTCCAGGCTGCTTCTGATACTACCTCCCAATTCACATCCACGGAGCATACTTCACATTAATTGTCAGATTTAACTGTCACAACCTTGAGAGGTAGATATTATTTGCTACATTTTGAAGATTAAAGGATCCGAGCTCAAAGGCTTTAAATAGCTTGCCCAAGTTCCTTGAATTAATCGGTAATAACAGAGAATCATAATTCTATCATCTGATCCCAAGGCTTGTACCCTTTCCACTGTGGCACAGAACCTCCTCCATGAAGCTTTCTTTACTGGTGAATCACTTCCCTTTCAAAAAACTTATTTTTAAGTACCATAACTTTCAGCACTCATTAACACATGGTGCACTATTAGCTAGCTGATTTTCACATATGAGAATTATGTCCTTAATTCTACAACTGTCACAGACTCTTGTATCCTGTCCACCCCAAAGAGCCTGACATTCATGAGAGCATTCAGTAGGAGCTCAACAAATATACTCAGTTTCTTTGAGGGGCTGGCTCCTTCATGGAGCAGCAGGAACAGACTTCCCATGGGCTCTTGGGTGACTTATGTCGTGTCTTAAACTCCTCCTGCTTAACATGAGGAAATTCAAATATTTTTTGGAACTTGAGTCACAGCAATTGGGGGAAAAGCAATGATATGCTGTGGTTAACCTACAGCGAATCAAGGTAAGCACATTAATTTGCAAGGAGACTATTAACTAAGAGGGAGGGTGTTCTTTCTAAAAAAAAAAAAACCATATTTCCAAAGTCTCTTTGCTAGAAAATTAATAGGCACTCCCTGCCCCCAGAAAATCCATTCACTTCCTCCAGGAGCAGGATGGGAGTAGAGTGCTAGAATCCTTTGAGCAGCAAAAGTAGGTCTGGGGCAGGGATGAAGGGCGGAGCTCCAGGGTGTGCATAGAAAACACACAGGGTGTGCATCCTGCAAGCTCGGAAGTCAGCATCTCCTTGTCGGTGGCCCCAGGCTGAATCAAGGCCAGCTATACTGTGAGCGATGGCTTCAGGGTCACTACTGATACCACCACGACCAGTCACAGCTTCTACCTTGGCTGACCAGGAGCTTGCTCCTGAGAAGGGAACAGGAAAAAGGACCAAATTCTTATTGAATCAGGACGAAAGAGAATGATTATATGATCTCATCGAAAATTAAGGAAGGTTAAAGCAAGACCAAGAGATCAGAGAACTACAACTTTGCTTTCCATCTAAGGAAACAAAACCCAAGGAAGTCCTCCTATTTCCATCATTCCTTCCAGAGCATAAGGAAAAAAAAAAATGGCAGCTGGACCGAATAAAGAGAGAGCAGTTCAATTAGAGGAAAATGGCAAGTTTCAGATTTATGTAAACGGCATGAGAAGCCATCCCAAGACAATAATTAATTAATAACACTGAAGACACAACCCTCATGACATCATCTGAGCCTAATTACCTAGCAGAAGCCCTACCTTACAGCATCACATTGAAGGTCAGGACTTTGACATATAACTTGGGTTGCGGGGAGGAGAGACACAAGCATTCAGTCCACAGCAAAAACTGAGGTCGATTTGGGCCATTTTATTCAAAATTGTAACTTCAGCTAATTTGACAGACAGAAACAAATAGTTACCTGCCATGGATAGTATACAGATTTGTTAAAGGAAACCCGCACCCCAGGACTTGTGAGCATTGGAAGATACGATACAGAAATTTCTTCACACCAATGACATGACGAAGCAGAAACATTTCCCTTACCCACGATGAGCTGAGAGCTGTCATTAATGTATTTTGAAGCAGTTCCCACTGTATTATTTATACGTTGTGGGACATGGTTATACTTTACCAAAATATCTCTTGTTGTCATTCTCTGGTGTGGGTTGGTCCTTTTTCATCATTTTGCCTTTTTTTCTTTTCATTACCATTGCAAAATCGAGTGTACGAGCATTCCGGGCATTATCACTATTGTATATTGCAAACAACTGGACCCTCCCTGAAAATTTTAAGTGACATTCTGGTGTGTTGAATGAGCAAACCAGGCATGCCACATCCCCCAGCAGTCTGTGTCTTCGGCCAAGTTTATTCGGCCAAGTTATTATCACCAGAACGTCAACCCACCGAACTCATATTTGAAATGAATCCAAGTTTTTAAGATAAACAGAATATGAATCCAAGGGAATTCAAGAATTCAAGATGCTTTGAAGATTTAGGAATTTAAGACAAAGGGAAATGCTAAAGGCAAACAAAAAAAAGGATATAAATATCCAACATGATGGTTTAAAAGATAAACCTTGGAGAGAACAGAGTATGAAGCTCACAAATAAAATGAAACTACAGCAAAATCATTCATTAAATTAAAAAGGCGGTTTGGGAGACTCATCCTTCTAGGCTCACTACCTGGAGTTAATTTAAGATTAATCAATATGTTGTAAGTTTCGAGCATTCTTGTGCAAGTGTATGAGTGTGGGTCTGTGTATGTGAATTTTTTTCAGTAAAGAAAAAAAACAAAGAAAATTGATCAGAAGGGGGAAAATTGAGAGGCATATAATTTTTAGCAGTTAACACATCTTTAAATAGGTAAACCATATCTAGTCATCACATCTCAGTTTGCATGTTTGATGACAAAATCAGTATTATTTGACCCTAAATGAGACATGGACACACTTCACTTGTCTATCAGAGGAGACAATTGACATAGATCTGTAGCAGGGTGGAAAGCCTTTTCAGTGAGCACCAATGTTTTTCTTAGGAAGGCAACAGTCTTGGCTTAAAAAAATACTCTAATAAATATTTAGGGAAGGATCCTAAAAATCTTTAGGTGTGACTTTTGAAAGATAAAGTTTCAAAGCATATAATTAAACTGTTCTTTTAAAAAAATCATTTTATTTATTTATTTGATAGAGAGAGAAGGAGCACAAGCAGGGGGAGTGGGAGAGGGAGAAGCAGGCCTCCCGCTTAGCAGGGAGCCCGATGCGGGGCTCAATTCCAGGACCCCAGGATCATGACCCGAACCCAAGGCAGATGCTCGACAACTGAGCCACCTAGGTGCCCCATAATGAAACTGTTCTTAAGAATAAATGAACAATGACGCCTGGGTGGCTCAGTTGGTTAGGCATCTGCCTTCTGCTACTCTACATCGGGCTCCCTGCTCAGTTGGGAGCCTGCTTCTCCCTCTGCTTGTTTTCTCACTCTCTCTCTCTCTCTCTACAAGTAAAAAAAAAAGGAATAAACAATTGTAGAGGAGAAAGTTCAGGGACAAGAGAAATGATAAAGTCTGCGATCAAGTTGGTAGAAATGACCAGTGGATAATTTTTAAAAATAATTAATAGATTTGATGTTTTTAATACAGTTTTAGATCTACAGAATAACTGAGCCAATGGCACCTAGAAATCCATATGTCTCCGTCCTTCACTGCCCCCCCGCATAGTTTCCCCTTCTGTATGTTACATTAGAATAACGCCTAGTATTTGTAACCCTTATAATTAATAAACCAATATTGACATGTTATTGCCAATGATAGTTAATGTTTTTTTATAATGGTTTTATATAGAAAATCTCACTGCCCCCCAAATCCCCTGTGCTCAGCTATTCATCCATTTATTCTTACCCTCCCTCCGGCGCCCTCCCAACTTCTCGGGTGGCTGGGGGCCGACATGGTGTCTTACTCATCTAGGTATCTTTAGCATGCCTAGCACTGTGCCTGGGATTTATAGTTTTCATTTGTATGTCTTTAAAATGAATCAGACTCCTAATTGCAGACTTAAGGCAGGCCTCGGGCAGTGACAGTAAATAGCAAAAGAGGGAATTTAGACACCAAAAGGATCTGAGATCGCTCCAGATGAGGTCCTCTGGAAAGCAGATGCCAAAAATGCAATGTAAAAGTGCAATGTATTTATTGGAGGGCAATGCCTGTGAAAGCTAGGGTAGAGGGAGAGGTGGGCGAGGAGATCTTGAAAGACAGTACAGCTTCAGTACCTGTGAAAGTAGAAAGGGGAAGACAGCAGATTGGGCAAGAGAAAGCCCAGACTGAACTGTGGCTCTGAGGTCTCAGTAGGGCCAACATGGAGCTCCAGAGCAAATAACGACCAGAAGATGTCCACACTGCACAGCAGTAACCAAGTCCTAGTACCTCCACTGCACAGCAGTAACCAAGTCCTAGTACTGCCACTGCACAGCAGTAACCAAGTCCTAGTACTGCCACTGCACAGCAGTAACCAAGTCTTAGTACTGCCACTGCACAGCAGTAACCAAGTCCTAGTACCTCCACTGCACAGCAGTAACCAAGTCCTAGTACCTCCACTGCACAGCAGTAACCAAGTCCTAGTACCTCCGCTGCACAGCAGTGACGAAGTCCTAGTACTGCCACTGCACAACAGTGACCAAGTCCTAGTACCTCCACTGCACAGCAGTAACCAAGTCCTAGTACCTCCACCAGGCCTAGGCAACAGTCAGCACGGCTTAGAGATAGTGTGTCTTCAGCTCAACGCTGCAAGGGATCCTGAAGGTAATGCAGCTGGAGGCTGTCAGCTGACTGCCTGCCCATGGGACAAGTCCTCTCTTGAGAAGATCCAGGACGTGTTCCGCCATGACAGTCAGAGACACTTAGGCCAAGAGGGAACTCTGTGCCCAACGGCAATTCCTGTTGTAACTCCGGTACGTTGTTGGAAATACTGTGGATTTCCAAAATCTCAGAATTATACATTTTGGAAGTTGCATATATAAATATGCTCCTAAGCTAAATATGGATGCATCTGTTGTTTTGAAGTGTTTCCAACCTATTTAAAGTAGAACATTAAGAGCTCATTGCTTGCCACTCGATTGCCAGGCAAGGTTTCCCCCACCCACACTGTACTTAAATCTACCCATTTATCTATTCCTCCTTTAATTTTTATGTGTGGGAACTTCTCTTGGGTGTTCACTTCCTAAAAATGGAAATGCATAAACTTACTTGAAGAGTTTCAAAGTTGAATATTTATGCAAATATGTCAGTGCATAACATGTATTATTAGCAGGATTAAAACTTAAAAGATTCCATTTCTATTGAATAGGTAACATCTCTTAAAATTCCTAAACAAGGAGATAAGAAATCATGTGGCCGGGGGGTTATTTTCCAAGGAAAGCATGTGGATACTGTACCACGAGATCATCACAAAGTACCACAAAACTCTCCTTCTCTTTTAGCACTTTTGACATTTCTGTTTTTCTACCAGCCTTTTTAATAATGGATACACTCTATGACACATGCCTACCTTAAAGCATTTTCCTGAACATGTTCTAATGGCTGTCATGGAAATAGCTGAGAACACTTCATTTTAAAGTGCTGGTGTTAGTGTTCATATTGAAGTCCATTGCCCTAGAACCTCTCAAAGATATTTTCCAACCATGCTACCAACTTTTATAGCCTTTAAATAGGATCATTTGGTTGAAACAGTTATATAACACAAGACTCTAGCTCATTATACGTACTCAACAAATTGTTAAATTAGTCTAAGCTCATATGTACTAACTGATCTCAAAATACATATTAAAAAGTAATTTTCTAGAATGAGTTTCACAAAGGAGAAAAATAAGCTTGAGCTTTTCTTCAAGTGGGTAGTGTGCTAGTATCCCCTTTTGTTTGTTTAATACTTATAAGTAAAGGGCATTCTTGATTAAAATGGCTTTTTTATTATTCCTCGAGTAATTCTTAGTAATTAGGTGAAGGTTGTATTTAGTGATCTGTCCAAAACTTGCTTCTCTTCTAATGTTTTCTCTCTCAGCAAATGACATCTCCCCCCAGAGGTGCCAAGTTCTCTTAGTTTTACCCACAGCATATATATTTTTTCTGTACTCTGTCCTTCACTACCACCAAATTGGCTTAAAACAGAATGTTACTTTTTGCCTGGAATATTACAATTACTTCTTAAATAATCATGATCTGCTGCCACATGATTTCCACGTAATGGCTAGAATAAACACTTGTAAAACGCGAAATTTATCATATCATTAATGTGCTTAAAGCCCTCGCACGGCTTCTATTTACAGTCAGCATAAAATCTGAATTCTTCCTCTGACACCGGCCCCGAGACGTCTCCAGCATCATCGTGATCCCTCCTCTCTGGACACGGAGCCACTGTTTTCTCTCCTCAAGCTTTTGCCTATCCTATGTTCACTGCCCTACGTTCACTGCCTGAAATGTTCTTCTCTTTCTTTTCTGTAATGACTGCGATTTGTCTCTTCGGTCTGGACTTAAGTGTTGCTTCTTCACAAGAAATTCTTCCCTAGCGTGGGAGGTTGCACTATGGGCCTCCATTAGTTTTCCCTCCCTGTCTCTGTGCCCTTGCCGTGTCCTGGCTGTGGGTGAAGGGTATTCTCCTGTCTTTGAATTTGGGCCTGGCCATGGGGCTTGTTTTGTGTAATAGTGACAGTGAGTCAGTTCTGAGCCTAGGTCATAAGAGGGCTCGTATACACCTGTGTGTGTGTGTGTGTGTGTGTGTGTGTGTGTGTGTGTGTGTGTGTTATCGCTGGAGAACCCCAACTGATATCCCACTGAGCCCTCTCTCTATATTTATGGAGACAGAGAGAAAAGAACAGAGGGAAATTTATTTTAAGGAATTGACTGGGGACTGCTAAGTCCAAAATCTGCAGGGCAGGCCAATAGGCTAGGACCTCGGGCAGGATTTCTCTATTATAGTCTTGAAGCAGAACTCTTCAGAAAAACCTCAGTTTTTGCTTTTATTTATGTAGAATCACACAGTATGCCTTCTGTGTCTGGCTTCTCTCACTCAGCATTGCGTTCGTAGGAGTCAGATACGTCCATGCGTGTCACTGGTTCATTCTCACTCTCTTTAGGATTCTGTCAACAGGTATTGGGTTCGTTTTCAGCTTTGAGCTATTACAATAACGTTGCTGTGATCATTCCTGCACGTGTCTCTTCTGGTGAACGTGGTGAACGCCCGTGTGCATGTGCGTTCGGTGCATCCCCGGGAATGGAATTGCTGAGTCGTAGAGGATGCCTCTGAACTTCTTCAGTAGATAGTGCCAAGAGTTTTTCAACAGTGGCTGTACCAATTTACACGTGGACCTCCAGCTTTCCATGGGGCATGGGCTCCCTGAGAACCTCCCCGAGGGCTAAGGTTCCTCCAAGTTTGAGAACCATTTTTATAGAAGCTTCCCCGAAGCCTCAACGGATTGATCCAGATTCTTTCTTCCACACTGTTTCTCGAGAAAGTCCTGGTATCTTTCCCAACTCTTGACATTTCCAAGCCCGGTTACTATACAGCTGTCCTTTGACAATTGTCACACACACACACACACACACACACACACACACACACACCCCGCTACCACTACTACTAAGTAATAACGTATTGTTCACAGCATGACATCATGTACATCCTGATAGTAACATGTCTAAGCATCTATACCCCCATTCGTATTCGATTATAACATCCCTTGTCTCGTGGGCTTCCTGTCAAGTCTATCCAGACGGAGGTCCACACACACTGGCAAGTCTCTAGTCAAGTTCAAATGACCACTCAGTCCACCTTCCGAAGCTACTCTCAGCTGCCGGGGCCATGTCAGCGGGGACCAAATGACCCTCATTCAGAATCCGGTTGAGAAAGATTTGTTTGTATTCTATCTTAAAAGGGCACAGATAGAAGAGTAGATAAACAATAATTGATCTTTTTGAAAACAGCATTAGGTCATGCTCCCCCTGTGGCTTAGCAACCAGCCGATGCCCACGTGGAAGGAATGTCACATGGAAACCGAATCCCAGGGGTTTGGAGACGCGGCTCACAGAAATGAGGAGGAAGGTCAGATACCGCTCAAACTCCATATAATGAAATCTTGTACTGGTTTCATTTCTAGGAATCCCGTTCTTGTTTCGCAACAGCTGGGGACCAATTTGTTTCTCTGAAGCCAATTAGTAAGCCCAAAGCAGTACTCTTCCTATAGCAAAAGGAAAAGGAAAATGATCAACAGAAGCCCCCACCCCTCAGCTTTCTTTCCTTGTAGGCTCTTTGAGGGAGAGAACAGGTAACTTTTATTAGAGAGGTAACTGGAATATCCAGGCTGGAATGGGGAACATAGACTAAATGGAATTTTGCAGAACCAAAGAGTACTGTTTTGGAGCTCAACCTTTAGATTTCAGTGCAAAAACATACAAAATCTATTTACAGTCTTGTTAGCAAATCGTAAGAGTTTAGTACAAACACTAGCTTCCAGTTTACAAACCCGTAGCTTTTAAGATCTTCGTCAGTCTGGGGCGCCTGGGTGGCTCAGTTGGTTGGGCGGCTGCCGTCGGCTCAGGTCATGATCCCGGAGACCCGGGATCGAGTCCCACATCGGGCTCCTAGCTTCACAGGGAGTCCGCTTCTCACTCTGACCTTCTCCCTTCTCATGCTCTCTCTCACTCTCTCTCTTTCTCTAATAAATAAATAAATAAAATCTTTAAAAAAAAAAAAAAGATCTTCGTCAGTCTGAAGCCAGTCCCTCATTCAGACCTCATTCCCTGGTTTCCTTCCACCCAGCTTATCCCATCCAGCGACTCATTTTCCCTAAACATGCTATAGGTTCTCATGACTTCGTGACTTTTCATCTTATTCCCTTCAGTTGGATGATTCTGTCCCCTCTTCACACATTCCATTTTTATTTCCCCAATTTCTACTTTTCAGACCAGATCAAATACTACCTCTTCCAGGAAGTCCTCCTTAAACTTTCCGAGTATTACAAGGCATTTTTTCTCTCTGCCCCAATAGTATTCCTTTAGGCTTCTGTTGAGTGTTAACTACACTGAATAATCTTATTTAAACTTTTTATTCCCTATAGCACCCGGAACATGTCTTGAATTAGATTTGTCCAAGAGAAAAGAGAAGGATTTATGGTATGAGGTTAATGATTGTAGAGAATTCCTTGCATTAAAAAAAAGGAACTGAGTTATCTTATGGGGCCGGGGGATGGCTCCCTTTTAAAGTGCCTCTCTTGCCCCCTACTGTGGCGGGGGGACTCCCCCAGGCAATCTTCTCCTTAGCCATTCTCAACGCCAGCCCTCACCAGGATCACCACGGCTGCATGGCAACTCCTGACTTTATGAGAATAAGCCTCCCCCACGGATGAACACGTAGAGGGGAGAAGACCAAGCACAGCTTCAGGAAGGGAGGATGGAGAGGGGCTGGAGGCAGCTCATCTCCCGCCATGATCAGAGAACACAGAGGGGAGAATCGACCAGGGGTGTTTTAATGGGATTTAGATTGCTTTTGTCTTGATTAATCCCTGTAGGAAATAGGTTTCAATCTCTATAAAATAATGATTTTCTTTGCAGCAGCTCCGGCTCACCGGCCACCCCCATGTGCAAGATCTCTCACGTGGAGGATAGCCCGAGCCTCCTCTGCCGGCCCTCCCCCGCTTCCAGGCCAAGAACCGGCACCCAAAGATTCCCTGGCCTAAATTCATTCTATTTGATTCCAAAGAAGGATTAGGGTAATAGCCAGAAATTTTCCACTGCATCTGAGTAAGAATAACAAGACAGAATTACAGGAGTCTGAGGGACCGTTCACTGGTTTATTTCCTTGAAGGCATATTGTAGTCTCATTGCTCTTATATCCGGTGAGGGCTCCAGCAAGTTTTGTTACAAGCGTGGACTTATTTATTTGTTGAACATTTATTTATCTATTGGCCTGTGGCTTTATTTACTAAACGCTCCCCTACTTCTGCGTCTAAATTGCGCCCATCGCACAAATTACTTTTTCTTCATGAAACCCTCTTGCCTGATTCTTGAAGCACTTAAAGGAAGATTTCCATAATCTAGTCTTTAATTGAGCAAATAACATGAGGTCTGTGTTCTTCTCGATCTTTCTACCTTCCTCATTTGTCTGCCCGTCCCATACAAACTTTAACAAGAACTGATTGATTTAGACCAGCGCTTCTCAAATTCCAGTGCATATTGGAACCACTCGGAGGGTTTCTGATTCAGCAAGTCGGGTACGGGGTATGAGAATCTGCCTTTCCAGAAAGTTCTTAAATGGGGCTAATATTGCTGGTCCAGGGATTATCCTTTGAGAGCCACTGGTTCAGAGGAAGCTTGTTACGGACTGAAGTGCGTTAGTACAGATTACTCTCTTTCTAGATCACTTCTTTCTAGAAGTACTTTCTAGATGACTCTCAGGGAGCTCTAGACTACTAGCTCTACATTACTCTCAGGGAGCATGGGTGGTACAGTTGGTTAAGCATTTAACTCTTGGTTTCAGCTCAGGTCATGATCTCAGGAGAGGGAGATCAAGCCCTTCTGCCCCACTACCAAAATAAATACATAAATCTGTAAACTATTCTCTCACCTGCTTAACTCAGACCATAATATTCCAGGGAGATTTGAATCTTAACACAGCATACACATTCCTTCCTAGGCTGGTTCCTGCCTGCCTTTGCCTTCTGGGGGCGGACAGTCTGCTTCCCTACCCTATCACACACCAAGCGTACCCTCTAGCGATGCTGTGCTTTTTTTGTGGTCTCCTGAATATCCAAAAGGCTTTTTCAACTCCTTTGCACATGCTGTTCCTTCTGCCTTGTCTGGCAACTTCTTTTTTGACCTTCAAAATTCAGCTCACGCCCCATCTTTCCCAATGGTTTTCTCTGACCAACATCCCCTCCCAGCCTCCCCCCAGCCTGCTCCTTCCGACCCTCTCCGTGCGCACGCTCGCACACAGTTAACTGATTTGTCCTCTAACCACCACGTGACAGAGCATCTGCTTCTGTTTGCATTGACCACACTGTCATTCTGCCATGTTGGCCTCCTCCGACTGAGGAGCAGCCCTTTGGTGGTTGGGATGCTGTCTTGCCATTCTGGGGGCCACAGCCGGTGAGAACTAACGTGAACGCACATCGGAGGTTTGATAAGTGTTTCACGTGGCTGTCGTGAAATGAGATGGGGAGGGAGGGAAGGCATCATGATGGTGAATGGGCTTGGTAACGAGGATTAGGGGGATGAGGCCGGTGAATCAGGCCGGTGCCCGTGGCTATAAAGCTCATGACTCTGAAGTGTGCTAAAGATGTGACAACGGTTAAGGGCAGAGCCAGATGCCTTGGGTGTACTGGGAAAAGCAATGTGTAACACGCTGACAGTTCCATCGTGAGCAAGAAGCCCAGTGAACTGCCTTTGATTCTCTCTATAAGTCACCTTTCTTGTTTCACCGATAAGACTTTTCCATTGACCCAATTTCCTTGAAGGGAGGCCTGCTAAGCGCTTTGGAAGAGTGCCCTGGCCTCGACTCCGGAGATTCCACGGAGAGATGACACGCGAAGACGGGAAGGGCAGGCAGTGTGTACAACCTTGCAAGACCAGAGATGAGACAAGGGCGGTTTGTCTCTTTAGACACATGAATTCCTAGGGCTCTGCAAATACACACGCAATGAGAATTTAAAAAGAACATTTCCAGTCTTTGGAAAACGTAGGCCCTCCAAGTTGGCAACGTTCCTTTTGTGTGGAAGGTGCCAAAGATGGAAGAATGTTTACCGGTGGTCCAAGGATGGCCCCTCGGCCTAAGAGAACCGGTCAAAAAGTCAACGCTGTCTTTTGGCCTTCTGCCTTCATCAGTTCTTGGTGAGGAAAGAGCCCCACACTGGACTCATGATTTGGCTGTGCTGCTCATGGCAAGCCTGGGATGGGGAGGATTTGGGGAGGGGGATTTCCATGGAGGTACTTTTGCCCAAATATGGATCTTCTCCAGCAGAGAGCTCCCCAGGACTGAAACCAGGTTATATTCCAAAGCTCTCTGTGGGGTGTGGCCTTCCAAAGCATATGCCATAGTCTGAAGGAAAAAAAAAAATCTGTGCAGGGAGGGCCTGCGAGCAGATTTTAGACAGAGCAGGGCAGAGGATGAGAGGTACAGGTTGGAGAGGAGAAAACCCTAGGGAAAGAGTTCAACAAGAGATTGGTGGATTGGAGAAAATGTTGTCACTGGTCCTAAGGGTACAAAGGGACCCTATCTTTCTTCTAACATTCTCTGACTTCTCATTTGAAAACTGGCAAGGATGACTCCCCCACCCCCCGTTGCCTTTTTGATTCGGGGACATCCATTTTCTTTCCACAGAGAGGAGAGCATGTACTCTGCTGTTGCTACCATTTTCCTTCCAGCGACCCATTTCGACCCTTAAGTTCCATAACTTCATGATTCTTCAAGAGCAGCAAAAGGGGAGGAAAAGAAATATTAAGTATGTGCCAATTCCTTCTGATCAGTTGAACTTTGGGTGATGGTAAGAGTTTGTAGTGGGCTGTGCGAGGTCCATGGGAGGGAATATTTAGGTTCATAGGTTATCGGACACGGTAAGGGCTTCAGCCCTGCTCCGGTCCTCCACCCTCTACACTTTATTTGGTCACAGAAGAGCACGTGGCTGCACTTGAACCAGCCAGGAAACCTCTTGACCTCAGTGGCCTGTGCGATTTCAATAGAACCGTATTTTGTTTTGGCCTGGAGCATTCCAAAACAGGATGGCTTTGCAGAATGGGGCTCGGGACCCATCTGTCCCATTTGGCACATTACTTCCCGTGCCGGACGTGGCCTAACCTTCAACCCACCCTGCTGTCTACCCCTAGACGGGATGGCCCTAGTGGCCCTAAAGAGAAGATGACGTTACAGCCACCTACGTCTCGACCTGTATCCAGCTTGCGATGGGTCAGTGAAACCAGCTTCCGGGGTTAGGGATCCCTCAGGGAGCTGAGCTGGGGACTCCAGAGGGGCGTCCTGTCCCAGGGGAGCTCCGCTGGAGCAGCTTTTAGAGATAACCGTCCTTGGAGCCACCATGGGGGTTCCGGAACCAGATGCAGCCCCCCCAGCTGGCTCCTTTAAAGAGACTGGGAGACGTTTTTAGCAAATCTTGTTTTGCACGGGGGAGAGGGGCTGGGGATCGAGCTGGGGCATTGCATCTGCTCTCTGCAGAGTAGCCACAAGGGCAGAGCGGTGTGAAATAAACAGTTCCAACACTGGAGAAACAAAAAAAAAAGGGGGGGGCCACCTTATCTTTATGCCTCTGGAACGCTCTCAGGCACCTGGATGGTATTAGATCAGGAATGGCTGCCCCCAGATGTCTCCCACCAAAGTAGGGGAAGTGATTCATCGCTCTCCCCTCCCCACCTTGGGGCATTATGTTGAAACTGTTTAAAGATCATGTCGTTTCCAAGCAGTTTAGAATTCCTGCTCATCTCTCTCCCTTCTGCCTTCTGGGGATCCCTGGAATCAGAGGTAGCTATGCCAGGTCGCTATTCCTTCGGGACACACTTCTTCCTTACCTGATTTACAGAAGCCCAGAGTCATGGCCCTGTATTCTGCGAAGTCTGCCACATCCCTCTCCCTGCTGCAAACGGCAGCATGGTTTTTCGGACAGCATAGCCCCGTGTGCCCATGCACAGACGCACGCATCCTACGCCTAGGCGTGGTTCCCTCACTTCCTGACCTTCTGGGGGCCCCTTAGGAGCTCAGGAATAGATACGGGTTGAGAGCTTATCACAAGACAGTGTTCGCTGGGAGCTTTGCCTGGGGACCAGGACCAAGGTCCCTCGAGGGTCTTGGCCTCTCTGACCTGCAGCAAGGTTTGGCACTTGCGGCGTAGGAACAGAAGGGAGCAAGGGGGGGAGGGCAGGGTGTTTAAGCCACTGCACCATCTGCTCCCTTCTTCGTCCTCACGTCTCCCCACAGGAAACTTTTCTCGCACCGGGGGTCTCCGTACCGGCCAGAGAATTGAGCTACATCAAAATCTCAAGGGTTAGCAGGTACTGCATCGGCCACATCAGGGGAGAGGTCCTTGAAGCTCATTATCCTTGGGGTGGTGCTGGCACCTGGGAGAATCCACGGGAGGAAGAGGAGCTGGAGAAGCCCTTGAAGAGCTCTTTTTTCTCTGCCCGAGACAGGCCAGGGGCACCTGAACCACTCCCGGGGCTGCCAGCTTCCTTGCCTCTGACTCACAGGATGATGGTGATTAAATTTCATTATCATTCGGTTTCCAGCTCTGGAAGCTTTTGGGTGTAGGTAGGCCATACGCTTCAGCTCCGCCAAGGGTGTTTGACTAATGCGCTCTGGCATTGAATCACCAGAGCTTTTCACACATTCACAATTACTTTTCTGAAGTAACACATATTCCACTGTTCTCTCCGGATAAGAGGAGCAGAAAGAACAACAGTGTCATTTAACTCTTTTCCTCTAAGAGATGGAAGCAGTTTGTGACCTAGTTTTTTTGTTGTTGCTGTTATTGTTGGGTTTTTTGGTTTTCGGGGGGTTTTTGTTTTGTTTTGTTTTGTGTTTTGAGGATCCTGAACTCCCTTGAGGCCAAAGAGAACACAGCCTTGACAGCTGCAGTGAGGACCAAATGGGGAAATGCAATCACAGCCCCCACGCCTGGAAGCAGAAACTCAGGTGCTCTCCAGACGCACACTTTTTTTTTTCTCCCCAAATATGTTTATTTTAATTTTTCAGTGTTACAAAATTGATGGTTCATGCACCACACCCAGTGCTCCATGC
>CM052814.1:7487780-7562465 GCA_028533885.1 Nasua narica | reverse complement strand
GCCCTATTTTTGACAGATACCTCACAAACGGTGGAAACTTCCTGGGCATCTTTACCCAATGAAATGCTTGAATTTTTGCAGAGGTAGTGAGGAGAGGGAATGCTCATAGATACAGGGTTCAAAGAGCCAATGGCATCAGAAGCACATACCAGAAAGACAGTCTTTGGGGGATCAACTGGTCCCTTGCTATTCAAAGTGCAGCCCATGCACCAGCAGCATTGGTGTAAGCTGGGGGGTGGTTGGAAATGCAGAATCTCAATTCCTTTCCCAGACTTGTTGAATCAAAACCTACATTTTAACAAGAGCCCCAGGTGATTTGTTTGCACAATGAAGTTGTGGTCTCAAGACCACAAGACACTGGTCTCAAGTTGTGTTTGGAAAACACAATTTCTTAACTTTACCAATGGTAATTTTACCACTAGTGTCAGGTTATGTTTGAGAAACACATTTTCCTGATTTTACCAATAAGGCATCACAAGGCAAGCCCTGAGAGAAGGAGTGACTTGCCCAAGACCTGCCCGAGAATCAGTAGTGGAACCAGAACAAGATTTTGGTATCTCTAAGGGTCAGACTTTTGTCACTACTCCATGAAGCTTCTAAGAAACTGTGGTTGGGAAAGAATGTTAGAAATGGCATCCAAGGGGCACCTGGGTATCTCAGTTGGTTAAGCATCTGGTTTTGGCTCAGATCATGATCTCAGGGTCCTGTGATCAAGCCCCACATCCAGCTCTCAACTCTCCAAATAAATAAATAAATAAAATCTTTAATAATAATAATAAAAAAGAAATGGCATCCAAGAATTTCTGACCTTGTCCTTAGTTTTATGCCATGGCCGGCACGGTCCCTTCCGACCTCAAACTGGCAATATTGTTAGCCCTGTTATGCCTGAATTGGCCAGTCTGAATACCAATTTTGGGAGTGCTCCATTGGCCTGTGAAAGTAGCTGACAGAAGTTCTGTTCAAGGTGAAAGCAGAGGCAATGGAATCTCTGCCCTTCTCTCCCCTCTCTCCAGGCCCCCAACAGGGGCAACCATGTCTTGGTAAATTACTCCAAAAAGGAATACTTCTCTCATTTTCTAAAAGCTGGAAGCAAGACCTTTTCCTGATAATTATATGAATGAACAAATGAAAATGAGGGACATAAAGAGACATCAGATGCTTTCTGCCTTCTCCCTGATCACAAAGCAAAGCTCGCTCCAGGCTAGAGCGTGTTGGGGTGGGTGTCTCATGTTCCATACATGAATCAGCTGCGTGTGGGTGAATGCAGACTGTGATAGTTCTTGCTCTCCCTTGGCACCCTCTACTTGACCTCACCCTAAAGATGAGCCTATTAGAAAATGACACATGTCCTGCTTCCAGACATAAGAGATGCCTGGGAACATAATAATTTTCTGTAACTCTCAAAGCTTGGCATAAACTTGGCATTCCTCATTCCTACTGCCCCACTTCTCCCTATTCTTGGGCCAGCTGGTCATCACATCATACAGCTCATGAATTCCTAGGTCCCTGCTTTCGTGGTAGTCTTTTGTTTCTGGTATCTCTTGCTGCATAACAAGCCACCCCAAAACTTCATAGTTTCACACGAGAAGAGTTTTATTATCTCTCATGATTTGATGGGTTCCTGGGGTCTGTAGCTGGGCATTTCTGCTCTACATCAACCCTGCTGAGACTGTAGTCATCTGGCATCTTGGCTGGTGGGGACATCCAAGATTATCTGCCTTGTCAAGGACGGGTGGAAAGCTGGGCTGATCTGGGATTTTGGTGAAGCTGGCCATCTCTCCCTTCTCTCCCCCCAACTTGGTCTCTCCAAGTCTTCTTGCTGGCAAGGGAGACTGTTTACATGGCAGCTCAGGGCTCCCCCAAGCACAAAGAATCAATGTTTTGCCTTTTTAAGGCTTAGGTCCTGAACTGGCACAGAATTATTTCTATCATATTCTGTTCGTTAAAGTGAGTCACAGTAAAAGCACGAGTCCATCAACCACAGGATTCTCACAAAGCCCTCTAGGGACACCCAGTTTCCTTCTTTTTGTGAATGACTATCTGCTACCTTCTTCAAAATCAAGAATTTTTAACCTAGAAGTCTATAGATGGGTTTCAAGGGAGTTTGTCGATAACCTGAAATGGTATTTTTACCCAAATTTGATTCTTGATGAATATGTACACTTTTCATGTTTGCTTTTCTGGGGATAGGATCCCAGGCTTTTATCAGATTCTCAAAGGGATTCATGACCTAGAGAAGGTGGCATCACAGGAAATATGTACCCTGGACACCCTTCTAGGAATGAGTCACATCTAGTTCTACATATCATCTGCTCAATATTTATGTGTTGGTGTGGATTTTTGGAAGATACATTATATGTGTTCATAGTGTATCTTGCTAAATAATTTTGAAATTCTACTAGGCAAGAGCCATAACTTATAATTACTTACAAAATCCCTAGTTTTTATCACAATCTTTTAAAATAATAGATGCTTCATGGAGCACCTGGATGGCTGCACAGTTAAGTGTCTGACTTTGGTTCAGGTCATGACCTCAGCATCCTGGGATCAAGCGCCGCCCCCCCCCAATTCTGGGCTACCTGCTCAGCAGGGAGTCTGCTTGTCCCTCCCCCTTTCCCTCTGCCCTCCCCCCACCGCTTATATTCTGTCTCTCAAATAAATAAAATCTTTAAAAAGAATAAATAAAAATAAAAATAATATAACAGATGCTCCATAAGGGACGTAGGTTGATTTCCTATGAAGGATTTATCAGATCTCGATTTAAGAAGAAGATACATAGAACACGAACCACCACTAGCATTATACTCAGCATATATTTGTGTCTTCCTTTCCAGTCTAAAAAGCCTTTATTTTATTTGATACTTATGTAAATAGATTCTACAAGTTCAGAGGAGCAGATATCACTATAATATTTTGTACCAAGGAAACTGATACTGTTATGATTATTGCATAATCTCTCTCAAGGAATTAAAGAAAGAACCAGAGCTAAAATCTGATTCTCCTCATTTTTACTCTCCCATTGTGTGGCATGAGCCTCAGCGATGAGGTAGAGGGAAGACAGGTACCCCAATGTGAAAATCTAGAAGAGTAAAAATTCAGGTGTATGGAGCCCAGACTTTGGAAGTTTGCAATTGGAACACAGTTTAGTCTTACAAGAAACCAGAGATGACATAGTGTGGGGAGAGAGCTGTCTTCCCATCCCCCAGCTATGAGACTTTCCTTGGATGTCACCTCTTTGTGCCCCAATTTTCTCAGCAGTCAGACCAGTGAGAAGAACTAGAATAGTGGTTCCCATACTGACAACACCAGAACCCAAATAACTTCTCAAAATTACACACCTCTAGCTCCCATCTCAGAGATATGGAGTGTGATTCAGAAATTGATATTTTCAAAAGTCTCCATAGATGATTCTGCTGATTGTCCATGCTCGGGAGGCTTGAGCTAGATAACCTATAAGATCCCCCTATCTCGCTGTCCTGAGATATGGAGAAACCCTGGTGTGGTGCAAGGTGGCTAGCTGTGCAAAAGCTTTTGAGTTTGATGTAGTCTCACTTGTTTATTTTTGCTTCTGTTGCTTTAGGTGTCATATCCAAAAAAAAAAAAAAATCACTGCCAAGACTAATGTCACAGAGCTTTTTCTCAACGTTCCTTCTAGTTTTATAGTCTCAGGTCATACTTTTAAGTCGTTGATCCGTTTCAAGTTAATTCTTGTGCATAATATAAGATGGGACTGGAAACCCAGCAAATCCTGTTCTCTAGGCCCTAACCCAATGTCTAAGTCTTCAAGTCTTTGCCCCCAGAGGATTCCCTTGCTCCCAATACCCATAGTCACTGACTGGTTTTCTGAATTAACCCACATGAGTCTTCAGTCAAAATCAAATGCCTTCACCCACTAGAAGCTGGATAATGAGACTTGATATCTCACACGTCTTCTCAGATTATTGATTAGGTATCTGCATACTCCTGAATTTGACCACAGATCACTAACGTTAGCCGTTTGAAGACCATAATTTGGAATACTGGCCTCTCTTTATGAATCCTAATTTTCCACCATTTAAGGAGTCTTCTCTCTAGGGGTAAGATCTCTCTGGTGGGCATGTGGTCTAAGTCAGTGGTTCTCAAACTTTTGTATGCAGGAGGATTACTTGGCAGGCTTGTTAACAACTGTAGGTCTCACTGAAAGACTTTCTGATTTAGCAAGCAGGGACTGCAAATTTGCGTTTTTCATGAGTTCCTGGGTAGTGCTGATGCTGCTGGTCCAGTCTGAAGACCGTACTTTGAGAGATTCTCATATAACTTATGCTCACATATGATAATAAAAGTTTATCTGAGCCTACCGTTTCTATGTGTATTCTGTTTAGTGATGTCCAAGATAGGGTGTTATCCATTTCCCTTTTTATACCCAGAAGAGAGTGGGAACATTTCCCCAGCCTGAGCTGAACACATAAACATCCTTACATACACCTGTCCTCTCTTGAATGAAGGAGAGAATCATGGTAATCAGATGTTACAATATTCTTCACTTTCCAACACTATTAGGAATTCATGAGGGAAGAGTCAAGAGGGAGGGTCCCTGAAGGATAAGTCAATAAAGTGGATCTTCTTGAATGTGTAAATGAATGTAAGTGTTGCCCACCCTGACAGAAAATGGGTGGCTGCATCAGAATTGGAGAGTTATGTTCATATCAAATTACTTGGATCTTAATAATAATTTGTGAGATTATATCAAGAACTAATTTTCTTCAATACTTCATTCAATTAAACTTATTTGCCTGGAAACTATTCTATTACCAATTTTGCAGAAGAGGTGGGTCCCTTTTTTATTTCTTAATAAGCATAAGAAATAAGGATTTCTCCGCTGTTCTCATCAGCCCTCCAGAATTAGGGCTTGCACAATCCCTATCTTTGAATTCAAAAAATTTCCCAAAAATTTTGTTCAAGGCTCATGAACTGATAGATTTTTTATAAAGGAAAATGAGAAAATTAAACGGACATTATGGGATTTTTCTTTTTCAGCCTTAAGGTCACCTTGCAGTGCACAGAGTATACTTTGAGGGCAGTTTTTGTCCCTTGCCCCTTTAAGGGCTCAGACTATCATGAGATTGTTGAAAGCATCTATCATTTGCATTGGGAAAGGTTAATGTATTCCTTCCAAATATACCCTCCTGTTTATGCAAAAACATGTCTCTTCTATTAGCCCTGCCAGAGCTGTAGTCCAAGCTTGTATTTGAAAGCTGATGATTTCAGGTAGATATAAAAGGATTTCTGGGGCAGAACATGTTCTTATTAATGAATAAGAAGGAGTTTTATGTAGTCAAAATCATCTGGAAGGGAACTGGTCTTCATCAAATAGAACATGTAGATTCCTATAAATATTCCTGCGTGTTATGAGAGGGGCAGTTCTGCCCAGTAGTTATGCAGGCAGGGACTCTTCACCCTGTGATGGAGGGCATCTAAGATGGGGGACACTGCCACACGTGTATGGCTGCTTGCCAACAGAGCTGTCGACCAGCTCAGGGTGATCTGTGGGTCCTCACTCCACAGGTCTTCTACTAACAGTCCAGCAGTAAAGAGAGGGGCAAGGGAACCCAACACACACTTTTCAGAGGAGGAAACTGAGGCATGGTGGAAAATAGATGGTCTCAAACCACCAAGGACAATTTTAGAGAGAACCGGTTTCCACAATTTTCATCCATTGACTCTGACAATAAGAGTTTGAGAATGTGGCCATTTTAAAAGCATGTATGAAACCTACTTGCTTGACAAAATAGGAAACTGAGGGCTATTGAAATTAACTCCTAGTACTTCAGAGATACAGCTAGTTAGAAATAGAGTCTGGACTAGACCTAACTGTCTTGACTCCTAATTCAGTGCTTGCTCCACAATCTTCCTGCTCCTGGACTGAAAAATTACATGTGAAAGATCTTTCTCAATCACGAGAAGGATAATATTGTCATTAAACAGACACTTTTATGGTATGACCTAAGGACGGTCTGGATAAAACTCCTGCTCCAAATATTTATCCTAAGGCTCATTAGTTTGTCACTGGAGTTTTACCTGTGGAATCTCAAAACCCTTTGTTCTTGTGTTTTTGTATGTCAAATCTCTGGGAAACCTAAATCTTCTCAACCTCGACCTTAAATCTTTGTTAATTATCGGTTTAAGAACAGGACCCTGAAGAAGCCAAACTGGGACTCCTGAGGGGGGCCAATGACAGCTAAAAAAAAAGGTAAGTCAGACCAAAACAGATGCCCTGCCAATGTCTGTAGGGATTGAGTTAAGCCCAGGAACTTCATAGAATGTGAGAGTCCCTGAGAAGAGCTTACCATGGATACCTCGCTGCCCCCCTATAGTCTCAACTCTCCTACGGTGTAAACTGGTTAAATTATCTTCAGGGAGATCAAAGGAAAACACCTGCCACCAAAGGGCAGTAAGAGATGTGTGTGAGAGAAAGAAGAAGGACTTTGCTGGGGGAGGTGGACAAGGTATTTATATCTTGAGAATTTATATCTATTTTGTCCTTTTTTTTACTACCAATTAACTCATCATCTTCTCCCCAGCTGGATGCCTCTCTGAATCCAGTTACAAAAGAATCCCATCAAGTCGTGGATGAGAGCATCGCCCCAATTGCCCGTGCCCTGGGTCTGCTGGGCTCAGGAGTGCCTACACGCCTTCCGTGGGAAGGCTCAGGATTTTAGGCATACCTTCCCCTTTCTGATTAAGTCCCCATCCATTCTGAGCATGGGGATGATGGAGTAAGAGACACTGGCAAGAAAGAATATAAGCCAGGAAGATAGACTTGGAGCCAAGTTCAGAATCTTCAACTTGGGAACTGGATGATCTTACTCATGAACTTCCTTCAGATGATACTTACAAACGCTCTCTCAGAGTCATTGTTCTCAGACCTATTGCTCCAGACTGCAAATCTCTGTTTCCTGTTGGGTAAAATGGGAATCGTTTCTCATTTTACCGCCACTTTGCCATACTATCTAAGGATTCAATGGAGTAACGTGTGAGATCTTGTTCTCTAAGAGGCATATATGTGGCAGCTATTATTTTGGTTGTGCACATTATATCATCCTTTAAAGTGTGTGTGTGTGTGTGTGTGTGTGTGTGTGTGTGTGTGTGTGTTGAGGGATGAGACTATAAGGGGGGAACTGTGAAATCTTCATCAAATTCTCTTCTATCCTCAGGTTGAACATTTAATTTACAAACACGGTAAATCATCAAATAATTCTTTCTAGATCATTGCAGACTCTTTTGTGTTCCATTTTTCCACATGCAATGAACCAATTTGAGAGCCCAGATTGAAGATGTCAGGGATTTAACTCACTTCCAGATCCCTTTGGGTTCTTGACAACTTTGTTTCTCAAAGTAGGAACACAGCCTCTTCATTTCCCATCATCTGACTCTCCGGTTCCTACTTTAAGGAGTGAATCTTCGTGGGGAAACACCGATGATTATGCATCCGATTCCTTCTCATTTGGATCACTTTCTCGGCACACAGTTCATGTCTGGAAGCACATCAACTCCAGGATGTGCAAGAGTCTGGGACAGAGCATCCTCTCTCCTCGCTGCTAACGAGACAAGTGCAGCAAGTTAAGGCATCCGCAGAAATAATAAACACATACTTCCTCTAATCACCATGTTTGTGTTCTTGCCAGTCTGAGAGGGATTTCTGTGATGAAGTGAAACCACACTCTGTTTCCTCCCTTCCTCCCCGAATTCTGGCCTCCTCAGGAATATCTGCAACATTTCCTCCTCTTGGTAGGTTTTTGCCACTAATTAAAGAATTTCTTTATTGATGGCATTGTGGGCTAGCTCGAGCATCTGGATCCCATCTGCTGCTCTTGCAGAGTCTGAGAAGGCAGTGGGGACAGCGGGGGGCAGAGTTTATCACTAACCTTCATCTCTGGTGCTTTGTATCTTGGTAAGAAGGTCAGGGATAGAGGGATAATTAAGTATCATTTATGGGGCCGTGGAAGCACTCCTTCTGATATTTTTACAAGTAATCAATTAGTACTAGGTTTTTACAATAGATCTAATACCCTGTAGCTCCTAAGGGTGATATAAAACCAACATATGGCATAGTGACTTGCAGAGAGAAAGAAAAAGAATAGGCACAAAACCTCTGAGGACAAGAGGATTTACGTGAGTTTACTTCTATGCCCCTTATTAGGCACCTTGTAGGACATCTAGTAACAAGAGTGACCATTTATTAGCACCTATCATAAGTCAGCTACTATGATGGATCTAAGCCTGTACTGCCTAAATGTCAGCCTCCGACTGTCCCTGAGTGCCCCAGCTTGCTAAAGTCTTGTCTTTTCACATCGAAGTAACAGTTGGCTTGAATGTCCATCTTAATTGTATCCGGAAACTCAGAGCCCTTCTCAGTATCTCCAAGGAGTCTCAAGGGACTCATATTTTTTCCAATCCTTCCTGGTTCTCATTTCCTTCTTTTAAATAATGTATGTGCATTGTCTTGCATTTTATTCTGAAAACTAGCAAAACAGATGCAAAAGAAAAGACTGTAGCAAACCTTCACTTTTCAATCACCCAGTTTCAACCATCCATAGTTGGATTTATTAAATCAATTTCTTCCCCTTCCTACCATCACCAGATCATTTTGGAGCAAATTCCAAACATAGTATCTTTACCAGAAGTGATACTATTTTATTCAATACATGTGGCAAACAAACTCTAAGGTGGTTCCCATGATTCCCACTCCTTGGTGCTCACACCCTTGTGTAATCCCCCTCCCTTGAGTGTAGGCAGGACACTTGACTTACTTCTAACCAATAAAACATGGCACAAGAGACAGAATGCACACGATTAAATAACATAAGAATGCAATATCCATCTTTCTAGGAGACTCTCTCCCTTGGTGGCTTTGCAGAGGCCAGCTCCCATGTCATGAGCTTCCCTAGGGAAAGGGCCATAGGGCAAGGAAATGAAGGTGGCCACTAGCCAGCAGCCAACAAGAAACTGAGACCCTCAGTCTGGTAGCTTGCTGAACTCTGCCAGCAGTCACATAAGTTTAGAAATGGACCCTTCCCCATCCTGGTGGACACCCTGACATAGCCTTGCAGAGAACCCAGTTAAGCTGTGTTCAGATTTGACCTACAGAAACTGAGCTCATGCGTGTGTTGTTTTAAGCCCCTGAATGCATAGTAATTTGTTACATACCACTAATTAACTACTACAAGATGTATCTCAAAAGGATAAAGACTTCTTTTTTTGTATTACCACAATAGCATTGCCACATCAATTATTGCCACATTAATGTCATCAAATATCCAACTTTTCTCCAAGGTTTTCCAATTACAATTTTCTTTTACAGTTTGTTTATGCAAATCAAGACCTAAAAAGTCTACCTATTACTTTTGGTTGCAATGTTTCTTAAATCTCTTTTAGTTTTGAGATTACGCTCTCTTTTTTTTTTTTTTCTTTACATTTACTTATTGAGTAACTGGGTCATTTGTCCTACAGAGTTTTCCACTTTCTAAATCTGTAAGCTAATTTATTTTATGTTATTTTGTTTGATTTTATTTTAAATTCCAGGACAGTTGACATATGGTGTAATATTAGTTTCCAGTGTACAATACAATGATTTAACATTTCCATGCATCATCCAGAGCTCATCACAAGTGCCCTCCTTAATCTCTATCACCTGTTTCCCCCATCCCCCAACCCACTTCCCTTCTGGTAACCATCAGTTTGTTCTCTATAGTTATGAGTCTGTTTTTCGGTTTGTCTCTCTCTCCCTCTGTCTCTCTCTCTCTCTCCCTCTGTCTCTCTCTTTTTCTCTAAAGTTGGTTGATTCTCAGTAGGGTTAACATGATCCTTTAGCCCCTATATTTTGAGTAAATTTATAGATCCAGACTGTGATTAGATTCTGATTTTTTCTTTTTGAGAGGACAAGATTTCTTTCTGCATATTGTTGTGTATGTCTGACTGCATCATACTGGAAACTCATAATATCTAGAATCTGCTTTGGGGGATGTTAAGAAAAATCATTGGGTGCAGGTATTGTCACCATGACCCAATCATTATAAAGTCTCTCAACAACGTTTCACTTAATAAACTTACCTGCCATTATCCTTGCCTAGGCCCATTATTTCATTAAGGTTACAAAGCAGTAGAAATAAATTATTACTCTCCACTCTATAGATTTTCTCTTTCACATGCTTTCTTTTCCATTTGGGCTCCTGCCTCCTGACGTGGTGCTAGGGTGAGCAATTTGTCCCATTTTGCCTAGGATGTCCCTATTTTAAGCACTGAAAGCCCCATATCCAGAGAAATCCTTCTGTCCTGAGCAGACAAGGAGGGTAGGTCATCCTACCTGGTGTCGATGCCTCTTTGCTCTCCTTTAACGCTGTTTCCTCCCTTTATTACATGTGTCCAACTCCCCAAACCCTTCTTCATTTCTTAAGTAGCCTTAGCCTGGTCCATCAACTTATGCCCAGAGGCCCCACCTTCCCACTAACCCCATCTATAATAACCTGCTTCTTAAATAATGAGAGCTCCCACTCTTTGAAAGGAATTCTAAGCTCAGTTCTTAGAGCAACAACTTATTATACTCCGGCTAGATTTATAACCATCATGGAATATGGGTATTTCTATTCCTATTTTAGAGATGAGATCCAGGTAACACATATGGACAAGTGATAAATAATAGAGTGTTGCAAGAATGGGGAATATTTCAGTGTAAAAAAGGAAGTGGTAGGAGATACAGCTCCATTAAGATGGATAGTAAAGGGTCTTCTTTTGATAAAGATTTTTGTTGAAGAGTTTGAACCCTACTGCTATGGGCTGAATTGTGTCTCCCTCAAATGCATATGCTAAAGCTCTACCCCTCAGTGTGATTGTATTTGCCCATAGGGACTTTAGGAGGCAATTAAAATTAAATGAGGTCATTAAGGTGAAATCCTAAGCTAATAGATTGGCAACCCACACCATACCCACACCATGGAAAAGCCATGTGAGCAGCAAGAAGGCAGGAAGACGGCCCTCAGCAGGACCCAATCCTACTGGCCCCCTGAGCTCAGACTTCCAGTCTCCAGACAGTGAGAAAATCAATTTCTGTTGCATAAGACACCCAGTCTATGGTATTTTGCTATGGTAGCCCAAGAAAACTAATATACCTACCTTAAAGACAATGTTGAATTATTGAAGATTTTTTTTAAAGCATCTGACTTTTTTTTATGATTTTTATTTATTTGTATGACAGAGGGATCACAAGTAAGCAGAGAGGCAGGCCTAGAGAGGGGGAAGAAGGCTCCCTGCTGAGCAGAGAGCCCGATGTGGGGCTCAATCCCAGGACCCTGAGACCATGACCTGAGCCAAAGGCAGAGGCTTTAACCCACTGAGCCACCCAGGCACCCCAAATTACTGGAAGATTTTAATAATGAAAGCAACATGATCAGATTTGTGTTTAAGGAAGGAAGATTCGTGGCAATGTAGGGGGGGAGCACAAGTTGGGAAGAGTCAGAGGCAAGAAAAAAGGGAGGAGGCTGCAGAAGCTGGCCACATAAGAGATGGCGGGGGGGTGGGGTGGGGTGGTCCTAGAATGACTAATCTGCATTTTATTCTGAAATGTGTCCCTCAAGTAACTTATCACTGACACCCCACATCCAAGTAGTAGCATAATGAACTGAAATATCAGAACCATTCTCTTCAATGTTTCTAGAGAGAAATTTTGCAAAGCTACAGCTCATGCATCTCCCTGAACTGTTAGCACACACAGAGGCACGTCTCACATGACAATCTTCTACCAAGGTCACGGTAACATGGTCGAACTCTCTGTTGTAGAGTTGTGGGAGAGTAGCCTTGTTGACGGAGGGTTAGAAATTGGAACCAGAATTCTGCTTCCAATTCACTGGTCTCTTCACTGGAACTGTTGTCTTCAGCCTCATGGAGGTTCTAAGAAACAAAGAGATCCACCCCGACATTGAAAGACACATGAGTGTGTCTGACCAGGCTGCCAGATAGACATTTTCAGAGAGACCAGGACAGAAGCTAGTAAAGAGGCCCAGGGTTTCCATCTTACCCTCAATCAAGATTCATCACCTGTTACCTTTGCTGTAAGGGGGAGGGGATCTAGAAAGTCACGAGTGTTAGTGGTAAAGGATCTTATACACCAGTAATTCTGCCGTCCATTTTACTGAACCACAGAGTGGTACAGAAACTAATCCTCAGTTATGTACAGGGTCTGCGACAGAGCTGGGAATCGGTGTTGGCCTCCTGATGCCCAGTCCAGCATTCTCGCCACAAACGCATTCTAATTTTAGTATATGTGCTGCAGAAGCGAGGACACCACAAACGCATTCTAGACTGCACTCTTCTTGTCTCACGCTTGGAAAAGAGAGGCTTAATGTGGGCTGCTCTAAATGTGATTGGCTTTTAAGTTCCCAAAAGAGCCTCAACATCTCTTCTTTTCATGTTCCCCCAACTCCTTGTGCATGATATACACACACCATGGAGCTTGCCGACCAGCCATGTTCTGTCTTGCAAAGATTCTCATGGTAAGAACTTACTGATTAGAGAAAACAATTCATACAAAGAACACAAATTACTGAGCTCTTCGTCTTCCTCTTCTATTAAAAAAGAAGGTTCTCTATTTCCATGTCACTATTATACTCTATCACCTAAAAAGAGGAAGACACGAGCTAATGAAAAGGCCAGATATCGGGCATCTCCCTTCCCCAGAGGCAGTACGGTAGCTGGTGAAGTGCATGGGCTCTGGTCAGTGGAAACAAAATATATCTGTAACATGAAAATAATTTTTTAAATAATTACTCACTTTCTAGGGCTTTTGTGAGGAGTAAATGATGCAATCCACGTAAGGTACTGTGTACAGATTCTAGCATACAGTAAGCACCCAAATTGGTAGAGTTTATTTCTATTAGAATGAAAAAGAAATATGCACAGATAGCTTCTCTCCAATAAGGGCAAGAATCAAGACTGAATCTCTGCAAAAGACCCTGTATTGCTTAGAGAAAGATGTCATGGCAATAGATTTAATATATTTCATTTTAAAGTAGAAAGTTCTGTGGGCAAAACAGATTTATCTTCCAGAGCTTGGTCCCAAAGCCCACATCTTCTTTGAGTAATCTCTGTAATGTACTTATTATATGGGGGCATTGCCTGCTTCTGGACTCAGTGATGTCATCTATCATTACATGGTAACAATAAGGCCAATAACTTGAACTTAGGTCATAGCAGCTAAAAGGAAGGGCAATCAGTTTGGGAATAATTAAACTGAAATCCATAGCTACTGAAGACTCAACCAAAATTCCTGGGGTTAGTTTGTAATCAGCTTAAATCAAGATAAGCCTTCTAAAAAGAACAGAGAATGAAAAACCTAAAACAAGGGAAAAAATCTAATCATCTTATCTTTATGGTGCATTTACTATTCTGGTGAGTCACAGAAAATTAATAATACCCCAGAGTCTAGAAACAAAGACAGAGGCAAAATTCCTTCCATTCAATGGATAAAATTGTGATGATTCTCAAATCAATTTGTTCATTAAAACAAGGCAAGTGCACCCAATTTTATGTTGAAAATATTGATCCTTTATATCTTTCCTTCTATAATATAGATATCAAAATTATAGAATTTTAAAATTAGGAGAAATCTTCCAACATGATTTTATACATTTTTTAAAAGTCAATATTCAGAGGACTGATGTGATGTGACTAAGTCCCAATACTCCTGAGGGACCCAGGGAAGATCAGAACTCCAGTATGCCAAGCCGTCATTTTGTCTTTCCTATGACACTAGGCTACCTTTATTAAGACTCTGACATTTTCATGCTCTGCTTCAGCAGAACTTTTCTATCTAGTGAGGAGGTGGAAGATATTGAATCTCTTCCCAGCTGCCCCACATCCCAAGAAAAACAAATAGTGATGTGTGGGGGTTGACAGCATCTCAGAAGTTTCCAAAAATGCCTCTGATCTGAGGGAGGGTACCATCCTTATTTCCATCTTGCAATTTTTCTCCTCTATAATCTAACTCCTGTTGAAAAAAAGAGCCCTTTTTCCCTTCCAAACTTTCTCTTCGCTCCCATTGCATTTTCAAGCATCTTGCCAGAGAAGCTGGTTAAAGGGTCCTGTGTGTTCGAGAGGTGGAAGGGATCATGCTCCCTTCAGTCCTCTCTGCTCTTGGGCCCCAGTAATGTGTGCTCCCTTGGAACAAGAAGGCCCCCTGGAGCCTGCATTCCTCATGCTGTTTTCCATCTAGTTCTGCAAACCTCAGTTTAATTAGCAGATGCAAAGGAGAACTTTTTGGTTGCCTCTGTTCCACACAAGATTTACTGACTGGTATAAGCATGGGTAGGAAAAGAAGAGATCCTGACCTAACTTCTGGAGGCCTGCCCTGCCCTGACTCTGGCCTGGATTCTGAATGCTTTATTTGTCATATTTATATCTATAACTGATGGCAGTATATTTCTACCTGTCCGTCATCCCTTCATCTCTAATTAATCCTTCTCACAGTCACTGAAATAGTCTTCGTCAAGCTTGATTTTTCACAGTCTCTCTCTTCCTTTGCTCAGTAACTACAATGTTCCACTATTCAGTGTGATAAAATCCAAACTCCCCCACGTCAGAATATGCCGCTCCACTCTATCCGAGCCGACTAGTCTGTACTGCCTCTTGCTCGGCCACTGCCACACATTCCTTTGCTCTTTTCATCCCACAGCTACAATGTCTTCCTCTCACACCACTTCCTGATGCCAGCTTCACTCTTCAGTTGGGTCCCCCTGGATCCTCACCAGAAAGGAGGCGCCGTAATGCTCAGAGCAAGGCAGGCAGCTGTGCCCCCCCCCCCCCCGTCCATCCTCCACGAACCCCCAGCAGCAGACTCTTAGACCTGGGCTAGCAGGGCTGCCCGTGGCTCATGTCTTCCTGCCCGCCATAGCAGCCCTTCCCTAAAAGTGGTCTTCTGTCTTGGTCCTTGCTGTTGGGTCCTGGCTGAGTTATCCTGCTCACAAGATTAACTCATACTTCATTTTTCCCTGTTTCTCAACTTTAGACAGTAGCCAGGGCTCCACTCTCTACAGACTGATCTCCAAGACATCAAGTGCCTGCTCAGCCTGCAGACTGGTACCCAGCGAGTACACCTCACTGAAGGGTTTGAGGCCGAAAATAACAGCTCCCACCAGCTGTGTTTATTTACTAACATAATATTTATTTGTAATTTTATTTATATTATTTCTTTTACTTGTAGATGTCGTTTCTGTTTCATTACAAGATTATGAAGTATTTTACCAACATCACAACATTAAACCTCATGATAACCCTGATCAGAATATATTCATATTTGAGTTTTTCATATGAAGAAATCAATGCTCAAAAAGGTTGAGTAATTTCTTTTTTCCATTTTTAAGTTAAATTCAATTAAATAACATATAATGTATTATTGGTTTCAGAGGTAGAGGTCACTGATTCATCAGTCTTATATAATACCCAGTGATCATTACATCACGTGCCCTCCTTAATGTCTATCACCCAGCTACCCCCTTCCCCCATCCTGTCCCCTCTAGTAACCCTCAATTTGTTTCTTATGGTTAAGAGTCTCTTATGGTCTGTCAACCATAAGACATTGCATAACTTGCCCAAGATCACATAGCTTATGAGTTATAATGATATCTTCTTTCAAACTTGACCTCAAATCCACCTCTTTCATGAACACTTTCCAATGACTATTTGCTCCTTGGCTCCTGCTCTCCGTTTGTGCTGCAGCTTTGTGGCCTCCCCATATCATAGGTTGTAACAATCTGTGTCTCATCTCCTTACTGATCCTCAAGGACAAGGATCTCTTCACAACAAAAAATGTTGACTCCTCCAAAGATGGAGAACATCATAGGAAATGGTGTTGGTTGACTCATTCGACTTTCAAGCACCCATGAGTGAATTGGGAGGCAGAATGATTGCTGTTTAGAAATAGAGATGAACCCCCCTGGGTGGCCTCTCTGATCAGTGACTCAAGCTTCTTTACTGGATGGGCACAATAAGTCTGGAGCCTTCACTGCTTCCTATGGACAGAGGATGTCGCACCAGGAAAGGCCCTTGGCTTCTTACTCACTAAGCTTCCTGAGAGCAGCAGAGCACAGCCCACAAAGAGGGAAGCCCAAATCTTTGCAGTGGGCAGGCATAGCTATGACTACTTAACAGAAGAGGAGATGGAAGTTCACAGCATCTAAGTAACTTGTTCAAAATCATTCATTAGAAAGAGGCAGAATTCGTTCTCAAACCCGAACCCCTTGCCTCCCATCCAGTGCTCCCTGTTACAATACACATTTGCCTTTTCTTGCATGAAAGAATTCAGTGATGCAAGCTCCAGATAGAAGAGAGAATGCAGCATAAGAAATTTCCATTTCTAAAGATAAATAGATACTAACAACTTCCAAATTCCCTAGCTAAAAATACTTTGAAACAATGGTGACTGGACCACAGCCTAATGCAGCCTTGATGAAAAGATCATATTATTCTCCAGCCTCCCAAACTCTTTTGTTCTGTCAGATGTGCGTCTCCCTTTGCCTTATTCCCCTGGGTCACAGGAATTGCACAGGCAGTGTCTGAATGACCAAGGGCACCAGGGATCTATGATAATTCAAATACACAAACATAAGGCCTAATTTTAGACTTTCTGAGGATAGTGGACATTCTAGGGGTCTGAAGTGCTTCCGTTTCGGTTGTTTGGTCTATGGCTTCTTGTTAATTAACAGGATTGGCTTAAAGGTCACCCAGCGCAGTCCGCCCCATCATAAGGAATGGAAGAAGGTCTGGGCAGTGAAAATCACTCAAGCTATGAATTGCCTTTGGAAATTGCATCTTCACTAACAGTCAGAAGCTCTATATGTCTTGCTATCTGAGCTCAGAAGCTCATTTGCTGACTGTCAAGGACAAAGAGAACCTATTTCTCAATTGCAGAAAGGATGAGTCTCTGCTCAGCTGCAAAGGGGCAGGCAGGCTACTCCCACCAAAAATAACTTTCTTACCTTCACATGAGTCACTGGCATTCTATCTCTGGTCTTTGTGACCTTTGAAAAAGATCTCTCCATGGACCCAAGGACAGCAGTGACCTTCATGTGTTTTCACAATGCTGCTACAACACAAGAGGCTGGAATGGTGGTAGTGGGGGTGTCTCTGTTGGCAGAGAAGGCCCCCATAGACACTAATCCTTCGAAGGAAAGAGCACTCAGCGAGCAGAAGAGAAGTCTCCACAACAGCTGCCAGCCTGGTGAGATGGGTATACTGACAGGCCAAGGTAGGCTACGAGAAGCATCCATGTGACACATTTTGTTAAATCCTCCTACTGTGTGCCAGGAAGTATACTGGCTGGTGTGAAAGCAAAAAGCATCAGTCATAGTCTCCATCTTCATAGATGGCACCATCTAAAGGAAAACCAGACATATACCTGAAGAACATATATTAGAATGTAAGTTATAAAATCTTTTGGAAGTCCAGAGGCAAGAGCAATCAATTCTGCCCAGGGTTGGGTGAAGGAGTCAAAAAAGTCTTCCTGGATAAGGGCTCACTTGAATTTGGTATTGAAGGATGAAGAGGAACTCATTCCAGGTACAGAAGAATGAGGGAAAGGCAGTCCAGAGAAAACCTGTAAACAAAGACAAAGAGATGCAAAAGTACCTATTTGGAAGATAATGGGCACTTTGGAACAGCTCCAGCCAACAAAAGGCTTTGAGCCAGAGAAGGCCTGGGTCAGTTTTGCACCTTAGAAAGGAGATTCTGATGGTAGTGCTGGAATGGGGTAGAAGGAAGCATCTGGGCCAAGGATGACCATTTGGAAATTCCCCTGCTTAAGTAGACCAGGTGAGAGCAGTGGAAGACCTGACTAAGACAAAGGCCATGGGGGAGAGAGGAGGGAAGTCCTGTCTGACGTAGACACTGGATGCTTTGGATAGATTTTTAAAAATTATATTTGAAAAATGAACTAAATGGGTGTATGGTTTCCAAGTGTGTAAAACACTGCCACCTTCATGATTTGATGTCAGTCATTCCCTAAACACTTTGAGGTAGGCAGAGAAATCATCTAGTGATGTTATTTCATCTTATTTTATTCTTCATTTAATCCAAGTTTTCAAGTTTATTTTCATAAAATTGAACAAAATAGTTTATTTTTCTTTTTTCCATTCCTATATTAATTTTGTCCTTGTATTTTCTTTTTTTTTTCTTACTTTTTATTTTTAGGTTAAGTATAGTTGACATATAATGTTATGTTAGTTTCAGGTGTACAACATGATGACTTGATGATGCTATACATTATGCAATGCTCACCACAAGTGGAGCCACCATCTGTCCCCAAATAATGCTATTACACCATTGACTATATTCTCTATGCTGTACTTTTCATCCCTGTGTCTTTGCCTTCATTTATTATATAACTGAAAGTTTATACCTCTTCATTTCCTTCACCTATGTCTCCTATCCCCTCACCCTCCTACCCTCTGGCAATTGCCAGTTTGTTCTCTGTATTTATGAGTCTATCTCTCTCTTTGTTCTTTGTCTGTTCATTTGTTTTATAGATTCCACATATAAGTAAAATCATATGTTTGTTTTTCTCTGACTTCACTTAGCATAATAGCCTCTAGGTTCATCCATGTTGTCACAAATGGCAAGATTTCATTCTTTTTATGACAGAGTAATAATCCAGTGTGTGTGTGTGTGTGTGTGTGTGTGTGTGTGTGTGTATCTTCTATATCCATCAATCCACCAGTGGACACTTCGATTGCTCCCATATAATGATACTATTTTAGAAAGAGGTGCTCAGAAGAAACGGAAACAAAAAAAAGAAGGGGGATGTTGTCCAAACTATGGGACCTTCCTCCAGGACAGAAACCCTAAGAGATACAAATAGGACCAAGGATGCGTGAGAATGACGGGTTGTGGAAGCATCAGGAGAGAAGAGAGACAATCACAAAGAAGGTGAGATCAATTTCCCCTGGTCTTCCTATCAACACACAAACATGTGTTTGTGTTTCTGATCTGTAAACAAGAAGAAAACCTGCCTAGACGCCACTCTCCTTACAGGCTACCATCCTAGTCACACCCAACTAGCTGTCTCCAAAGCCTCTCTTTTCATTCTCCCTTGAACCCATTCTAAAAAGGCCTTCCTCACCCCCACTGCCCAGCAATTCTTGTCAAGGTCATGAAAACTTCTCTCTGTCCAGACCTAATGATCAATTCTTAATCCTTGTCTCATCTCAACTACTTTGAACACAGCTGATCACGCCCATCGTTTGCCACACTCTCTTCACCAGTCTCAGAGGTTTCCTCCTACCTTGATGGCTCCTCCTCCTCTGTCTCTCTTGGGTTCTTCCTCTTCTACCCACATCTTCATGTGGGAGTGGCCCAGGGTTCCCACAGGGGTCATCTTTGCTAGTGATACTCACTTCCTGGGTGGTCTCAATCACTCACTGGGCTTTAAATTTCTTCTGTTTGCTGAAGACTGACAAATTTAAACCTTTCTACCTTCAGCCTTGGTCTCTCACCTGAAGATCAGGCCCATATATTCAGCTTCCCACTCAAACCACTTTGTTTTTCTAAGTAAATATCTTAGAATATTATCTTCTAAAATATCTTAGAATAGGAAGGATCCTACTCTAGTGGCTATGAAGAGAACATGGTCCAGCCAGCAGCTTGATTTTAGACCTTCAGCCTCCTGACTTGTGGGAGAAGAAAATATCTGTTGTGTTAAGCCAGCCAGTTTGTGATTTTTTGTTACAGCAGCTCTAGGAAATGAATACACTGCAACAGCTTCCTAACTGGTCTACCTACTTCCACTCTTTCCCTAAATTTATTCCCAACAGAACAGTGCAAATAATCCTCTAAATGTAAATTATATCCTGTCATGTCTCTACTCAAAGCCCTCACCTGGCTCTCTACCTTCCTCAGAAGACTATCAAAGTCCTCATAATATAATAATCTATGAGGGTCCACATGTCCCCATTACCTATGACCCCACCTATGACTACTGTCTCTCTCCTGTACTCCCTTCAGGCCACCTTTCTGGTCTTCAAACATGTCAGACATTTTCACACATTAGCGTCTATGCTCTAGCAGTTTCCTGGAAGATGATTTCCCCAAATATTCACATCCTTCAAACCTTGGCATCAATGTCAAAGACACATTTAGTGTCTCCTTAAAGTCTCCCCACCCCCCGTCACCCCAACCATCCTCTTTAATACTATAATCTTCCCTGTCCTCATAAATCCTAATTCCCTTCATCCTGATCTGCCTCTTCTTTTATGCCATAGCACTTACTGTCTCCTATCATACTTTATAATTTTCTTATCTACTTCATTTGTCTTTATTGTCTACATCAACCCACTAGAATGTGAGTTTCAAGGGGCAGACGTTTTTGTTGCTTTTGTTCACTGTTTTATCCTAAGCATCTCAAACAGTACACAGCACATATTGGAATTTAATAAATATTGGTTGAAGTATCAAATAAATTTTTTGCTTTATCATTTTTCCTAGAGATAGTCCTAGGTTAAACATTGACAGAAACAGTGGTGTGCATGTGTATTTGTGTGTGTGAGCATGTGTTGTGTGTGTGTGTTGAGGAAGGGATACAAGTTGCAATTGGGTTTAAATCCCAATCTTGTCAATTTCTAATTGGAAACTAAAGTGGGACACATCAAATGCTTCAATTCCATCATTGTAGAATGAACCCAATATAATATATATCCCAATATGATAAAATAATTCTTACATTGCAGTTGGGAAGAGTAAATTTGAAAATATATGCAAGTATTCTGGTACACTAGAAAACACTCTAGGAATACTGTGATTAGTAGCATTTTATGTGCACTGATTTTTTTTCTTTATAGTTCTATTTTTTGTCAACATTCTCTGATTAACCTAGGAATTCAGTTCACCAGGAAGACATGATTTGGAAGAAATGGCATCTGGTTTGGCATTAGGCCCTTGTTTTGGCTTGTATACAGCAGTATATAAAGCCCTTTGCCATAAGGCAGGGCCTTGAGATGCCTGCAGGACAAGCTAACTAACTAGACAATGTCATATTGGCCTGTGCTTTCTCTGGCTTTACCTCTGACGTGCGCAGCACAATTATCTTTATCCTTCTATTTTTTATAGCACTTTTGACTCACTGGAAATGTACCTAATCCAACTATCTCTCCTTGTGCCTTTTACTTAGTTCCAAATTCAGATGTTCAGTCTAAAGAAATCTTGGCTGAGGTGAAAAATTCCTTTAAACTCATGTGTTCTGAACATTAACTTGCTCAACAATATTCTTACCAGCCAAAGGAGAAAGTCATACTGATAAGGAAGAGTAGTACCAAAGAGCTCCAGACCCAGAGTTAGGATTCTGGTACCAGTGCTCTTTCCAACTAGTTATGTAAACCTCAGCTAATTTGCCCTCTTAACTTGGGTATCTTTGATCTTATTTGTAAGTGGGGGAAGAAAGTTATTTTTCATTTTCTCTACATCTTGAGATTGCCACGATGATAGTAAAATCCGTCTTTGGATTTAGAGTCCTGGCAGATTCCATATGTATGGGGTTCAGGGATATGGGTTGAGCAGAAGGCACTGCAAGAGTGTGGTATGGCGAGCAGCTTTGAGTGACCATCTAGATTTAGTCCATAATCTCTGAGCTGGATGATGTCCTGCTCTAAAAGGTAGTTCCTTCTTCTGCAAAACAGAAAAATCACACCCATCCCATTACATAAGTGTTAAATCATGTTATACACAAGACATATCCACTACAGCGCTTCAGCACATAACAGAAGCCCCCTGAATGCTGGCAATTATTATAACTGAAATAACCTTGAAGTCACATTTGTGATCATCATTCACCAAAAGAGCCATTTCAACTAGAAGAAATAAAGTCGTTGGACTTATTTTTTTAAGAAATGAGTCTTGTATTAGGCCTGAAGGTTGTATAGAACTTTCACAATTAGAGGCGGACACAGCTATGTGAGGGGATTTTGTCTTCTGCCATGTTTGTGAAGCAAAACTTGTTCCACTCCGCTCAGCTGAGTAGGTTGAATTGACCAAAGCAATGGTTAGAGAGAAGCCTAGTCCCCTGCTGGTGTGGAGGGAACTTGTGAGGAAGTATTCTACACCGCTAAATCAGGCCCCAGACGTGCCTCACAGATTTTATGGAAAGAACTCTTCTTATGTCCCTGGGGGGTTGGATTCAAATGGAAAGTCAGCAGATAAAGTTTATGGACAGAAAGAAATCCATAGGAAACTGATGTCACAAAACTTTCCTAATTGTCACACTAAGATGTGTGATGCCCGTGCCATCTCTGAATGACGGTGTGGTAGTCCAGGTGATGAGTCGCTCTCTCATAACAACCAGGTTTTGAGGAGATTCGTGAAGACGTCTGCCCTTGCTCCTAAAGACTCTGTTGCAAATAAGTTCTATATTCATATCTTCAGATACCAAGATGAGGTCTTTGGTGGCTTTGTCACTGAGTCTCAGGAGGAATCTGAGGAAGAGGCAGAGGAACCTAAGGAAGGACAGAAGACACTTGAGGTGGTACTTGGTGGTTCTGGAACTTTCTATCAGACAGTCAGCAATGACCTGGAAGAACATTTAGAGGAACCTGTTGCTGAACCAGAACCAGAGCAAGAACCTATCTCTGAAATCCAACAGGAAAATCTGAGCTAGTATTAGAAGAAATTACTCCTAAAGATACACTGAAGAGAGTTCTTCCCCAGCACCTGTGGACATAGATCGGACCATACAGGAAGATGTAAGGACATTTTCTTAGACATTAGTCACCTTCCATCCAATGGAGCTATTCCAGTTACTGGGATACTACCTCATGTTGTTCAAGTACCAGCTTTGAAACCTTGTTCAGAGTCTAAGTCTGAATCTCAAATTCCACTGCTGAGGCCTCAGAAGGATCAAAGAATGTGAAAACAACAAATAAATATTCCTTCCCAGAAGGGACCCAGATCCATCCGTGAGGCTGGTGAGCAAGGTGATGCTGAACACTAAAGAACTGTGAGACACCCTGATAGTCACCAATCTGGCCCATGAGGTGGACAAATCGAAACTTCAAGATTTCTTTTCAAAGTTATAGGAATGTGGTGGAGCTTTGCATTAACAGTGACAGGAAATTACCCAGGATGGGTTTGTTGTATTTGATGATTCTAAGCCCCTTAGCCACAGGCCCATCATGTTCAGAGGTGAGTTCCATCTGAATGTGGAAGAGAAGACCCAGGAAGGGGACCATCAATACAACTGCCATTAGGGATCTAGAGGCCCTGGAGGTTGGCCGGGTGGTGGACTGAGAAGCCCTCCCTATGGAGGCGAGGTGCAGAAACCAGGATTTGGAGTGGGAAGGGGAATTATTCCAGGGCAGTGAATTGCTCCTCACTGGTCTTCAAGCAGCAATACAAACCTTCCAGCTCCTGCAGAATTCCTGCAGAATATCTTACACCAACGTTTGGTGTGCTAGATTATGACCCTAGTCTACAATAAACTGCTTAAGTCTGTACAATTTTACTTTCTGTGTTAATTATGTGTGCTCCTTCTCTCTCCCTTCCTTCTCTTTTAGCCCTTCACTTCCAATTTTGTAGAATGATATTTGAGGAAAAACAGATTTTTAAAGATTTAAGGACTGAATTTCCTTGCTTCACTTTAGCATATACAGACTAGAGTTTGTTTGGTTTTTTTTAAACAGCTATTTCCCAAAGGAATGTGTCTTGCTTATTACCTACATTTGGTATGCTTCATTCACTTGAATATTTCTTATTTTCTATGTGTTTCAAAAGTCTGTGAGAAACACAAGATTTGATAAACGTCTTGACAGCAGGAAAGAAAAGAATTTTCACAAGTTGAAAGAAAGAATAATGGCCCTTTATGTGGGAGAATGATCATGAACAATGCTGAGAAGGTAGAAAGGAGCATAGGGTCTTTTGGAACGAAAAGTACAAAATCAAATGATTTGGTGGCAAATGATAGAATCATTAGAAAATAATCAGATAGTGAGGTAGATATTTGTTGCTATTGTCCATCCAGCTACCATCCGCACCCCTTAGTCAAGTAAGAGAACCCTCCTTGTTTGTGAAAAATCCATTTCATGCTACTCAGGAAGGAATGACGCCTCCTCCCTCCAATTATATGGGAATTACCTAGTACAAAAATGAGCAATCAACTATTACAAAACACCTGAAGAAACTAAAGCCATTAAAGAGACAAAAAGTTCCTCAAATTGAGGGACTAAATACTTGAAGAGGCAGAATAAATAAAACAAGACAAAGCCATCATTAGAAGAAATGTAAATATCTTCAAAGAGCTATGCCAGGATTTTATATTCATAACAAATCAACTTCAAAGAAATTGGAGATTAATAGTTTAAAAAGGAAATAAGAAGGCTACATAGATAGTTAAAGAGGGGATTTAGCAGATTAGCTCATTGAGCGAGAAACATTTTAAAACACAGTACAAGAGATGAAACAGATGACATAAAGGTGGGGATATCAATCACACGAGGCAAATTTGAATGGCACTTTAGAAAGAATTTCTACTATGTTTAGACTATTGGAAAGAATAAAATCTAGAGCTGTCCACTGTTTTATGAAAGATAAAGCCAAGCAAATAAAAGAGACCTGAGCAATAAGGAAGGACAACACTAGAATTTCACTTCTAGCCATGTTGGAGAAAGAAGGACTGGAATTACCTTCCACATAATACAATAGTGAATGGGACAGAATATATGAAATAGCAGTCTTAAGACATTGGAGAGTAGACAAAACAGATCTCGTATCTCTACAAGACAGAAGACCAACTAGAGGATTTTCCAGATTGCCAAGGAGAAACCCAAATGAGGAGCCAGAGATGAGAGTCCAAGGAGGCCAAGTCAATGAGATGTGATGGAATGGAATATCCAAAAGAAGAAAGATGCACGGAAAGAACGTTTTAGAGAGCTCTGTAGGAAAATCCCCTTATAACTCTGGATAAGTACTGATCTATGCATTAGTGAAAGGAAACTTCCCAAGGTTAAGAAAAGGACAATGAAAAAGTACTCAGCTAGACAATTTCCACACCTTACCTAGGGCCAGGATTCGTTCATGTCCCCAAAAGCAGAGTGAAATTGCCTCATAATACAAGGGACCTCAGGTGAATCCCTCAGAAGGTTGTGGCTTTAGTCATGATGTGAAATTCTCTCTAGACCAAAGGCAACTCTGGGCATGCCTTAACAAAGATTAAAAGTAACCAAAACAATTCAACTGATCCCAAGTAACTTAACCAAATGTCATAATGCCTTCCAATTCTACTTAATAAAGAATACAACAAAACTCAGCACATAATGAAATAAAATTCCCAATGTCAGGTAAAAACTTACCAGGCAAGAAAAGAGCAATAAAATATGACCATAAGCAGAAAAAAATTAATCAATAAAAAAAAGATCTTTAATGACAGAATCAATGGAATTAACAATGAAAGACATTAAAATAGTTTGCTATGAGGGATAGCAAACTCTCTGCAGTGGGGCAGACAGTATATGTTACTGGGTTTGAAGGCCAGATGGTCTCTCTATCCCTACTACTCAACTTGGCCACTGTAGAGCAAGAGCAGCCATCGACAAGGCACAAATGTTCACACCAAAAACTGGAAACAATGCAGAAAACCATCAGTTGGCAAGTGGATAAACAAACTGTGGTACATCCACCATTGGAACACTAGTCAGCAATAAAATGAATAAGCCAATTCAATAACACAATAAAAGGGATGAATCTTAAGAGTATTTTGCTAACTGGAAAAAAACAGTCTCAAAACGTTTCATACTACATGATTACCCTTATAAAAAATTCTAGAAAAGGCAAGACTCTAGTGACAAAGAGCATTATTGGTAGTTTCCAGGGACCAGGGGTGGGAAAGAGAGGGCTGACTGCCAAGAAGTGTGAGGAGAACTTTCTGGAGTCATGAAAACATTCTATATCATGATCGCAATGACGGTAACAAAACTCTTTACATTTTTCAAAACTCATTAAACTGCACACTTGAAAAGGGTATTTTTATAAAGTAGATTTAAAAAATCAACTATAGAGATCTTAGAAATGAACAGGTTAAGAATTGAAGTATTAAACTGGGCTTTGTAATTGGCTGAACAACTCAATGTACACAGCTAAAGAGTGAATCAGCACGCTGGCAGAATATGCCATAAAATTCTCCCCCAAAAATTCATAATGTACAGAGTGGAGGGTATGGTAGAGTTATGAAATGGGCAGTATAGACCTAAAAATTCCATTTTTTAAATGTGTGTTTAAATGTATGTATATGAATGTTAATGGAGGGCAGTCTGGAAGGAAGTATGCCCAAATGTTCAAGTGGAAATGAGAAGTAGAGGAGAGAAAGGAGAATTTCCACATTGTGTTCCATTTGTTAATTAGTCATTCTTTTCCCTACTCTCTTCTAGAACTCACAAGAAACAATAGCAAAGAAAATCAAAGTACCAACTTATTAGCAGGGCTAAAACTCCAAATCATAGTTCTGATAATGGACCGAAGCCCAAGGCCTAAAGATGGGTTTGAAAGGCCTCCTCCTCTTCCTGAGCCCAAACCCAGATCTCCAATTAGCTGCATGGACAGGAGGCCAAGGAGATGGGAGTGCCCGAGATTATTGAAGGAGTAGAAGGGAGAGAGCTCTCAATGCTAGGCTCTTCTCTTACAGTCTTGGCCCTATGAAAAAAAATGTAAAGGGCATTTGGAAGGAGAAAATGACAGAGAGACAGACAGACAGACAGTCAGACCTGGTCCTTAGGTTAAGAGCAGCTGGGGCAGGGAGCAGGGGAAGCAGAGAAGAAAGCCCTGTGCCTGATCCCTGGTACCGCTTCCCAAGAGTAAAGAGTGGTTCCCATCCACAACCTTAGAATCAGACTGGTGTCCTCTGCCTTGGGTGAGGGATAAGAAAGAAAATGTGAAGCACTTTCCCTTGGATCAGGAGAATAGTTAAGAGCTTGTCTTCTCCTCCATTCTACACTACCATGCCAGACTGGCTACCTATTCTGCAGAGCACTATGCAAAGTGAAAATGCAGGACCTCTCATTCAAAACTTGCTAAGAATTTCAAAATGGTAACAGCAGAGCATTTAACCCAGCCCAGGGCCCTCTGAGTGCCAAGCTCTGTGAGATTGTGTGCCCATGAAGGTGACCCTGCCCCATCGTGTATCAGTCGTTGAAAATATTGTGCATTAGGCACAGCCTTTGGCCAACAGGATGTAGCTAGAGGAGAGAGATTGAGACCATCAGGGAATCTGGGGGACACTTTGTTGGCCCTTACTTCTCTATATCTGTATCAGTCAGTGTCTCAGCAGAAACAGATGGCATCCTCAAAAAGGGGTGCGTTAAGGAAGTTTAATAAGGGAACTTTAAAGTGCAGCAGAATTCAGAGATGATGGGAGCCCATATATGCGTCCTAAGTGAAAGAGCAAGGGGAAGGGGAGGTCCCTAAAACTCTGTAGGTGGAGCAAAGGAATGCCTGCAGCTTTCCATGAAGGGATAAACCAGTCCACCAAAGGTGCTGGGAAGGCAGGTCAGAAGAAAACTATCCCAACCCTTCTCACCTCCTGCCCCTGAATCTCCTTCCATGGCTTCCCACTAGTGGAAGTAAAAGTCAGAGTGTCAGGCATCTGGATAATGGTGTCTATGGAGGTCTGCCTTCAGCGCACAGAACAAAAGTTCTGGTAAAGGATTCTAGAGGTACAGATGGAAAGTGCAGCCTGGAACCAGTGAGACAGGAGGGAGAAGGCAACCCACAGAGGCTCCTGAAAGGAGCTGGAAAAGATTATCAAGGTCACTTCCAGCCCACAGTAGTCACAAATACACAACATATTCTCTTTCTCTTCTCCAATTAGACCCAGTATTCAACTCAGCGCACCAGGAGGGTTACACAGTGAGCACCTAATGGCACCGGAGACTGAATAATATAATGCCAGCCATGTAAAAATGCCCCAGATTTAGACCATGCAATCTCCCTCCCAGAAATAAGAAAGTCAAAGCCTACAATATAAAATATGTGAGGAAAGGGAAAGGTGCCATAGGGATAATCATCTGAGAAAGTGTGAATATAGGGGATCTACTGATGAGCATGACCTCTTTAAGGAATATTTAAGATGTAGTGATGGCAGAGATTCCCCGTAGGTGATTTCAGAGAAGAGCAGTCAATTAAGCAATTCCAGGGGCTTGAGATCATTCTGTATCCCATAAACACTGCCAACGTTCCCCTATGTAGTAACAGTCTGTGCTGAAAAATCTAAAGCAATTACTTTTGTCCTCTCAGCCTTTTGAGCACCTACTTCAATCAAAAGAAAGGTTAAAACAAGTGCTAAATATGCCCCTTTGTCACCATGAGGGCAGTGCCATGTTTGATGGAAGCATTCGTGATTCCTTTAAGCCTTTTGGGGGCCAGGTGACAAAGGTGGGCAATTGGGACACTCAAAAACAGCAATTGCCCAAAGAACTGGGAACAGGAACATTTGAAATCAATATCCCTTGAAAAATAAAGTGCAGCTCATTGCGTTCCTATTATAATTTTGCTTTGCCTCTGCTTTAGCCCGGAAACGGTAATGACAGTTGAAAACCATTTATTTACTCATTCTTTCCCTCACGGCATTTTGTTTTGTTGCATTCATTTTGCTGCCTTTTCATCTCTAGCTATATGTGGGACATTTTGATAATAAAAGTCAAGGGAAAACATTTCGCTGTAATGTCATCCTCTAACTGTGTGACCTCAGGCAAGCCAATTCACAAAAAAATAGCCTTTAGAAGTTTAAATGAGTTTTAGCATCATCTCCAAACACTCACTATATGGATGGAACATATAGGGTTAGGGAATAGCGAAGTCTCCAAGAAAGTGGGGGTAAGAGCTTTATCCTCACAATATCCTCTCTAGAATCACCCCCTCTTCCGCATTGCACAAATATTTGTTGTTGCCTATGTTTTTTTTTCTCACTCTGAAATTTCATGACTTCATCCTGATCTCAGTCTGCTTCCACCTCACACTACTGCTCAGTAAACCTTATTAAGACACCCATGTCATTTCATTACCCCCATTGTGCCACAAATGCAGGTATGATTTCTCATGAATTATTTAAACTTTCAGTTTTGGTTTCTTTATATGTCAAGTGAAATATAAACAGGATAATGTGAGTAAAGTCTTTGCAGAGTGCTTGGCCCATAGGAGTATTCAATAAATGGGAGCTTGTGTTGTTGTTGTTGGTGGTGGTGGTGGTGTGGGATGGTACAGATAGTCCATAGTGTCATCTTTCTGATTCCTATAGTAGGATGCTAACCCCATCTATTAGAAGGAATGTTAGGAAAAGAGTCTTGGGATGGAATGATGGTACTACCTATGATAATCAATAATGATAAGAATAATAAACTCAGACAGTCACTGAATATCCTCATGGCTCTAATAAGTCAGTGTGAGAGTATAGCACAGACACATGTACACACACATACGTACACACAGAGTGGATACTCAAAAAATACTTGTGGAATGAATGAATGCCATGGGACTGAGTGTTGACAGGGCTTTGACAAAGTAAGATAGCGTGCCAGCTCACTATAGAGGACAAGGCATTCACTGTGACCAGGTCACCCTCTAATACAAATCACAAGTGTGAAGAATTCACATGCAGAGGCAGAAGTAGATAGCAAAACCTTGGGACAACATGGTATCATGTTTATTTCCATCATGGGTGCTGTCGGTAAACACCCACAATGGTGTGGAGGAGGGGGGGAATGAGAAACAATGTGGTTGAAAACAAGAAATTGAGGAGAAAATGATGCCATTTACAGCATGAAAATCAACAATTTGCTCTGTGGTAGGTTCTTGCACTGGTAATATTTAGAAGGTGCACATGACACAGAAAATACAATCATTTAGGGGGGAAATTTAAATAGCGATTACTATTTTCAAAATTCAATGTAGTTGCCCCTTCTCTACTATCTTAAATAAAATTCACATATACATACACACACACACACACACACACATGCATGCACACGCATGCACACCAGGTGCCATCCTAACTGAAGGAGTCCAGCAGCGTGGTCCCAGCTTCTTTCCTGGAGCGAGAGATCAGACTTTTCCTTGAGAGACCAGACCACACCTATTCCTCCGTTTCTCCCAAGTATTCCTTCTCAGCCACTTACTACTCTGTGTATACTCCCCCTTGGTGCTCTCCCCTCCTTCTAGAGCATCAACTATCACCCACCTGCTGCTTGCTGGCAAATCTACCATTTCAGTCGAGACCTGTCTCTTGAGCAGCACATCCTTCTAATGGCGGCATGAACGTGTTCACTGAGATGCCTGCAGCCATGCCAAACACTGCTCCCACTGCTGAGGAAGTCCTGCTTCTCCCTTACTTCTCCATGTTCTACATCTCTTTGGGCAACACCATCCTCCCGGTCACTCAAGTCTGGATCATTTCTATCTAGTTCATCCCTTTGCCACTATGGCTCCCTCACAAGCCCACCAGGTCATTTCACTCCCAGGGAGATTTCTAGTATAACAGTGGGTTGACCTATAGTTACTCATTTGAGCAGTTTTCTCCCTCATGGGTCTCTGAGCCTTTCAAAGGTAGTAAATTAAGCATGCAACAAGCACTCGATGGGTGATTGCTAAATACGCTGCAGGATTTTACAAGCCTGAGTTGACCTATGTAACCCTGATGTAGAGCATTAGGTTTGCAGGATACCTTCCTGCGGCCATTCCTTTCATCTGCTTGTCTACAGAGAGCAAGGTCATGAAACCTCCTCTCTGGGCTCATTTACTCGCCAGAATCCAGGCATCTGGTAGACCAGCCATACCACACTAAGTGTACGATAACCCCAGCAGTTTGGCCCCATCCAGAATCCTAAGGAACATAAACCTCAGGGAGAAAGGTGAGATCTGAAGAGTGTTTTGTTAATCCAGAGATGGTAGAGTTGAAAAGAACACAGATATATGTAGTTTATTTGTGAAATACTATTCTCCTTAAAAGTAGATTAAGCAGGGGTGCCTCGGTGCCAGGGGGTTGAAGCCTCTGCCTTCGGCTCGGGTCATGCCTTCATCTCAGGGTCCTGGGATCGAGCCCTGCATCGGGCTCTCTGCTTAGCGGGGAGCCTGTTTTCCCCTCTCTCTGCCTGCCTCTCTGCCTACTTGTGATCTCTCTCACTCTCTCTGTCAAATAAATAATAAAATCTTTAAAAAAAAAAGTAGATTTAGCTGAGTAATCATAGGGATTGGCAGTTGATTTATATTCCTGTTAAGATGCAAATACATAATTTGATCCAAGATACACAATCTCACTGTCTCCTGTCTCAGTATCACCATCTAATAAAAGGAACAATCTGCATATTACGTGACCTAATATTTCTTGTCACGTAGTTTATTTTCTTCTTACAAGTACAAGATCAAGATCACCATCAACCCTGTAAAAGATTCCAGCTCTTCTAGAAGTGAGAAGCATATACAGAAATGTTGAGGAAAATGCTTGTTTGCATCACAATATGTATAGCCTATGGATGTGTTCATTAGCTTCACCACGAGAATCATTTCACAATGGATATATATCAAAATATCACACTGCACACCTGAAATATATATAACCTTTATTTATCAATTTTACCTAGATGAAGTCAGAAAAAAAATGTATATCCTAGAAGAGCTTCTTTTAAGGGAGAGGAATATATATTGCTAATAGGAGAGATGTGATTAGGTCTAACATTAATCTCCCAACTCAAATAATATTAAGCAAAGAAAAAATAGAATGCAAAATCATATATGTGCTCTAATGGTATTTATGCAAAAAGTATCTCTACGTTTAAGTAAACATTGAAAGAAATCAGGGAGTAAAATACACTTTAAGAGTGTTGGTAGTGGGATTATATAGGAAATTTTCTTTAATGTCATAAATGGTAATGTTAACATTTTTAAGGTGAGAGCGTAATTTTAAAATTTTAATATGTTAATCCACTTTCCCTGTTAATTAACGACAATTCTAATGCCAGCTTGCATTTCTTCAGTGAAATTACTTTAGGTTTTCAAGGATTTAAAACTACATTGAATCTCAGCAATCTCAACAACTCATAGTTATGTTTTTCCCTTCACCCTGACTTTGGAGGTCATCCAGAAGAATCTATACGTCTTCAAGGGCCACCTGTTCTTTGAACTCTTAAGTATTGCAGCTCAAGCCTCATGAATAAAGTAAACACAAATCCACATCCAGTTTGACACAGCAGGGAGGGCAGCTAGGCATCGGACTCGGAGGATGTGCGAGCGAATCCAGCGGAAGTGGAACATCGACCCTGAAGCCCACACAGCAAAGCCTGTTTCGTCTCATCCTCCACCACCCCTCCGTCTTCTTCGCCAGCCCTGTGGACAGGGAGCTTGCAAAGGGCGAAGGAGCTCCTTTCTAGAGGTCTCCGTGAGGACAGTCTGCAGGTCTTTTTGCCATTCACTGAATATTCAAGAACACTTCCTGAATATCAATATTTATGACCGTTCCCTGAATATAAGTCTGGCGCGTGACTATGAAAGAATCGTAGAAATTAATTATTTTCTTTGAGTTCCCACCATTGAATCAAATTTGCACTCTGTAGGAAGAGCTGCAGGAAGCTGCCTGCTACCCGCCAGCTCTGACTCATCTCCCCTGAGGGCACGCGCTGGTTGTAGTTGATAACGATGGCTCTAAAATTTGGGTCAAGGAGAGCTCCCTTAGCCTCATCTGAGGGCTGCTTTACCAGCTAATTTCTCCTGGCGTCAAAGGGATAAGGAAACTGGCATGGTCACCTCATTAGAACAAGGAGAAAAGAATCCAACGGGGTGAGGGAGGAGGGGGACGTGGGGAGAGAAACGTAGGACTGAGGGGTACCCATTCAGCCCCAGAATTGCCAGTGTCCCTTTTGTCAGCTCCCGGCCTCTGCATCTTTGCTGCTGCTCCCCTCCCACCCAAAAGTGCAGCCTCTTTATTCTGCATCCCCCCAAATCCCACCCTCTTCCAAGTCCCCACTGCATCCAGCATTGTCCCCCAAGTCCCTTCTGGTTGTGCTCATCTACACTGAATTCTTCTGCAATTACAGCAAAGGCAGAGCCATCTACGTAGAAAGACAAAGTTGCTTCTCAATTTCTGCCACTGGCCACTCAGACCTTAACAATTAGCCCTGTCTCTGAGGTCTTCGGCATCTCGGTTCTTTTTTCCCAAGCTCTGTCCTGCCCGGCGTATCTCGCTACAGGTTCTAGTCCCTTCAGTACATGCTGATATTACAGCTAAAGGAATTTTCCTAAAATATTGCTTTGATCCTGGAACTGCCTTCCTTAGAAAACTTTTGTGGCTCCTCGTTGCTGATAGGAAAAGTTCCAATTCCTTAACTGAGTACCCTAGTCTCTCCAGTATATGGTTCCCACCTTCCCTAATATCCCTGACTTCCCTAAATATTCTTGAGTCACGAGAAAATGGAAACACTCTTCCCCCCTGCACGATCACAGCGTGGTCTTTCCTCTGCCTGAACTGATTGTCTTCTTTCCACTTACCGACACCGCATGGCCCTGTAAGCCTGTCTATTTCACCCCCGCCCATGCCGCCAACCTAATCTGTCCTCTCCCTTAACACTGGTATGCATTACCCAGAGTACTCATTTGGCAAACACATATTACTTACAGTGTTCTGGAATTTAAAAACCAACCAACCAACCAAAAAAACCTAACTCTTGTGATTCATGTCTTCCTAAGAACTAATCCAGTTGAACATATGAAATTGACATTTATTTGGTCACAGATGGCCGAATACTGACAGTTCCATATGGCTCAACATCCAAACACAGTTACGAATACAGAGCTAATTCTATCCCCCCGGATCCAGGGCTGCAGACATAGAATCCATGTTTCCTTCCAGAAACTTTTTTTTTTAATTCACCAAACAACATTGCAGTTTTTCTGATCGTATAGCGGTTGAGAGAGTCCAGTAAGTGCTAATTCTCTTTTTCTCACCAAGAGATGAGATCTATGATTCAATCAAGAGATCTATGTCCGCATTATGCATGAGCCCCTCAACTATGATTGTTTGATTTGGAACTGGCCCTGGGTTTCTCTCTTCCTAAGGGTCTCTAAAATAAGTTTCTCAGAAAGCTATAAAAAAACTACTACAGGGGCACCTGGGTGGCTCAGTCAGTTAAGCATCTGCGTTCGGCTCAGGTCATGATCCCGGGTCCTGGGTTCAAGCCCCATGTCAGGCACCCTGCTCCGTGGGGAGCCTGCTTTTCCCTCTCCCTCTGCCTCTCCCCACTGCTTGCGCTTGCTCGATCTCTCTCTCTCTCTCTCAAATAAATAAAATCTTTTAAAAAAAAAAAAAAAGGACTACAGACTATCTGGCTTATAAGCGTATTACTCAACAGCTCTGGAAGCTGGGAAGTCCAAGCTCAACTGTCCGCATGGTCACAGTCTGGTGCAGGCCCTCCTCCGGGTTCACAGCTGGTGACTCATTGTGCCCTCGCAGGTGGAAGGGGTCGGAGTTCTCTCTAGAGCTTCTTTTGTTGTTGTTGTTTTAAGATTTTATTTTTTATTTATTTGAGATAGAGAGCTCGAGCAGAGGGAAGTGGCAGAAGGAGAGGGAGAAACAGGCTCCCCGCTGAGCAGGGAGCCTCATGAGGGACTCTGTCCCTGGACCCTGAGATCATGACCTGAGCCGAAGGCAGACGCTTAAGTGACTGAGCCACCCAGGTGTCCTTCTAGAGCTTCTTTGATAAAGGCATGAATCTCATTCATAAGGGCTGTGTCCTCAGGACTCAATCACCTCTCAAAGGCCCCGCCTCCTAAATAACCTGAAAGGTTCTTTTCCTTTTAAAAGACGACAATCATTTGCACTACTTATAACTATGTATCTTTAAAATTTAGAATTTGCATTCAAAAATAAATCGAGGGATCTGAAAATTATTAACCACAATTAAAGCTACGATTTTTTGAGCATTTATAACACACCTAGCGGTGTCCTAAATACTATGACATATATTTAGATGTTTAACCTTTCTGAGTCCGAGATGTAAGTGGCTAAAGGATTACCGCGAGGCACTGCAGCTGTTCTCATCAAAGCTGGAGTTTGAATCCTTGCTCATTAAGTGCAAAGACTCGTCCTTAACCACTGAACGACGTCGGCATTCGGGCGTCCGGAGATCCTTCTGAAAACTCTATGTGGTTGCAAACCTGGCGTGTGCATTTATGCAATTGTCCCGTGCGTGAAACTGCAGTGAGTTATGACCTGCTCTGTCCCTCGGACGACAGAGAAAGCATGGGATTGCAAGGGGCCGTTCCCACGGCCGCATGGAGAACTCATTGCAAATTGTCACATCTGGAGCATCACGTGGGTTTTGTGGACTTCAAACTTAAGAGGAGGTGTCCTAGGGAGTGCACAAATCTACTGGGTTATCATGGTGCCTCGCTCCAGTTTTAAATACATTTTAATTTTAAAACACAGATGTGTTCTGTGGGAATGGAAACTTTACACAAATTTTTGACATAAGCATGAAACTTCAAAGAAACGTCTTGCTATTGACCTACTATCTTTCAGCTCCCTGGGGTTTCCATTTGCTTCCCCTGCAGTTAGGAGAGTGGAAAAGTTTGAGATATATTCTTTGATCTATTTTAAAGTCTCTGCCATTATGCAACAATGTTTGGCTCCTCATAGGAACTAGTTGATTTTCTTTTTCTTTTCTTTTCTTTCTTTTTTTTTTTTTTGAGAGCGAGAGAAAGAGAAAGCAGTAGAGGGTCAGGGAGGGGCAGAGGGAGAGAGAGAAAGAGAATCCCAACCAGGCTTCATGCTCAGCCCAACGCAGTGCTCGATCTCATGACCCTGAGATCATGACCTGAGCTGAAATTCAGAGTCAGATGCTCAACCAACTGAGCCACCCAGGCGCCCCAGAACTAGCCCATTTCTTTGAGAGAAAAGAGAGTATTCATGAATGGGGAACCTCTGTGGGTAAATTGTGCACAATTAACACCTTTCCTGAATCTTTCACGAAGGTCCAGTTGTGCCAAAGGAAGTCGTCATCCATTGTTTCCAGAACAGCCTGCTTAAACCTCAAGCTCAGGCTGAAAATCTCATGCTCAGCATTTCTAAAGCCCAGGCCGAGAATTAATACCTGATCTAGCTCTGTAGGCACAGGACGGCCCAATGCCTGGGACCAGAGACTGCTAGTCACCCCTGCACCTTTCCCAGCGCCCTGAGCTGATCTGAGAATGCTCCGGAAGGCTGTGCCCTTGTCACCAAGTGATAGCGAGAATGGTGAGAAACAGCACGGTATAGGGTAAAGCTCGAGGGCTGAGAAGTCACACAGACCTCGTAGGAATCCTGGCCCCACCACTCAGTTATTTGCCCTTTGGGGAGTTACTCAGCCACTGTGAACCCCAGGTTCCTGCTCTGTAACATGGGGATGAAGATAATAAGAGTCTGCAAACTAACTGGGACTCTTCGAGAGATAAATAGATGTAAAACCTGTTCACGTCGGGAGGATGGGAACGGGAGCTGGGCTGAGGAGCCCCCTGGGGAGGAACCATTAAGTCCAAGTCCAAGAGCATGACTCAAGGCCTGGGCTAGAGGCGGCCAATGACCAGGATTTCTTCAGTACCCCTGTTATCTGAAAATGACAAACGAGTCAACGAAAATCTGACATGGGAGCTATTGTCCTAAGAGACTTTCACTCGAACAGTTAAAAAATCTGAATTCAGTCTAGTTTCTCCCTCTGAACTTGAGCATATGCCTTAACTTTTCATGGGTCGTAGCTTCCTCCTCTTTGGGAGGAAAAGATTAGGCTGGAGGCTTTAAGTCTCTCCCAAGGCCAGGGTCACCCAGCCACACCCTCGTGCCCACAGTGTGAGGGTAACCACACACCTGCAGACCCACCCAACCCTATTTCTGTGGAAACCATGGCCCCCGGGCAGGTCTCGCGTTCGCTGTGTGAATTAGTTATCTTGATTACTTTGGTCTTCATGATTTTCCTCCCTTCCTGCTCGGCGTGAGAGGCAATGCCTTCCGTGGTTGCCAACGCCGATGTCAGGTGTGACTGCCGCTCGCCAGGACCCTCTGCTGTGCCTCCTCCCACCAGGGCTGCCAGTGAGCGCCGGAAGGGCCCTGGCTGAACCAAGTCACTGCAGCACACCAAGTCACTGCTACAAGTCCCGCGCCAATGCCCCTGAGGCCCTGGGCCCCCGTGCCCCACAGGGATTTTAGGGAAACAGCTCCCTTTCCCTACTTCCCCTATATCCAATCTACTCCACGGCTCAGGCGTAGTTGCTCAGGCTTGGCTTGGCAGCCTGCACCTCCCACAACCACTCCTCCTCTCCAAGCCTGGCCCTCTGGCCTTGAACAAGAAGTGGGCAACACTCCCCTCTGATCTGACACTTGCTTCTTTCTAACCTCTACCTCCTGACGGCTCCTGGGCCCCTCATAAGAAAAGCTGCGTGGGGCACCTGGGTGGCTCAGCGGGTTAAAGCCTCTGCCTTCGGCTCAGGTCATGATCTCAGGGTCCTGGGATCGAGCCCCGCATCGGGCCTGCTTCCCCCTCTCTCTGCCTGCCTCTCTGCCTACTTGTGATCTCTCTCTCTGTCAAATAAATAAATAAATAAAATCTTAAAAAAAAAAAAAAGAAAGAAAAGCTCTGCGCCACAGGCCCTCCTCATCATCATACTTGTTTCTCAATCATAGGATGATTACAAATTAGATTCAAGAAGAGACCCACTCACATAATTATATGAAATAAAGGCTGGATAACCTCAGAATGGGAAGGAAAATTGAGCCTGGTCGGAGGCAGCTCAGTGTCCTAATACTAACTGGCGGTGGGACTCCTCCATGCATCAGAAAGGCTGGGCTTATAGCCCACCTCTGTTAGCACAGGTAAAAGGAGGAGAAGGAAGGAAGCAAGCGAATCTTTTTCTCCTCTCTCTTCTGACATCCTGTTATATTCTTTCTCTACTTTTTTCCCACCCTGGGGATGGCTGAGGAATCACAGCCTGCCTGTTAATAAATATTCCCTTCTGGAATTCTGGAATGTCATAATTTATTTTCTCAAGTATTTCTGAATAGGAAAACAAACCAATTGACATTTCATCAATGTTGCTACTACTATACAAGTCAAGGTTTCTATTTGCCCTGAGCTTCTGCTCTCATCAGGATTCCCCTCCTCATGCTAAGCAAGTGTTCACTGAGATCAAAGAACAGCTTGTCTGATTACTCTCTGCTAATTAGCCTTCTTCCAGTCTGAATTCTTGGTACCCTCATCCCAGGAGTGCTTGATAACGCCCCCTCAGTCCGTAGGTAAAGTGATTCTTAGCAAGACTCTCGCGTTCTGGACCTTTGTACTTCTCTCCGTATTCACGTCTGCTCACTCCCCATATCCCTCCAAAAGACCCCCCCAACACACGCACACTTGCACATCATACCGCATACACCCATATGCAGAAAGTATCAAGTGTGAAACTGCATGGTGCACTCTCTACTCAGTTTAGAACTTGGAAAAGGGATGCATCACTGTGGTCTGGAATAATGGCCAAGGAGGGGGAAACATGCTCCGGGATGGGTGTAGTCAAGAACCATGTGTTAGCGAGTATCAGGCTATGCAAAACAAGTCAGTCAGAGAAAGACAGATATCACATGATTTCAAATGGAGGGATGAGGGAAACACAGGGATGATGGAGCACACTTGTCATGATGAGCACTGGGTGACGCACGGAAGTGTATTACTACATCATATACCCGAAACTAATATTACACTGTATGTTAATATAAAACCTAATAAAAACTAAATTTAAATTTAATTAATTAAATAAATAAATAAAATAAATTTTAAATAAAAACTAAAAAAAGAAGAAGAAAGAAACATGGTAGCCAAAGGAGTTCAGGCTGGAAAGCGGAAGGGAACGGTCAAGGCCCTTTATTGCTAGGATAATGGTTTGTCCCAGGGAGTAGTACAGGAAGTGGTACCGGAAGTGACACAGCGCAGTGGCTTTTGGGAGCCTCATAGGAATTGGTCGCATGCATGGAGTCCCAGCATAAGGAGGGCCTGAATTAGGGTTGCGGCAGGAACAGGGAGGGGAGAACTGTTATAAGTAATGCAGAAAGAAGAAGGAACAGAAAAAGGCATAGAGACACAATATCTCCATTGTCTTCAGCCTGGTACTTTTTCCGAAGCCAAGTTCCCTCTGAGGCAGATGTTGCCAATTGTCCCACTCTATCCATTCTTACCTTCTTCCAGGGGGGACATTCTTGACCTTTAGTTACACATGACCAGGCAGAATAGCTTACACTCTCTAATCCCCTTGTCCTGGGAATGGTCAAATGACTAAGTTTCCTCCCGATGGGATGGAAGTGGAAGTGTGGGGCAACGTCCAGGTTGTGGGTCACAGTAAAGGCCACGCCCTCTGTTTCCTCTCCCCATCCCTCCTGCAGAATCAAGATGGAATAGAGGGCCATCAGGACCAAGGGGACCAGAATCACAGCCTTGGAATGGCAAAGCAAAGAACGAGGAACTCTGGGCCCCTGTTTTTCCCACAATGGATCCTGGCTCAGATATTCCAGAGTGAGGGAACTCAAGGTGTCTGGTGGTGCAGTCAGTTAAGCGTCTGACTCTTGATTTTAGGCCAGGTCATGATCTCAGGGTTGTGCGACTGAGCCCCACATTGGGCTCTGTACCATGGGCATGGTACCTGCTTAAGATTGTTTCTCGCCTTCTCCATCTGCCGCTCATGCCTATGCGTGCGCGCTCTCGCTCTCTCTCAAAGAAAGAAAAAAAGAGTGGGGGAACTAACCTTTAAGCTGCTCTGATTTTACCTCTGTTTTGTGTTACTGAATCTATCTCCTAGTTAATACACTTTCTATCCCACAAATAGAAATCATTTCAAAGATGTTAAAGTTTTAAATTAATGTAAAAAATAGCAAATGTTTTAAAAACAAGGCAGTTTTATATACTAGGAATTATCTCAAAGATATCACTACAGTACTTTGAAAAAATATGTTGATAAGCCTTAAAACCCTCAACCCCCACCAGGTCTTCAAGGATCAGTGGATGCCAAACTTCAAAAAAGGAGAAAGTTGTTGTTTTGTTTTGTTTTGTTTTGTCTTTTCAAAAGAGAGAGAAGAATCTGGCATTCTCGGAGGGTAAACCAAGGATAGCGTTGGAACAGAGATGGCAAAGATAAAGGAAAGGAAAAGGCCACCTTGTGCCATTGTGATGCTCCCTCCATGATTCCTCAGAAATCTTTAATAAAGGGTGATAAACCCAAGAATGTCTGATGTGAGTGCCCTTTTTTAGATAAATTTGCTCAGAGACCATCATGTCTAGACTGATGCAGAGTGAAACAGACAGAAGTTGTAAGGGAAAGAGGCAGGAAGCACAGAGAAGTATGGCAAGATTAGAATCCTCTAGGTATTTCTAGAACTCCAGGAAGAGGCCTGTGGATAAAAGCAACACGATCTGGATCTCTCAGGACAAGCCATCCCGCAGACATGCAGCTCACTACAGAAGTGCCATCCCCATTATGCTCACGGATGAAAACAAGAGAAGTAGGTTGGATATTGTTGTGAAGTGGCATAATACTGTAAAATCCACCTTAGACACAGGCGAAACTGAAAAACTGGAGCTTCAGCCAGGGAACCTACAGGGTCTTTCAGTTCGGCACTATCAACTTTTGGGGCTAGAGAGTTCTGTGTCATGGGGGCCATCCTGTGCATTGCAGCATGTTTATTAGGCTCTCTGGCCTGTCCCCACTAGCTACCAGTAGCCGTTCCCCCGAGTTATGACAATTAAAACTGTCCTCCAGGGGACCAAATTGTCCTCTGTCGAGAACCACTGGCATATAGATTTATAGGTCATCGATATGGAGGTCACGGTTAAAAGTGGGAGTCAGTTAGGGTCTCTGGAGACAGAAGAGGAAAAGACAACAGACTTCACCTTGGAGGATTCCCAAGGAGAAGGAACAGCTCGAAGAGATAGACTCTATATTGCTCAGAGATTTATTGCCTGATTGCCTGAGATGATTCTATCCGGAGAAGAAGGAAATGTTAGGACGAGAGAAGTAACAGGGCATCAGCGATGATATAGAAGGGACACAGGGCAACGATATGTTCTGCCTCCATCTATCCCTTTCTCCTCCACATCTCTGGGTGGCCTTTCTAGAACTCCACCACCTAAGCCCATGTGAGGTGTTCCTGCCACGTACTTGAGTATCTGTTCCCTCAATAGGGGAAATAATTCCACTTTATGGCAACTGCTTATGGGACTGTCCCCCATCGAAGTCCATGACAGCATGTCCGTGTTGCTTGCCATTTTCACCTAACACCTCACACTTGTCTGGTGCATAGCAGATGCTCCAAAAATAGTCACTGAATGAACGAATGCATGAATCACTAAAGAAGCTGACCTCATGAGATACATATTGTCACCTTCATTTTATATGTAAGAAAACTGAAACTCCTATCGGTTAAGTGGCTTTCTTACACAGGCAAAAGCCATATGACCAGTAAAGCCATAAGACTGAAATCCAGGCTTGTCCAATGCAAATTCCATTTTCTTTCTGTGACACACCACGTATGTCCCATTTGTACATGACATTTGGAGCATCTCCAAGGCCTCTATGTCTCAAGAGCTCCAAGTTTCACAGAGGACACTGTGAGTACTCTGTCTGCAGATGTGTATTGCGGGAGCCTCTCACTTCTAAACTCTCCAACTCAGGTGTGATCTCTGTTCCTGAGAACCTGAGTTATCACAGGTTCTACTCCACTATCCGAATACGATCCACATTCTAATTAGAATTCTGTCCGGATCCACAGCTGAGTCCTTTCAGTCCTTCCCTGCAACTACCTAACTGAAAATTGGGTGGAGAGGTACAAACAGTCTGATTTAACGAGCAGGCTGTGTTCCCAAAGGTTATTTAAGTGGATTGTTTGGAATTTAGAATATACTTTTTTGTTGCAGGAAAAAGAAAAAAAAAACACCTTTATGAAGAATGGCTAAGCTTCCGGGGGAGGGGGGGGGTCACTTAACACAAAGGCAAAATGCGTTTCAATACAAGTAGCCTTTGTTCAGGCTCCTGGAAGTTGGAATAAAGTTTCTTAAGTAAAGATAGACTCAGAAAAAAACCTTTAAAAAGATATTTGAAAACCTCCTACTTTGTCCTAAAATAAAAACTCTACAATTTGCCCTGTTATAAAACTACTGTCATAAAGAATGGCTTACCAACAACTTCTCTAAGACCCAAATCATAATTTTTAATTTTTAAAAAATAAACTCTGCCCCCAATGTGGGACTCAAACTCATGACCCCAAGATCAAGAGTCGCATGCTCTACTAACTGAGCCAGCCAGGTTCCCCTAACGATGTGCTATGGTTCTTTTTTCCAAATCGTAATTTTTAATAGAACTCTCTGAAATGTAAGTGCCCTGTCCCCAACCTTCTATACTCATATCAGTGTTAAATTATTTCTGATTACACTTTGCAACAAATTTGACTTAGGATTGTCAAAAGGATGTTGCACTGACTTATGATTATCTTTCTGCTGCCTTAATATTTCACTTATATGTCTAACCAGCCTCTAAAAACATAACAAAGCCAGAACAAAACCCTCTATTTCCTTTTTAAACCTCTACCCGCCCTGATCAAAACATTTTTTTTCTAAAATCTTTTCCTTTTTTTCACAAAACGAGACATACCTTCCACTTTGGGGGTTCAAGCCAAACATCTGGAATTCAAGATTAATTGCTATGTTCTATCATGACCCACTCTTCACTTCCAAACCATGATAAAATTTTACCCATTCTGCCTTTAAAAATCTGTCCTGAATCTATTTCTCTTCAACTTCACTATTAGCAACACAGATACCATGACTGTCCTCTAAACCATCGAAGAAGGCTCTTAACTACCTTCCCTGAGCAATTCTTCCCCTACTACCCAGCTTCCGTACATCAGCTAGATGGAAGAGCACAAGATTTGAAGTGGAGCTAAACATCCTAAAATGCAGCTTTTCTTTGCTCATTATACTGGTTTTGCCCAGCCCTCTTGGCATTACCTGTTGCTTCAATCTGGCCCAGAGAGATGATCACTGGACCTTCCACTTCATAAGGCAGATGGACACAATCCATCTTACTGCTCCTATTGAAAGTGACTATCCTTCAGGTTTTAGGCTACTTGAGTGCAGGCAACCTGTCAATCCTAATAAAATATGTGACTTGGGGGTGCCTGTCAGTAGTGCATGAGACTCTTGACCTCAGGGTTGCAAGTTCAAGCTCCCTGTTGGGCATAGAGATTACTTAAAACCAGAATTTCTAAAAATAAATAAGTAAATAAAACATGTGACTTAAATTCAAGGGCACCATTACATTCCAAACATAGAATTTTCATCTAAATTCAAACTGCCCTATTATAATCAAGTCTTATAAGTCTGTTTTTGAAGATAACTTGGTGACCAAAAATGTTACTGTGTAGCATTTTGATTGGAAAGTCTCAGTCTCTACAGACAAAATTGTCCTGGTGATCCTTCACCAAAGTAGCCTCCTAGGTTCTTTCTACAGTTTTTCAAGAACTTGGCTCACATTGATCATTCTGCCTTTTTCACCCTGATCACTTCAGACAGGACACTCAGAGAGGTCTCTACGTGGCCCCAGGGACCCAACCCCTATTTCTGGCTTACCGTTATGCTTCACTTGCCCAGCCCAACGTGAGCAGTAAGAGAAAAACCATTTGGTTAAATTAATTTTCACCAAAGTAACTTCTCCGAGTTTGAGCGAATGAAAAAGCACTGATGGACCTTTCACCCTTCCAGATACATTCACTTCGGTTAAGATGATGATCTTTACAGTTAGTGGGATCTAAGAAGATATAACAACTCTTCTGACAATGTGTAGAAACGTGGCTGGGGAAAGGGACCACCTCCCAGACAGCTTAGCTCTGACCCTGGAGTTAGCTCTGCTGTGTTGTTTATCGCTTATCTTCTGGACCCAGAGTACTGCAATGCTGTAATTTACTTCATCAAAAGGTTTCCAGTGTGGATTAGTTTAAGCTGTTCTTTAGGGGTAATCACCTGCCTTGGTTAGCTATTTGTATAACAGTGGCAAGGTGATATGTCTCTCAAAAGGCCGGACTTCATAGGAAGCTACTAACAATAACTCAGCCAATCGTTTTGCCCATTAATACCAGAAGTTTTGCTGATTAGTGTTAACGAACTCTAGAAACAAGTTTTAATTGGTGAAAACATGACTATTTTAGTTGGCTTCACAGATATTAGTAATAAGATGTTCTTGCTGAAAATTGGTGCTGAAAACATCTGGATTATCTGTCATATTCTGGAGATACTCCCCTCACTTGTGTGAAGTAAGAGATAAGAACCTAGTAAGGCCTGTAACCTGTGTGCCCTAGACAGTCCTATGTTGAGCCATTTGTTTGGAAAATTCTGGTTGCCTGATGCCAACTATAATCCTGCCTCCAGAATATCGTTGGTGTGTTCAGATCATCTGAAAGAACAGATGCTGAATCTTGAATGGGCTAACGGAATAGGTTTTATGAACTATCGCACCTGCTTGCTAAGAGATGTTTATTTAACATGAGAAATCTAAACATTTAAGGCAGAATTTGGTTTATTGTTTTTACTTTCCTTATAATCGAGTGGCAGGATTGTTGGGACAGTTAATCTCAACCCTCTCCAACGATGAATGCCTACTATCCATGACCAAATTGGCTTAGATGAGTCAGCAACATAGAAAGCTCAAAAATATTTAAGGTTAGTCCTCCTACCCCAGCTTCATGACAGCAAATACATCCGGGCAGCAGCAAGAGTTCAGAAAACATAGCAGACTCACTGTAGTAGGTGGGAGGGTCATATGATAATTTGTAAGTCAGGGATCGTCATAAGGGGACAGGTCATTGAGAAGCTTGTGAAGGGCAGGGGATAGGAAGGACTCGCTAAAGCTAATGGCAGAGTAGTGGCAGAAAGAAGACAAATGTGGTGGAATAAAGCTCGAGGTAAGGTTCTTTCTGTATGTGGTGAGGTCAGGAGTCACCGCTCAGCTGGGGGCTAAGGATACAAGAAGGGTCCCCTTAAAGGGTACATGCTAGTCACACCCACAGCATTGGTTCAGTCAGCCCTCTTTGAGGCGGAACACCCATGCAGGCAGTAGCTGTCCCATTCAGAAGAGGAGTAATATGGGATGTGTAGTGTTTTCCAAAGTGCAAAGAGTGGGTACAGATGTGCGTGTAGACACACACACACACACACACACACTTGATGCTGACATTGGCAGAACATATGCATGGGTCTGTGGCAAGTAAATTTTTGTGGAAGCTTAGAGACTCCTTCCTGCTGAAGACTTAAAATAAAACAAAGAGCTTCACCAAGGCTTTACGCCGATGAATCAATTCCATCTGCATTCCCTGCCCCTACCCCCATCGTGGCGAGATTTTCATATCCTGAGATATTCCAGATAATAGAGCAGGACATTTTTTCTTAGCATGTGCAATTATTTCTGTATTTCACCCTCCACTACACAAATACTCACCATGGCAGCCCTGAGTCAGAATCTCTAGGGCTAACATGGGAAATATGAATTCATAAAAACTCTCCCAAACGATTGAAAGTATAAGAACTGGGGGTTTCTGGAGTGCCTGGGTGTAAAGATGGTTAAGCATCTGACTCTTGGTTTGGGCGTGGGTCATGATCTCAGGGTCAGGAGATCTAGCCCCACATTGGGCTCTGGACTCAGTGTGGAGTCTGCTTAAGACTCTGCCTCTCCCTCTGCTCTTCCCCTCTTCTCTCTCTCTCTCAAATAAATAAATAAATCTTTTTTTTAAATCAAAAAAAAATATGAAAACTGGCTTTTCTGTGTACGCTGGGGACTTGTCATCAATTCTCTCCTGAAAGTCACAGGGGTGGAGTCAATCTACCTCCTCTCTCTGAGGTCCTTCTCCCTACAGAGAGAAAAGGAAGCTGTGCGTGGGTCGCCATGTTCATGGGAATTCTTAGGGCCCTTTGCAAACAGGTCCGTCCACTTGCTCTCGCAGAACCAGAGCAGCCACCACAGAGCCCCTACTGCCAAGCAGACGAAAAGATGTGAGTTAGGGAAGAGGTAGGAGAAAGGGTGTGAACGAAGTTCAACCATAGAGAGAAAAAGGAATCTGTGAAAAGATGAAAGCATCTTTGCTTCCACAAAGTGAAGACCCAAATCCACATCTTATGGACATTCTGTGCCTCTGTGCAGGAGAATAACCCAAAGGGCTCCTTTAGATGTATGAGTTTTACGAGAAATGTGACTGTATAGTATGGAAAATACTATTTGTTATAAATGGCTGGTGTTTTTAGTGGACTGTAAGCACTGCATTCAAACACACATACTGGACATCAAGTGTTTAGACAAATGATATCTTGAATATGCAAAAATAACATCATATTTTTAAGAGCAACCTCAAATGTTCCAAAAATTTTCACCACTGGTGAAGTAGAGGATAGTGTTATGCAAGGGATGATGGGAGAAGCATACAGACTTTACATTAAGACCCATCTTTACTAGCTACTCAGAGTACGTTATCCGGTTATCTAGGCTTTCACAGATCAAGGTGGAATACACAGGAAAGAAACTCCTTAGTAATCGATAAGAGCTTCAGATCTCAGAGCTTAGAGATAGCTGTGCATTTCCAAGTGGTCCCTAGTGCTGGCAGAAGATAAAATATCCCACAGGCAGAACTTTAACGGAGGGTGGGGCCAAGAAGGGAAGAACGAGGAGCAGGAAAGGAAGGAGGAAAAAAGAGATCTCATGGTGTCTTGATATTACTCAAGTACAAAATAAATTAATTGTAGATTAAACTATAAAGTAATAGGACCTATCTGGAGAGTCTTGAATATCATATTCAGAAGTTTGAACACCAATAGACAGAGGGGGGTTATCAAAAGTGTTGTAAATAGGGAAATATGACAGATCAGATTCATGGGTTTGACTGATCACGTGGCTTACAGTGTGGAGGACACCTCAATTCATGAGAAAAACATCTGGGTCATAAGAACTATTATAGTCTATTTACTGTTTAATTAACTATATAATTACGTGTGTGTGTGTGCCCACCCACATGTGCGTGTGTGTTTGTAACATTTACTGTGTCATATAGTACTTTGCAGTTTGTTAATATCGATTGGCACAAGGAGCCTGTGATGTAGCCAGGCATTATTATCTTTCCATATAACAGATAAGGAAACTAAGCCTGAAGAGATTAACAACTCGCCCGAGATCACATAAACAATGAGGGCTGCAGTCAGGTCTCTCGACCAGATCACTTCATGTCTGGTATCTTTCTACGACTCTATAATTTCAAGACTGCCATCTTCTAACACACTCTACTAAATCCTTTAAAATCTTATGAGATCAGAAGAATGATGGGGAATCACTTTGTTTTCTCACAGGGAAAGATGGATGGGAAACACATTAAGTTTTTTAGGCCACCTAGGTAGAATGAGCAGGGTCCTCCAAACCTCCGTGCCTTTGAACAAGCTGTTCCACTACCTGGAACACCTTCCTCCCTCAAAGCTTTTCTATTTCCACAGCACACAGTCATCACTTCCTCCAGGAAGCCTTCCCAGATCTCCAGTGCCGGCATCATGCTCTTCCTCAGCAATTCTAATATTCAAGGGTCATGTTTATCATAGTGCCTACACTATATTGTAGTACTTACTCACTGCTTTGTCTTTCCCACTAGGACCATGTGCTCCTAAACCTAAGAAATGTTCCTCTTATACTCCTATGTCCTCAATTCCCAGCACAAGGCGTGGCACACTCCAAGTACTCAAAAACTTGTTGTGGTTTGAATTTGCCGGATAACATTTGCTGAAGGAGCCACAGGCAACCTACCAAGGTTAAGGTTAGAAATGAAATCTATTCCCCACGGGGCCGGGGGAGGGGGGGGGAGGGATAAAAATCCCTGCACCTTGCACCAATCCTATCTCTTCTAAGCTCTAATCTCCTCTGCACGATTTATCACCAGAGCAACTGTCTGAAAATGCTTTTTCCTTATCTCACAGGGCCATAATAAAAGCTCGTTTACTTTAAGCAAATGACATTTTTTTTCACTTCTATTTTTTCTCTTGCTCTTTTTTCCCCTTCTATTTACTTATCTACTGGCAGCAAGAAAAGAAAAATGACTCTGATCTCTATTTAGATATTTGATATACAACGTGTTTAGACAGGGATAGCTATAAATTGCTAGCTAGGCACAGTTTGAATATCTAAAACCTGTTTGTTCTATTTTAGATTCCATGATGGCAGAAGAAAGAAGGGGGAAAACACACACACACACACCACCTATGAGTAGACTTAAAGGTTCAAATGTTTATTATTTCCAAGGCAATGGGTGAGTTCTTGATCAGCATCAATCACCAAAAGGAATTCATCTAACCCCACAAAAATTGGAAATTAGCAACAATCTTCAGAATTCAACCTAATCAGCCTTGGTTGAGCCCAGGTTTGATTTGGCCACTCACTGGCTTTTGTGAGCCTCGGCCAGAAACGTGTCTCTCTGTGCCTCAGTTTTATCACTGGTAAAAGGAGTTGGGTCTAAATAAGACATTGAAAGACCCAATTCCATCAATTTCCTGCAGAAGTCATCCCAACGTGTCTACACCTTTCACGCTGCCATGGAGCGATTTGCTGGACTCACATGTCGAGTGAGTGGACCACGTCTGATCTCTCTACTAGACACACACGTCCTTCCCCAGAAAGGCCCTGCCGCAGCTCCCAACACGAGTGTGCCTGCTGCAGTCTTTCCCTTTTTCCTTAATGAAGCTGACTATTGGCATTCTACAAATGACCACATTTGTTCTGCATCAATTACTTCTTCATCATGGAAGAGCCCATCTTAAGAAATATCTTTCCAAAGTTGTAAATCAGATTGATGATTGTTTAAAAAAAAAAATCCTTTGATATAACAGTCTCTCTCGGTGCATTTAAAATATTTGATTTTGAAAAGCTGTTTGACCTGTAACATTCGGTTTTCACACTTCTGGAGGAACACATGCAACGCCATCTGACGCTGACTTCACGGAGCCCTCCGAAGTTTCCATCCCCGAAAGATAAGTGGGTTCTCTATTTAGTCTTCAAGAGCTGAATGGATATATTGAACAGCTCAAATGCTTTTCTTCATGCCTTCAGATTATCCAAAAATGTTCCTTGACCCTCCGTTGTCATCAGAGTAAAGGTCAACTTCTCCGCTCTCCTCCATGATCTGGTCTTACTTGCCAGACACGTCTTCCACTAATGCCTTCCCCTTCTATGAAATTGAACTAGCCCATGTTCCTCGGTTTCCTTGCGCACTCCGGACCCTCCCATCTCCCATCTTACATCCACTCCCTCTGCCAGAGTCACTTGTCCCCAGTTCCACAGACACATAAATGACATCACATGTATGTCCAGTGCCAGCCCAGTGCTTGAGTTAGTGTAAGAGGTTCTCAGTACATGATGGGACTTAACTCACACGCTCATTCATCTTTTTTTCATTCATTTGTGGTTCCTGTACATTGTTGACCAAGCTGGACCCCTCGATGCTAGGATAAAGAAGAATAGAACTGGCCCCATCAATTGTTACACTGTTAAAATTCAGGCCTTTGCTTTAAAATTATTAAGAATTTCAAGGTAGTGACAGCTGTGCTGTCTGGAACCCAGGTTGCAAGCCCGTAAGGCCAGCCCTCCTGGGCCAGGAGGCTCATTAGGATGGAAAAAACAGGTGAATAAAAACTATCCGATGGTAGGTTCTGTGAAATGTGTGTGCACAGGGGGCTGTGGTCCAGGGGGGTGGAGCATTCACCCCACACTGGCGGAGGGGGAGGGGGGCAGGGGGAGCTGGTGAGGGGGAGGGGTCAGGAAAGTCCTGCAGAAAGAGGCAAAACTGAGTTTTACAGTTCAAAGCAGTGTTGGGAAGGCAAGAGGGAGAGGATGGTAACAGACATGAAATAGCTCAGTACAAAGGACAAAGAAATATGTCTGAATCCTACTCCTTTGAGGCAAGCACTTTCAGACATCTTTTTTTTTTTTTTTTTTACAAACCTCAATAAGAAATGTACATTTTGACCCAGTTCATACATGGAAACAAAACCTCCAGATAATAATACTTATTCTTACTGTGTGCGGTTTCTCTTGTCTTTCTTTCTGGTAATAAATTTACAACCCGCAGTCTGAAGGACTTGCTTTAAGAATTATCTCAATCTGAACTCCTGTTCTGCTTCTCTTTGCCATTTTGCTTTTTAGTGCCTGTGATGTCCCCGACCGCCAGTGCCCTACCTCAGACCCCAGCTCCAGTGTGAGAAACCCCAGGATTACTCTCAGTGGTGCAACCTATAGAAAGACCAAAAGCAGTTTCTTTCTTCCACAGCTTTACTTCCTCCACAGACTAACAGAAACTCAGCCGGGAGGATCAGAGTGACAAACCTCACACAGAGAGAGGCTGGCTGCATGGACACGCAGCTCGTGCCCATCCTCAGAGGGCCCCACACGTGACTTAATGCTCTGTGGGCACCATCTTGAAAGTCTTGATAATTTTCTCACAAGGGGCCCTCAATTTTCATCGGGCACTGGATTCCGCGAATAATGTACGTGGTCCTCATGGAGCTGAAACTCTCCTCTATTGTGAAAATGCCACATAGAATCTCTGGCTTTCCTCTGTTCCCCCTTGTCTCCCCCCAACCCACAACCCAAAAACAACTTCCTGTGTGTGGATTGAGGTGGGGGTGGGCATAATTACACAAAGTTCTCACATTCTTTCCTCCATGACTTAGGAACTTTCAGACAAGCGGGCATCCATAATGAAAAATAGGAAGAAAGGACACCAAGTGTTCAGCCTGGATTAAATATGAATTATTAATGTTGCATTTTCTAAATAAGTCATTATATTCAATAACTCATGGATTCTAATTCAGACGGAGTGCATGAGTGTCTACTACCTGTCTGGTCTTTTACATGGATTTCTTCTTCTTCAAAATGACGAAAGTTCAAGCTATAAACACCATCAACTTCATCATTCAATGAAACAGCTGTGCCAGGGACTTTCCAGGTTTCTGGAGATGCAGCAATGAACAAACAGATATTGTGCAAGGGCCCTCTTTGGGCATAGAAGAGTGTAAGACGAAAAAGATATGGCTCCCATCCTCCAGGAGACACACGTTCTAATAGGAGAAACAGATGAAAAGAATGCAAAATACACAGAGATGCACATCAGAGATGAGGGGGGTTGGGTTTCAGAGGAGAGAGAATACGACAGAAAGTCGCTTCTCTGTTTTTTAATGGGTAGAAAACAATCAATCCCTACATACAGGCTTGATATTGAAAATCTCCACAACTTATGCAGAAAGATATTAATTCAAATGGGAGATGGATTAAAGCTTCAGATGCTGAATTTTCAATAATCATTTGAACCATGAAAACACACTTTTATGGGAACTTAAGTTAGAAAGGCTGCTCTCCAAAGGCCATTTATGGGGTCAATTAAGCAGGTGGGTATTTCAGGAGATGGCCATCCCAGGAACGGGCAAACAGAAAACATTGGATTATAAATAAACTACCAGCCCTGTTTTGGGAAAACAACTGATTCATCCATATAAGTGAGAGGCTGAGGATCTGACACCAGAACGCTCACAGAGCTCAGATATAAACTTCATTTGTCATGAGGCTGTACCAGCTGGGTGTCCCACAATTCCACACAATTCAACTCAATTCTGACACTACCTACCTGCAGACAGCGTCAGACTCCACAGGTTAGGGGTTCGTTCTTACAAGACTGCCCCCCCTTCGGATGTCGGTCACATCCCGGGCTGTACGTGGTACTTTTGACTGACTGGCTATAAACCAGAGCCTCCCACGACCTCCTCCACCCCAGAATGCCAATCAAAAGCCCAGCTTGCTACCCTGACTTCTGACCAACTGGCTGGGTACCAAAGACCCCCTTCTTGGGTTCAACGAATTTGCCAGAATGGCTCATAGGCCTCAGAGAAACATTTTACTTACTGGATCGCCGGTTTATTACAAGAGGCTAGAACTCAGAAATAGCCAGGTCGAAGAGATGCACAAGGCAAGGTGTGGGGGGAAGGGCACTGCGCTTCCCTCCCCACACTCCCCCCTCCGACATGCCTCTCTCCCTTCATCCCCACATGTTCACCAATCTGGAAGCTTTTCTGACCTAGCCCTTTGGGTTTTCTTGGGGACTTCATTACACCGTCGTGATTGCTTAAATCATTGACCATCATACCCTCAGCTGATAAATGGGGAAGGGGACAATAAGCCTTATTTCCAGGAGTTTGTGGGGAAATTTTAATTAGATGACACCCATAAAGTGCTAAGCAGAGGTGCTGCCTCATTACTGTTGCTCATTAAATGTTAGCTATTTTTATAAAGTTTAGTTTGCTAAGAAGCTAGCTTCTTGTTGGTTGGTTGGTTTCTGTTTTTTATGACTTGGGAACAACTATAAAACCAACCTTTGAACTGAGCGCTAGCTGAGTCAATTCCCCTCGAACAGGAATTTTAAACCTAACAACTGCTTGCTATCAAGGAGCTCAGAACTTTCACTCCTGAATGCCTTTAAGTCCACCCAGGGGTCATAGTAAGAAGTGCTCTGCAAACTCTGAAGTGTTTTATTATGAGTAGTGCTATTAGCATTAACCAAAATCTAGTCAAAAATGGTTTGGAATGTCTTGAGGGCATATTAGTAGATGAGAACTACACACACACACGCACACACGCACACGCACACACACACACACACACACACACACCACGAAGAAGTCAGAAGGTAGAAGCAGTTCTCAAAGAGAACAAGAGAAAACCCAAGACTTATTTCCAGAGGTGAAGATGGTGCAGGACGCTGTTGCAACAGCAGTTTCGGAGGGAATGATGAGAAGCAGCACAGGGAGGGAGGTCAGAGTGGGGTCACTGGTGGAACCTGCTGCTAGGACAGTGCGCACACTCAGAAGCAACATCACATGGCGAGTGACAAAGACTTTTCACAGGAACTGATTTAGTGTGAAAGAAAGGCTCCGTCTGGCAGCGGGAAGGCGCAGCCCTGGGAGCGGTGTTGGTCACAGGCACGAGGGCTGTCCCGTGTGTCCTGGACTTGGAGGGAAGGTCAGAACATGGAACAAGGGAAGAGGTTGCTAAAGGCAATGATTTGAACCAAATAGAACCATCCAGTAAAGCCGGATGTCAGTCTTCCTATTGTGAGGGGGGCTAAGTAGAAATGTTAGTATCTTTCTGAATCAGGAACTGAAGCAAAGGTTTCTGTGTAGTTTTACTTTTTAATTGTTTTGTATATGCACACACACAACCAACCAGTGTGGCAGTGCTTGGAGCAGGTGCTACTGAATTATCGGGGTTTCTATTCCTCATCCTCCCATTCACTTGCTCAGAAAGTCTGGCTCGCCCGCTGCGACCTATATGCCCATTGGCCACGCTTTTTGCAGTAAGGGGGCTGATCTGTCCACGGCCTAGAGTCCATAAAATGAACTAAGCTAACCGTCACCTCCCTACCTTCTATTAGACTTTCAACAACTGCCACAAGTGAACAACCGAAAAGAATTCGATGGGCTTTAGCAGGCATGTTGTCACTGTCTTTTGTTGTACCTGGAACAGGGGTGCTTGTGCAGAGTCCCCCTGGGGTCTGTTCCCACTCATGACAGACACAAAAAGAAGTCTGCTATACAGAGCCAACCTGGAGAATTCTGTCTACAAATTTGTGCGACTGTGTCCTGGGCTTACCCCATTAGGATACAGCCTAGAGTAAATAGCCTTCCCTTTAGACATAATTTGAGTCATTGTAGGTGCACCAAAGAGCCATCAAGGTGTTTTGACCCAAGGAGACCAGACTTTAACTGCCTCTTGCTAGAAGAAACATTTTTATTCTTTGTAAGCAGCTTCCTTCCTCTCGTGAGTGAATCACCGTTATTTCAAAGAGAATTGGCAACTGGGCCAGGAACAATTTGGGACTGGTGCCCTGTACTTGGTCACTCTCATTTTCTGCCTAACCCACCCTGGATAGGCACATCTTTTTTTTTTTCCCCCAAATACTTTTATTTTTTCAGTGTTCCAAGATTCATTGTTCATGCACCACACCCAGTGCTCCATGCAGTACATGCCCTCCTCAATACCCACCACCAGGCTCGCCCAACCACTCCAACCCCCTCCCCTCCAAAACCCTCAGTTTGTTTCTCAGAGTCCACAGTCTCTCATGCTTTGTCTCCCACTCCAATTTCCCCCAATTCGCCCTTCCTTTCCTTATCACAATGTCCTCCATGTTATTCCTTATGCTTCACACGTAAGTGAGACCATATGATAACTGACTGTCTCTGCTTGGCTTATTTCACTCAACATAATCTCTTCCAGTCCCATCCATGTTGATACAAAAGTTGGGTATTCATCCTTTCTGATGGAGGCATCATATTCCATTATATATATGGACCACATCTTCTTTATCCATTCATCTGTTGAAGGGCATCTTGGCTCTTTCCACAGTTTGGCGATTGTGGCCATTGCTGCTATGAACATTGGGGTACATGTGGCCCTTCTTTGTACTGCGTATCTTTTTAAAAAGTGGTGTGCTCTACGGAAAGGACAGGGACATCCCAACCAGATCAATTTACGTCCTCCTTCCTCTAGTGGCCAGTTGTGTGCCTTCAGGCAACTTAATCTCTTGGCCTCGAGTTCTCATCTGTGAAATGGGGATGAAGAAGAACACAGCACTGTGAAAGGAATTGCTTGCAGACACAAGGGATGTCCTGTGTGACCTGGGCTTGATGGGAAGTTAAGAACATCAATTAGGGGAAGAGGTTACTAAAGGATCTTTGGGAAGATTCTAAATAATCTAATTAAAAGTACTAACCACACCACAGAATTATAATCTATAAACTGAAGAGTGTTTGAGTACAATGTTATTTTTCTATAACTCAGCTTAAAATCCACAGATGCATCCCTAATCTACGAAGAGCCAGAAAATTTGGCTCAATCAGTTTGGTGACTAGCATCCCCAGTCGGGGCTGGGAGATGCATCTGGACAGGCACCCGTCTGCAGGTGTTGTTCCTAACCAGTCCTTGGTTCCATGAGGGTCACTGTTGAATTACCCCTCATTCTCAACCCAAGATCATCTGTGACTGGGATCTTCTCAGAGAACTCCGTGTCCCCCTCTGGGATCCCTATGCTGCTGTTCCTGTGTCCCATGAGCCATGGAAATCCAGCAGGGCTGCCCCCAGTCCTGCACCAAATTCATGCTTCTCTCTGGCTTTTTGGCTCCCACATCATGATGAACAATGGCAGTTTTTAGACCCCCCGCCCCAGGCCTATCAGGCTAGACATTCCATTTAGCTTCTGCTCTGGAGTTATCACGGCCTCACTGTCCTCCATCCAAGAAGAAAGGAACGGCGGGTCCTCTCTGCAGCTGGATCTCTAAATTCATCCAAGAAACCAGAATACCTATTTATTTCTAGCTTCCTCTGTGACGCGTACCTCCTTCAGTTCAGCCCACTGCCTCATCTACTCCAGTAAACCTTAAATCATTTTGGGGTATGAGAAACAGATCTGACTCATTTTGTATCTTTGTATCCAGAACCCAGGCCTCTGAAATTCAAACCTTTTCTCCACTTCTAGGGTAGTATGTGTTAATGTGCATATCTAGCTACCTAAATGAGGGAAGAATAATAAAGTGATTGGAAATACTAAGAGAAAAAACACAGCATTTCAGAACAATTACATTGCATTACTTAATAATTATAATAAGCAATGGTATTATAACAATATAACAATAATGATATTAATAATAACTGATGGAATGCTCACCAGAATTCTTAAGAAGGAATAGTGTTTGGATGACTTCAGGCTCTGGCAAGAAGGGAATAAGAAAAACAAGGGGAAAAAAAGTGTACGGAATGTTAAATGGGAAAGACCTTAGAGATCATTAGTTGGTATTTTGGTTCTAAATCTTCTATCATCAAGAATTCCTCTGAAGTCTTTTCTCTCTATGAAGTAGATACTCTTCTGAAAAAAAATCCATCTTTCCAGTAATATGTGCTATCAGTTGCTTGATTTCCTCATTCTTGATTAATCAGAAAAAATCCATACAACCTACTGGTCTTTTGATTCACCATGAGGCAGCCTTTTACGGCTAGACTCAGACCTCATATGAAAGGGATACTAGTCAGAGCTGACAGTCCGGGAAAGACAGAAGCTGCTCTCATGCCCATTCATGCCTTCCATGGCCCTATTTCCATATCAACCACTCTGTGCGTCTTTGGAGATCCCTACCTGTCCAGTGCCTCCAGCATTAGCATTGCATTTTTCTCCTCTTTGGTGTGTATGGCTTGTGTCCTTCCTCTCGCATCGTCTTCATGGCTGGGCCCTATGTCCTCTCTTCCCTGTCTGGCTGTCTTGGTTGATACACACTTCTCTCTGGCCTGGGCCCCTGACATCCAAGGTCCAGCTCTGTGTCTATCTTCAATATAAATACAGCAAATTGAGAAAGTTGATACTTCGGTAGAACATGGTAGGCAGTTCCCAGCTTCGGAATAACTGGTTTACTCAATATCTTTCCAGTAAAGCTGTACAGATTCCTAATGCCACAGCTTTGCTTCCTGAAATCCATGTCCCCAGAACTCCCTTACCTCTTCTATCAACTCCTCTGTGAACTCTAGTACTTGAACTTGGTGTCTTCTACTCAGGAGAGACTTTGCCTTCCAATGAACTGTTATGACATTCACCTGGCACCTGTCGTCAACCCCACTGGGAAGGCTTGTGGTGTAGAAGGAAAGGCATGACCGTGGAGTTGGGTGAGTCTGCGTTCACATCCCAAAGTGGCCACATCCCAGGGTTGTGATCACCACCAAGCTTCTTAACCTCTCTGAACGTACATCTCTTTATCTGAACGTTGATAATAACACTTATTGCACAAAGTTGTGAGGAGATCTGAGAATATCATCTGCTTTGGCCTCTCTGATGCTTGTTGTCCATAATGGAGACAATGTGACATTTTCAAAATTAGCTCTTTATTGCCAGGAACAGAATCATATGGTGGTAAACCACAGTCCTCTGTTTTGGTCCCAGCTCTGCTTTAACTAGTTTTACTGATTTGGGTAGATCTTCCTGTTAGAGGAGTGGGTAGTAGTAAGACACTTCCCTCCCTCTCTACTCCCCTATGCCCCCCCCAACATTCTTGACATTTTTTCCCGTGCACAGGGAGTCTAAGAAGCATGACCTTCTTGGCTCCTTTCCACCGACTCACTCATCACCTGTTTATGGAGAGTGAGTGCTGGTTTGCCCATCCCTTTGCTCTTCCACTCCTCTGACAAGCTAGCGGTCCACGGGGAATGTGTTCTACTCTACTCCTATGCGGGGCGACTCCTCCCATGAGGACATCCCCCCTCATTTCAGTGTAGCTGAGTAAGTTGATCTACTTAAACACTGACGTTCAATATCAAGAAAATTTGTCCACAGACACAAGCCACACCCAGTAACAGGGTTATTAACAATATAGGTAATATTTGGGCTCTACTTTACCCTTTCATTTTATTTTATATTTTAACTGATGCAGACCTTTGACATAAAAGAGGTATATAGTTCATTGGTGCTCTTGCATCCCAAAACCCTCGCCTCTCTGGACCTCAAATTATTCATCTGTAAATTGGGCTAGATGCTCTCTATGGCCATTTCTAGTTCTGAAAATCTGTGATCTGAGGGAGATGACAGTATCTCACACAATGTATGGCATATAGTAAATAGCCAACAAATGATAATGTTTTCAGCTTATGCATAGCAGTACAAAGATGAGTTCAAGACTAAAAGTCTTCTTTGTTCTACAAGAGGACGAATGGATGCATTTTGCATAGCCTCCCAAACATCTTGGTCTATGCAGAACTTCAAAAACCAGTAAAGCAGTGTATCTAGCCGCCTCATTAATCAAATGATGAGCATTTCCCAACATCCTAAAAGAACAGGCTTTCGAAAAAATTAACCTGGTTACAGGATATTCCCCCATAAAGACATTCAGGACTTCAAGGAGATCGTTAACTATCCCATTTCTTCCTCATCCCTATATTTTATGGAAGCTTTCAAAATAGCAATGTTTGGGTTGTATATGTGGCAGGGGAAGGGGTATCTTGTCCTGGAGAAGATGATTGCCAGACAGGAAGTCCCCCAGATGCCTTTTGATGGCCGGCCATGCTGGGGTTTCCATGGCTGAATGGCACTACAGCCTGCCCCTCCCCCACACGGCCATGCTTGCCGCTGATGGCAGGTGAATACAAGGAGTTATAACAAGACACAAAATAAAGTACTGCCTTATTTCATAATCTGGAAGGACCTAATATTTCAATGCAAACTTTTTTGGTCAGAGCTAGGTTAGAGCATACAGCAACGAGGCCTAAAGGAAGGCTCTTCTTTCCTCCCTGCAAAACCTCTGCCTACTTTTGTCCTGAATCCCAGAGAGTGAGGCTCCTGCACAGCGGGAGCCCAAGGCCAATCTGTAATACAACTCACAGAATCAGAAGAAAAGGCAAGATATACAGATTCTGTTTGTCCCCAAAGCCATATTTGGAGGCACTACTATTGTTCCCATGTAGAAGAATATAAACCAAAGCACAAATATAAGTAAATCGTCCAAGACAGCATAGCTTAGAAACGGTAGAACAAGGATTAGAACATGGCAGTTTCAGATACAGAGTCCTTGAGTTTGACACTTTCTCAACAAAGGATGCTACACAGTATTCTCAATAATCCAATATGAATTTGCAACCCATGAAGGTCCTATGCGGAAATTAGAATTCAAAGAAAAAAGTTAAAATTAGATTTCCTTCCCTGGTTAAAACAAACAAACAAACAAAACTGATAGGGTCACCTGTCTGGCTCAGTCAGTAGAGCATGAGACCCTTGATCTCAGGGTTGTGAGTTCAAGCCCCATTTGTGTGTAGAGATTACTTTTTAAAAATTTTCTTAAAATTTTTAAAATTTTAAAAATAGTCTAAAATTTTCCCCTCATTCATTTCTTACTCCGTTTGGTCTTAGCCAAAACTCAATGAATTTCTCCTTTTTCTACATCCTTCAAAGTTTTTTTGTTTCTTTTTTGTTTTGGGGGTTTGTTTATTTGTTTTTCATTTCACTTTGACCTTCTTCCCTGTTACACCTGCTTCACTGCTCTCCATTTCTCTTCTCCATCTCTGCTGTTCCTGATGTGGACAATTCCATGTGCACTGCCCAAGTCTTCAACTGGGGGTATTCCAAATACATAAAAATATAAACTGTATAATAATAATAGCACAAAGGAGCAGGAAGGGAATGTAGCTATGTATAGTATACACTGTTGTAATTAAATTGGTAAACTAGATTATAACTTAAAATGTGCATTGTAATCCCAGGACAATCACTAAGAAAATAACTCAAAAATGGTAAAATGAGTGACAAAGAAATTAAAACTGTACCTCAAAAAGCATCTATTTAATAGAAAAGAAGGCCATAATGAAGGGATAGAGGAAGAAAAAAGAAGACATGCAGAAAACAAATACATAATGGCAGAGTAAGTCTTATTTACCAGTAATGATATGAAGCATACACTCCATTTAAGACACAGAGATTGGCATAACGAATCTTATTTAAGCATTTGAACTATATGTTGTCTACAAAACACACTTTAGATTCAACAACTCAAATGGGTTGAAAGTGAAAGGCTGGGAAAAGATATACCACGCTAACAATAACCAAGAGAGACTGGAGTGTAGCCACTAATTCCAGACAAAATAGACTCTAAGACAAAAATTGTGACCAGAGACAATGAAGGACACCAGATTTGGGTTCAATTCAATAAGAGATACGAATTATAAACATATATGCAACCTCAGAGCCCCAAAATACATGAAGCAAACAATGGAAAGAATTGAAGGGACAAAAAGACAAATCAGTAATAATAGAGATATGAATACTCACTGGGGATGAGGCTAGAACAAGTAGACCAAAGATCAACGAGGAAATAAAAGACTTGAACAGTGATATAAACCACCTAACCCTAAAACATATCTTTAGGGCACTTCATCCAACAACGGCAGAGAATATTTTCTTCTCAAGTGTGCATGGAACATTATTCAGGATGGACCGCGGACCATATGTTCCATATGTTAGGACATAAAACAAGTTTCCATAAAAGTATTGAAATCATACAAAGTATGTTCTCTGGCCAAAAGAAATGAAATTATAAATCAGGTGAGGCTTGGAGGTGCATTTATTCTGAAAGACCATCAAAATATTGCAGATGATGTTATCGGGGAAAAAAAGGGGGATAGGTATCGGGGGACATGTCTCCATCTCTGCCAAATAGGGCTGTTGTGCGGACCACAGAGAATAATATATGGACGAGACTTTTGTCATTCATAAACCCTTATACAAAGTGACTCATCATTATTGCTCACTGATCAGGTTGGCAGGGATGCCAGCCATCTCCAGGGCTGACTCAACCTGTGAACTGAACAAACATTAAAAAAAAAAAAAAAAAAAGTTGTTTTATTGAATTCGGCATTTATTGGCCAAGATTGCAAACTCTTAAGGCAAGTACAGAAGAGTTTTTCTCCACAAACTTGAACAGAAAATAGCCTCTTGCTGTCCATACGTTGCCCTGAAGCCCAGGTGTACGGTCCCTGGCTTCCTGGGAGCGGGGACTCAATCGAGAGCAGGGACCGCTGCGAACATCGTCAAGCACTGGGCAGTTTGAATAGTCCTTAGATGTTTTTTCTCTCTGATGACCTTGTTTCTATTCAACATTGCCATGATTTGTGATTTTTCTCGAAGCTTTAACATAATTTCACCTTGTGCGGAAGAGAAGCAGGGACTGCAGACATGGACCTGAATGGACAAAGTCCCTCGCCTATCGCACTGTACGTACAGGCAGAGATCACAACATCTGAAGACTCTTATTTTGGATCTGTGCCATCAGATTTGAGTAAACCAGTGATAAAACACTCCTTTCTCCGCACTGCCGCAGGCAAGGCAAGAGGAATGCAGGTTCCAAGGACAGGGGAGGGGTGAGGAACCTCTGAGAGCCAGGGTCCGACTCGTAGTTTCCACGAGTGATCACGTCCCCTTGATGACTTCCCCCAACATACAGATTCTCACCGTGCAAGGCCCTGAGCCACAGGTGGAGGGAGGCACAGAAAACAGACACAATCCCTGAGGCTCAGAAACTGACAACTGCGGGAGAGACACGGCTCACCCACGACGGTAATCAGGGAGCATGCGCAAACTGCCGCAGGCTAGAAGGGGGGGTTGGGGAGGTGTTCTCAGAGCCCCGCCCACCTCTCCGGTCAGTACTCTCCCTTCACCTCTGTCTTTAATCCACCCATCCACACGTGAACCAGCATCGTAGGGACGGAGAGCGTGTTGTTTAGAACTACAAAACCAGGCTCCAAATCCTGGCCCCACTTACTAGTTCGGTGGCGTTAGCTTCGGAGTTTTCGGATGTGATTTTAAAACACAAGGAAAAACGGCTGCTCTGCCTGCCTCTTAGGGTTGTTGTACGGGTGGAATGCGGTAACACTACCAATCTCACAGGACTGGTGGAGGTTCAGCGAGGGAGCACAGGTAAAGCCCCTATAGCATGGGGGCTGGCACGCAGGGGATGCTGTGTGTACCTAAAAATTCCAGTATTTCTTTCCGGGGGTGGAGTTGATCACAATCCCTGACAACCTCCCTTATTCACCTGCTACTTGTTTATTGTTTACTACCTCCCCGCCCCCAGAAGGCAAGTTCCCTAAAGATAAGGAACACCACGAAATTTTCCACACCTAGTCAAGAGTACACCCGGTAGGCTTTCAACAAATATTTGTTGAGTGAATCATTGTCCTTAAAAGCTGTAAACACAGGATGGAGACTCTGGCAAACACAGAAACTACCAAACACTCCGAATACCAGAGTGAATCTGAGATTTCAATAAAAATTTATTTTCGGAGCAGTGGATTAGCCACTGCCTGCCCCTAAGAAGAGAAGTGTTAGGGAGGATGAATGTTTTGCTAAATTGGACTGGATTCTGCCTTGCTCTCCTTCTCCGCAGGAGGAGGGCCTAAGCCAAATAGGTTAGAGGCTGTGGAGGAATTTTTTTTAAAACACAGGATGAGACAGGTGTCGTCCAGATGTGGATTTGGGGCCAAAGTCATACGGAAGCAGAATGTTTGGGACACCTTGTTGTATGGGGTCCGTGCAGATATTCTCTATAAGATCGTGTGTATCCCCACTAAATCCGTGGTGAGAGACCCAGTCCTTGGTAACGCAGGGTGGCTCGAGCTGTTTTGAGGAATGTCATGGAACGCTGGGTCTGGCCTCGAGATGGAAATACAGCACGCCAGGATCCCACTGCGCAAGGGAGCGGCAGCTAAAATAGGATTTTCCCAAGTGAGAGGCCAAGGAAACGGTGTCCCTCCAATAAGAGAAAAAGGAAAGAAACAGAGGCCTCCGAGGTAAGACAGAGGGCATGTAGGTGTGTTGGTGGGGCAGAAGCAATATCCCAGTAAGGGAGCAGGACCGTGACCGGGGATCCGTCCCGGCAGCCGTGGCCCTGATGGTTGCCTAGAACTCTGAGTTGACAGGGAGGCAGCTGTGCCAACCAAAGACAGAGAACAAGCCTGGATCCTTACCTCAGTCTATGGGAGGTTAAGAAAGACCAAGCCAGCTGCTTCAACAATGTCATTGGTAAGGGCTCAGGCAGAGGTCACATCAAGCCTCTTGGAAATACAGGTGAAAATTTGGCCATAAGTGAGAACCTCAAATGTCTTCCTGAAGTAACTCCTTTCTTCAGGGCTAAGGCTCAGCATGAGTTACCACCTCAGAACACACCTGGAACAGTGGGTTTCAGGGCTGCTTCCTGAGGTGATGAGCTCACACTGGAAAGAAAGGAGTGACTACTGCCTCATTACTTACTATTGGCCGTAAGGAAACATTTGGTGTTTCCCAAACACCCCAGGCTGTGGCTGCTTTATTCCTTCACAGCTTTGTACTTGCCTAAAATGTTCTTCTTGGGCTTAACCACCTGCCCTGACCTCCAGGGAAGCCTAATTTCTCTGTCCTTTTGGTCCCCATAGTCTCTTCTGGCCTCCCTCCTAGCCTCTGATCTGCCATGTGGCTCTTCTTTTTGAGCGTGCCTCTGCCAAAATGGGGAGCCACTCGAGGACAGGGATGTGTCTCAATGTATTGATAGCTCCTGACCTAAGGTCTGAACTGTGTTTGTTAAACTTAACAAAATCATATGTGGAGGTTGATGCAGCCTTTCCAGGAATATCCTGGGACTCTCATTCCTTCCCTTCCCCAAAGCTCAGTTCCTGTACTTTGAGGAACCCCTCTTTGAACTGAGGAGTCCAAAGATGTAAGGTGATCAAGGGGCAGCAGAGAGAGCCCTGATGGAAGGTGACAGAAAAACCAGCTCCCAGTCCCTGTGTGGCACTGTGGGCTAGGACACCGAGCACGTCACTTCACCCTCTTCTGAAAAATGAAGTGAGGTCACCAGAATTTCTGAATTTAGTAGAGACTAGAAAGCTATTTTCAATCAGTGGGCCAGAAATAACCTCTACCGTGGGTGTTAAGACAATCTCAAGCAAAACACTGTTTGTGAGTTAAATATATGTAAGCACAGGAAAATTCAACGAAACAACAAACACCACATCAGAGTGATTGTTTCCAGAGGGCGGCAGAGGGAAGGGGGAAATTCATCTAAAAGGAAATAAACAAAGCAAGAGACGGCGCTTACGCAGACGATGGTGACAGCTGACCATAAATGAAGGTGTGTCTGGCCCTCCACATGGGAGGTACAAAGGGTTGGGGGTCATTGTGTATGAGAATTGCTTGGACCACACTGATTGAAGAGGGAACAAGCTGGGAACAGGGGTTATGACACACGGGCAGCAGCTGGGGTCAGGATGGGTTGGGAAGACGAAGGAGGCATCCATGCACCCCAGAAAGTTCTAGGATGAGGAACCTGAAGCCCAAAAACCCTGCCCGTGTCCATGGTCCCCAGACGATCCGCACAGCTCCCTCGTTACCAGGCTCTGCTGAAAGGCAGAAGCCCCCCCCTCAAAAGCTTTCTCCGACTTTCCATAATGAGACATTATGTAAAGGGCGAACTTAATTTAGACGCTGGTGTTGACCAGAATAAACAGCAATAAAACAGAAATGATTAAAAACACGTCAATCACATTTATCCCTCAGAGCGTACAGTGTGTACACAGCCTCCCCAATCAGCAGGGTTACTCCAGCCACCAGACCCGCCAACCTGGTCTCTTGGGGTTGAGAAAACATCCAGAGGCCGAGGCAGCCCCTGCGTCTCTGAAGGCACTTCTGTCACCACACCACCATCTGCCCAGAAAATCTGCTCATTTTGCAGGTAATGAAAGGATGACAATGAAAGATCGTCCCTGACATGCTTCTGTTGATGACCCCCTGCTACGGACTGAGTTGTGTTCCCCACAAAATTCATAGACTGAGTTTGAGCCCCCAGTACTTCTGAATGTGACCAGGTTTGGAAAACAGTTTTCCGCAGATGCAATTCGTTGAGAGGAGGTCATACTGGAGTTGGGTGGGGCCCTAAGCCAATATGACTAGCACACTTACATAACGGGGAAATTTGGACGCGCACAGAAAGAACACCACACGAAGACAAAGGCAGAGATTGGGATGGTGTTTCCACAAACCAAGGAACACCAAAGACTATCAGTGAACCACAAGAAGTTGGGGAGAGATGAGCAGCTGATTCTCCTCCTGCAGATGGGAGCGTGGGACGAGTCCACTGCAATCATCCCTCAGAAAGAATCAATGCTGACCATATCCTGATCGCAGACCTCTAGCATCCGGGTTGTGACCTAATACATTTCTGTTGGTTAAGCCACTTGCCTTGTGGAACTTTGTTACAGAAGCCCTAGCAAACGAGCCCACAATTTGGTGAATAAAGAATAATGCATTATATTTACTGTAAGGTAAAATGGCTGGAGCTCAGGCTCTTTGCTAAGAAACACACTACATAAGGACAGAGCCTGCAACCATCACTCAGAAACTGTGAAGCCGTGAGAACACTGTGGTCCTTTAGTACCTCAGTTTCCTTAACCATAAGATGGCTATAATAATACTCCTACTTCACAGAATGAAATGAGCTAATACTGTTCTTGGCACAGTATCTGGCACATAATACGTACTCAGTAAATACTCGCTGCTATTATTAGGGCGCCGTAAGTAACAAACGCTTCCACGCATTTCGGTTCATCTTCCCTTACGTTCCATGAGAGTGGTGTTAAAATTCACATTGCACAACTGGAGATTCTGAAGCTCAGGTGTTTTAATTAAACAATATGGAGCAGGTCTGGGGTACAGGTGGATCTGGGTTGGAATCCCAACTCTGCCAACCCCTCACTATGTAACTTTGGGCACTTATTTCTAACCCCTTTTAAATCTCTATTTTTCAGAATTCAAATGAAGAATTGTGTGACGGAGACGTACATGGCCAGTGTCTGGCTTATACTTGGCCTTAGATAAATTATTTTTGCTATCATTAAGTAATTTGTCCACAATCACACCAATTACTGGTAAAGCCAGGACTTGAACAAGCTTCAGAGATTTCTGATCTACCTCACTACCTCCCTGAGAGCAAAGAGTAAATATCAAAATGGGGAAATGTTGCAAGATATAGGGGAATAGGTCATCTCTTGGAGAGATGGACAGGTAGAGATCCAGGCAGTAAAGGGTAACATTGCCCTGGAGGTAGGGGAAGGATGGGAGGAGTCCACTGCAATCAACCCACCACCAAGAGGTTGACTGGTTGTCTCAAGACATGGTGCCCATCAGGGGCTCAGCTTTGATCTCAATTCTCTCTGGTCTTTTGCTCCTCTTATAATTAATTCCTGAACCTTATTCTTTGTTCTTTCTCCAACAAAGATGACCTTCTGTCTTTCATAATTTACTTTGAATTGGTGATCAATTACTCTCGGCCTTTCAATCTTTCTCCAGTGTGTTAAAGACATTGAAGATAGTCATCTGATTCCATAGTCTTTGTGATTATTATCCACCCTCCGCCCTAACCACTCAAACACCTGAAATTTGGTTCCTCTCAGGGCATTCCCTGTCAAATGGTCCAATCAGGAACTCAGCTGTCCTTTCCAGATTGGCAGTTGCCCTTAGGGGAAGTTATTGGCTCACCCCTCTACAATTCCATATTCTCCTAGATCTTGCCTTTAATTATTCCATATCTACTAAATTTTCCTGTTACCTTCAGATACATTTTCTATCTAAAGCAAGATAGTGGGTCTGAGCTACCTAGCCTACTATTACCAAAAACAGAAATCCATTTCCATGTTTTTCTAAAGCATAAGTCATCTCTTTTTTTACTTACTGATTTAGATGGTCTCCTTGTAAATTAAGAGTGTTAATTAGCTGTCATGTGTGCTACCGGTATTTTCTTCTTGGTTTGTGGTTTGACTTTTGACATTATTTGAAGCATTTCTTTTTGCCAAACAAATTGTTTTTAATTTCTTTATGTAGTCAAATTTATCTCTCATTTCCTATGTGACTTCTGGATTTTCTCTCTTGATTAAAGGCTTTGCTCATTCCAGGATTATTAATACATCAACCAATGGTTTTGTTTGGAAAGCATGAGTTATTTTTATGTTTAAATCTTTAAACCATCTGTAATGCCAATTTTATTTTCCTCAGGAAGAATAAGGGAGATTTCTGGAAAAGATTTTGTTTCTCTTTAAATCAGAAAGTACCAGATTTTTTCTACTTTTGCTTTTACATAATATATTTTAATTAGACAACAAATACATCTTTTACAGTAGAAAAGGTGGAAATACAGAAAAGTATAAGAAAGAAAATTAAAATGTCAATAGTAAGCCCAGTGGTCAGAGATAATCCCTGTTAGTATTTTGGTTTACTTATATCAGTCATTTGAGGCACAGCTACAACCTTTATGGAATTGATCATACATTATAGATTTAGATCCATAGATATGGATTTGATTCTTTATTTTGTATTTAATATTGGACCATCAGATTTTAGCCCTGTATCATTACAGAGTCTTCAAAAACATAATCTCAAAGAGCTATGTAATATAATATTACATGGATGCAATATAATGATAACCATTCCAACATTTGGGAATGGATTAACAAAAATGAAATTAATTAAAAATTTGTACATGTTAAAAATATTTTCCAAAGATTCTTCTAATAAGTAATACTGACTTCTACTTCTGCCCCCTGTGTTTAATAGCACTCACCTCACACTGAATATTTCATTTTAATCTCTGCCAGTTTGCAAGGTAACAAATGTTTTATTCCTAGGAGTCTTTTATATACTATGGGAACTTTCTGGGAATGCTGTCTGCATAGAAAGAATATCCCAGGATTAATTAAAGGAGAGCCCTGGGGCGCCTGGGTGGCTCAGTCATTTAAGCATCTGCCTCTTGGTTTCAGCTCAGGTCATAACCTCAGGGTTTTGGGATTGAGTCCCAAATCAGGCTCCATGCTTGGCCGGGAGTCTGCTTGGGATTCTCTCTCTCCCTCTCCCTCTGTCCTTCCCCACCCCTCCTCCTGGCTCTGTCTCTCTCTAAAACAAATAAACCTTTAAAACTCAATTAATTAATTAATTAGCTAATTAATTAATTAAAATAAAATAAAGGAGTGTCCTGAAAGTCCTCAAGTCCCCAGCTGTTTTTCCAGAGGGCTCAGTTCCCTCCTCCCCCCCCCCACCGCCCCGCCGATGAAGAAAAGCAATGGGACAGCCACCAGGCTAAATGACCCGGATGGAGAAGGGTCATCACACCGAGATTCTCCAGGCCGTCCCAGTGAGTGACTTCTTGCTCTGAGCGGTTGGGGAACCCATTCAGTGGCCCCAGCCTCAGAGTCTTCCTCTGTCAACCAATGGGAAGGAGAAAGGAGGAACGTAACAAAAACAGCATTGACCAATGGCTTTGTGTACGTGAATCACTGTGTCTACCACACGTTATCTCATTCGATCTTCACAACAACCCTATCGGATGTTTTTGTTCTCATCTTATAGGTGAAGCACTGAGGCACGGAGTTCAGAAACTCAACATGGCTACGCATGTAGGAAGTCAACGGCAGAGCCAGGATTGAAAGGCAGGTGTCTGATTCCAAAGCACATGTTCAGTCCACAAAATTCTCGTCCTATCATGAGCAAAGCACTTAACTCCTCAAAACGTAACTATCCTATTCTTCATGTGAAAGAAGCAAAAGTCATCATGTGAAGTCACCAAAGGCAGGCACAGCCTCTCGTGACCTAAGACATACGAAGTTATCCGTAAATCTGATCACGGTGATGCTTATGTGTCTGCAGTCACAACATGAGAGAGTCTGTGACTCAACCTTTAATTTATTCTTACGATAACTTATTTATATCACAAGCAGTCAGCATGCTCTATAAATAGAGGGTAATGAAATCTTATTTTTAAGATTCATAAATTTAAATTTAATTAACGACCTACATATGCTCATGTCTCCATCAATGATCAACTATTCAGTTAAAAACAGCGCAAGTCTGCCCCAGCAACCACAGTCAGATCCACCACAAAACTCTCACGAGGGCAAAGGAAGGAAGTTGGGTGGTGTCCCCCTTAGCTAACCCTGTCCTCCTGCCTGCGTGCCTGCCCACTGAGCTTTCGGTGTCTTTTCCTCTGCTCGTCAAAACCCATTCTCAAGAGATCTAGCTATCGGATTACCTACAATGTAAGGTAAATTTTAAACAGTGTGCTACTGGGTATTTAAGTCATTCATCACTAGCTTAGCTGCAGGAGGTACGGGAGAAGAGGATGGCGAGATGGGCCCAGTCCTTTCTGTTGAGAGTGATATTGTCATTATATCAGCCCCCGATACTGAGAAAGAGGGGGAAAGACAAGCTTTCCTTTTCTCCCTACAGAAGGATCACAGACATCGTTCGAGAATGTGGGTGGAGACAAAGCATGAAAAGGAGAAAATACCGGCTTTAAGTCCCCAGACCTGGGATTCAGCTTCCCTGCCACTCCCCAGCTCCCAGCTTTGGGCAAATCACCCTTCCTTTCTGGATCTCTATCTCTCCAAAGGCAAATTTAGAAGCTTGAAGCATCCCCTTCACGGATCTTTCCACCTCGGTTTTCTAGGATTCTAATACTTGAGCATCCTTGAAATCACAGCGTGGGGATTAATGACTACCGTGCTTATCGTTTATAAATAAGCAGGTATACACAAGAAGATCCTCATCCCCCAACCTCCGAAAGCATACTTCCCCTGTCCCGGCAGACAGAAGAAGTCCCTGCATGCCGAGATTGGATTGTCATGGGTTTTCACCCAAACTCCTGCCTATCAGCACATGCCATTTCTACCACAACCTGGGACTCCTCCTGCTGCCCACGTGCCGCCGTCCCCTCGCCCCAGGACCACCCTCCTCCCTCCACTGGACCCAGGCCTCTTGGCTGACCCGAAATGTGGCTAACACGAGGTAAACCGTGGAGAGGGGGGAAGCCTCCTCCAGATGCTGGCCTGAGAAACCCAAAGCCCCACCCTCTTCATAACACATAGTCACGAACGGTTCCTGCCAGCTCTCAGACTCCGAACTCCTGAGAAGTCACTCCTCTGGGCCCCCTTCTTCTCTTGCGAGCCCCCGCAGACCTCCCCTCTCCCTGCCCCTCCTTCTCCTCCCTCCCCTGCCCAGCAGCTCCCACCGCAGCTGGGAAAGGGCACAACTTGGCTCCTCTCCCAAAGCAAACAATTAGGAAGCATTAACTTCCCTTAATGGGCAGAGCAACATTAAGCAGATGGGAGCTCAGACCCCGGTCACTTTGCACAGAGCCCAAGCTGTGAGGGGGCTGCCAGTGTTCGTATGCGACCTCTAAATTGAAACTTAATTGGCCATTAATGGAATTCATCTAATTAAAAACACTTGTAATTAAGCATGAAGAAGAAAACCAGCCTGCATTTGGGACTTGGAGAAAGCAGAACTACATTTGATATGGTCAATAAACCCATACTTAAGGACATGTTCCATTATTTCCTGTCTTCTATCATGCAGTGCTTCTGCACGAGAAAACCCCCCTCTAGGCCCTACGCCCCCCCCCCCCCGCTTCACCCCTCACCATCTGGGATCTTCGGGATGACTGGCAGTGGGAGCTGTGGGAGCTCTAGGGCGTCCCCCAGGTTGTCAGACGGGAATAATAAAGAACCCCTTTAGAAAGAGTAAGAGATTGCTGCTATAGCTTGGAACTGATTGATGTGCCCCACTCAGAACCCCAAAGTTTAAGGGGTCCCCAAGATAAGAATGGAGTTTCATAAACTGATTTTTTGTGCATTTCAAAAATGCAAATAGAAATAGCATCTCAACTTGCAGGGAGGAAGAAAAATGAAGTAAATAGACTCTCAGAGAGGCTAAGTAGTTTGCCCAACGTCACAGAGAAGAACACGGCAGAGCCAACGCTTTATAGCAATCTTGCCTTACCCATCTCATAGGCCAGTGGAAGGACGCAATGAGATTACATTTGTGAAAACTAGAACCTGTAGATATAAAGGGGATCATCAGTAGATCTGGTTGTAGCTTCTTGGACAGAAACAATGGCAACAGAAACACATCCATCAAAATACAACCCCCAGCACGTACACGGAGCCCCAGACCCCATGCCTCACAATGAGAGGAGAGCGGTGAGGAGTGAACGCTTTGGACCTGAGGCCTGGGCCAGATTCTGACTCTGCTACTCACCTGCCAACTGCGTGGCCTTTGGGAAACTACATCTCTCTCACTCAGTTTGCCCACCTGTAATATGGGGAGAATAAGAGTCCTATCCTATAGAATTCAATGAATGCATAAAACATTCTTCAGACAGGGTCTGGCACATAACGAGCACCCAGAAGTGTTAGCTGTCGTTCTTAATGTGCCCAGATTAACAAGAGTCCAGTCCTTCCCCAGAGTTCCCCCTCCCGGATGCATTCCCAAATCTCCTTGTGTGCTCGGTGGTAAATAGAAGATCATTCCCAGCTCCTCTCCCAGCTCGTGCAGGGACCAAGATGCTCCTACAGTCCTCGGGGGCTGTAGAGGGCTGCGAAGCTGCCCTGGACGCTGGAACAAGCTATCTCTGCCCTGTGCTTGCTGCGAGAGCCGCTGTCCAAATCAGAGGCCCCGAGCTGCCCCGAGCTGCTGGCCTCGCTGAACCGCCCCCTCCATGCCTTCTGACCGCGAGGGAGAGAACACTGCTCCCTCTGGCCCATGCCATCCCAAGCAGAGCCTGCACTCAGGCTTCCCTGCCCTCCCTTATCCACGGGGGACCCATTCCAGGACTCCCAGTGAACGCCTGAATCTGTGGACAATCCCAGATCCCACATATGCTATGTCCTGGCCTATGCGTGCCTACCTGCGATCATGTTTAATTTACAAATGAGGCACAGAAGGAGACGAACAATAACTAATTATAAAATAGAACAATTATGACAATATACCGCAGCCGACGTTCTGGGAATGTGGTCTCTCCCTCCGTGCCTCTCCCTCAATACGTTACTGTACGGTCGTCACCCTTCCGCTTGCGAGGATGTGAGATGACAAAATGCCCGCGTGATGACATGAGTGAGGGGCAGGTCACAGGCAGTGACGCAGCATTAGGTCACTACGTCGGAGGGATGATCTCGGCTTCGGGACAGTGGTGGACGGGGTGTAACGGAGGCCCTGGAAGGCCAGAGCCAGGCAAGGGGGGACGACGATAGCCTGAGCTGAGACCCACCTGGGAGTCCCTGAGCGGATGTCAGCCTGCCCTCTCCTTGTCGGCCTACCATGCCCTGGGAGCCATGCCTGCAGCCTAGTGCCCCGGAACCCAGGCTTGTCTCGTCCCGGCCCAGAGAGGGGGACACCCAGCCTGCCCATTTCTGTCCCAAGACTAAGCCCCGCCAGGGCTGCCCTCACGGGCTGTGATCGAGGCAGAAGCGCTCAGTTCTTGGGGCGACCCCAAGTGGCGACCATCTTGAAATTCTTAATAATGTTATCTTTGACTATACGTTTTGTAAGTGACGTCCAACAGGACAGTGAAGCGGGTGCTGTCAGCTCCCCAACTCCATGGGGCAGGCTCTTGGCATCCCTCTCCTCACCCCTGCCCCATGACGGCTGTTGTCCTCTGCCCAGGGTGACCACTCCATCTGAATGGGGTGGGGCGGGAACCTAGGTATGACAGAAGAGCAGGGGGGGGTGTCCGGGCCGGACCAGGGGGGCAGTCATCCCTCCAGACCGGGCAGGCAGCGCCAAAGAGCAGTTGGCAGACGAGCAGGAGTGACGGGCACGGGGATCTTGCCAAGTCCCTGCACCCTTGACGTCCGCCTGTCCACCAGGGTTCAGGGCACTGGCCATAGAAAGAGAAGACTGATTTCCCATCCCTGCCCAGGACCCCCATTTGCATTCTGCGTTGGGAGGGCAAATTATGTAGTGAGCCCCAACACTTTGTAGGACGATTGGCCATGGAAACACCAATCATCTCTCAGGAAAACCCCATTTCTTCTACAGAAATACGGCCAGACTCCCTGACCCCAGCAAGCCAGGGTTCTCGGATGTTATCTGTGGTTACTGAAAATAGATAACTCTGCCAATATGAAATCACATCATACCACAGGGTCTTCCATATTATATTATTAAACTCCAAAACGTGGTCCTACAGGTCTCCATCCTTTCAGGGTTCCTTTACGATAATAATAATGGTAAGCAGACCTGGGACCCACAGACAGTCTTGATTTGCCACACGATTGGAAGCGAGGAGAGGAAATATTGTTCAAGAATGTTCTGATGAAGGCAAGGGCTAAGAATGCCAGGGGAAGGTAAGGTCTCATTTCACCTGACTCCGCTGTGCTTCCTCATAGGTGTGAAGGTTCCCGTTACCACAAAGAGCACCCCCATCAACAAATGCAGCCATTCCCAAGAGGAGGGGACAGATGGAGAGATTTCTAAGGAAACTTGGGCTTTTCCAAGAGTTGTAACTCAAACCAAAACATCTCATCTCATTTGTTCCCACTCACCCGAGGGTTAAGTATTATTACTGGCTATCCAGAGACGAATAACTCCCCAGGGTGCTTGGACTGGTCTCCCATAATGGTGCTGAGGTCTCCGATGAGGTAAGGTGGCCACAGGCATGATCTACTTTTTCCATAGCTTTTGGCCAGCCTCCTATTTCCTGCAGACCAGCCATGCGACTCGGGCAGAAAGGTGTTGACGGACGGAGGGAGAGGTGTCATTAGCGGAGAGAAACGTTAGGGACATTGGTCAATAGTCATAAAGAGTTATTCTTCCCAGTAAACAGTGGCCACCTCTCCAAAAAGAAAGTTCCCAGATTCTACCTACAAAACAGTTAAAGTCCTAATAGTCCTAAAGAGGTTGTGTTCCTAAGTTTCATCTGTAGGTCATACCATGTGCCCCTCAATAGCAGGAAATACAGTTTGCACATCTCCTAATCTCCAGGATGTGGCCCAGGGTTGAAACACATTCGGTGTGCGATAAATGTGGGAGGAAGAGTGAGGACACCAGCCATTACAACGCAGGGAAGAATGTGGGGTTTTTCTCCCCTGGCTTAACAGAATTCTCTGGAAGTTTATTTTGAGCACAGAGACAAACATGGTAATAATTGAAAGCCGGGAGCCTCGTGAGGTCCAGCATGTGTATAATTTCACTGCTGAGCGTGGTTCCAGATGGGGGGGGCGGGGGGTCTGGAGTCATATGTGAATGAAAAATGCGCTGAGTCAGGAAAGGCCACCTGCCCCTCTTTGGCACAACTGGACTTCATGGCTTGTCTGTGATTTTGGATGCGGGACTGAGGCCAAATCTTCAGAGCCCTGCAGGAACGTCAGAGAAAAATCTGCACTTGGGAAGGGGGATCCTTCTGCCTACTTTGTCAGGATGTCCGTAGGGCTCATGCTGGTGACCCTTGCATACCCCTCCCTTCTTCCTAGCTGAAGGAACCAGCCAGGACTAACCTGTGTGGTGCAGGGGCCAGAGAAGGCGGCCATCTCCCCTCGCCACCTGCTCCCCACTCTCTGCTTTCCTGGGGCCTGAATGATAAGGTCAGAGGGGGTTAAACAACATAATCATGTGCTATGTACAGCATGACCCAGACCCGGCAGCCCTGCAAATCCCTAATCAGTGGAGGCTCTATTGATCAAAACAGTTACCTTGGCCCAGCTGCCGCCTGCTTCCAGAAACTCTCCCGGTTTGAACCCACGGAGGGCAGCTGCCCAGTAGAATCCAGTTCTGGCCTGTTGGAGAAGAGTGCAGACCCCGCCCTGCACATTTGGGGCTGGCTCATTCCTCTCCCCAACCAACCTCGACTGGAGGTTGGATGGCATCAATCTGATCTAGTCTGTTTCCAAGAAATACCAAAATAGAAACAGGAAAGGAGTAAGTTCCGGTCGAACTGGAATCCCTCCCCCTTGTGCTTGGGGCACCGGAGCAGGATTATTGTGGACAGAATTCTGTTAGACCCCAATGGATGTTTCCCTCCATCCACAAGCCCTGAGAGAGAAAAACAGCTCCCACCGAGGGAAAATCCAGCCATCGACTCCCCGAAAAGAGAGCTCTATCAAGATTCCTTGAAAACCTAACAAGACATCGGGTTTTAGAAAATACGAGCATTTTCCTGGGCACAAACGCATCATTGCTGTCTATGGGGCAATAAACCGGATGTCAGAAACACCAGCCCGTGA
>CM052814.1:7340080-7487280 GCA_028533885.1 Nasua narica | reverse complement strand
TAAGGGGGTCAGCACAAAACAAACCAAAGCAGATGAATGGGCTGTTCTCTATATTATATATGTAATGTATATACAGACATATATGCCTCTCTCTATATATATATAAAGCACATATATCTATATATTATATAATATATATTTTATTAATTGTTAGTATTATAATATATACTCTAAATTATGTTAATATTTTATGTACTAAATATTAATAGAATAGTATATATATAAAACCCTATAATAGTATAGGGTTAGAATAGTATACTCTATTAATATATATTACGTATAAAATAAGGAACCACGACATGGAAGGAGCTCGGTCTGCATTCACTGTGGCCTGGGACTGTGGGAACAGGGGTCAGAAAGGTAAACTCCTGAAGCAAGCCTTGCAAGGCAGGAGGAAAACGCTAAGAGAGCAAAGGAGGCTCTTTTTTGAGGGAGAAACAGGAGCTCGTCCAATGTTCAGATAAACAGAAAAAAGGGAACCATGGCTTAAGAGGGGCTTTGGGCTGGTGCTGGGGAGGCCCAACAGTTCTGCTGGGGTCTGCTCCCCGCCACCCAGTGAGGACAAGCATCGGCCAGTTAGGAATTGGGGACAAACTTCATCGAGAGGGAAAAGAGGACCCAAATAAGTGAAACGATAGAGGCAAAGTCCTTAGCAATTTAAAAGAACTTAAACCTCTTGCCCACGCAAATTTTATCGTGACAATCATAAATCATTTTATGGTTTTTAAAAAGCCCTTTCATTCTTTTATTTTAGGAACTTAGCTTCGGAATGGCTTACGAGGCTCAGAATGAAGAGCTGGCGTGGGCCTCTGGTCAGGGCCCCGCAGAAGTAATGCTTTGGTTGATACAGAAAAGTCGTGTTTTTCACTCTAACATCAAAGAGGAGAAAATGAAATCATGTGGCATAGTTCTATCCTTTAAAAAAAAAAATTATTTTTTAATGGATCCCCACTTCTATCGTGAAAAAAAAAATTGCTGCAGCATGAGTCACATTAAAAAAAGAAAGCCCCACTTAACAAAACAGGATCGGGAGGATAGAGGACCAGCAAGTCGGCAACCACAGCAAGAAGGTGGAGGGAGGAGGAGGCTCCCGCCCAGCCCTCCCTTCCCCGGCTTTCCCGGCCTTTCCAGCCCCCAGTGCCGGGCAGAGGCCCGAACGCCCAGCGCGTGGTTTAGGAGCGCCACCCCGTGTCCGACTCGGGAGCCGCAACCACAAAGGGTTTTCACGTGAAAAGCTTTAACTAGAGGCGTCCATCGGAAATTCCAGCCACCGTTTCTTGCCTATGGTAATTTACAGAGCCCGTGCAACCTAATTCCAACACACCTTTAAGAGCTTTATATAGGATGATTCCCAAAACTGTCTGCAAGCAGAATAGGGACCAGATATCATCGTCACCACCATCAGGGACAGTAAGTACTCCCTTGACGGCACACGCACGCACACGGCCTGGAGATTCCGGTGTTTCAAAGTAGGGCCCTCTCTTACCCACTGCGTTCACGTCCTTGAGTCTTGTCTTCACACCCTCCCCAGCTTCACACTCTGCCCCTGAGAGCATAACAAACTTACCCCAAACTCTTCTTGTGTTTTGAGAATTCTGCTGCCTCGGGGCGGGCGCCTGGGTGGTTCGGCTGGTTGAGCGACCCCCTCCTGATTTCGGCCCAGGTCCTGATCCAGGGTCGGATCCAGGGGTCCGCCCCCCGCCCGCGTGAGTGCTGAGCGGGCTTGAGATTCTCTCTCTCTCCCTCGGCCTCTGCCCCTCCCCACTCACGCGCTCTCTCTCTCTCTTAAAAAGAAAATACATCTTGAAAAGAAAAGAAGAGAAAATTCTGCCACTTTAGACCTCAACCGAATCTCCAAGGCATTCTCTTTGGTCCAAATCTTGCTGGATTTAAAATCAGGAAAGGGTGATCCTTGGTCCTAGGGAAGGAGAAAGGAAGCAAAAGATGGCTTAGGGCGTGTGGGTGGGCAGGGGGAGCTCGGAGAGAAAAGCAGGTGTTTTGACTTCAAAGCACCTCTCCCTCATATTTCCCTCCCAATTCACCTAAAATGTTAACATGGCTGGTGCCTCAGAAATTAAGGCTCTTTCGATGACCGTGTAGACCAACCTAGATACTCCTTGTAAAAGCAAACAAACGAAAAGCCTTTTAGCTCTACTTGCAAAATAGTACACCTGATCCTACTGTGTTAAATGTGACGCCTCGATTTTAATTATAAATGGTCCCCACCAGAAGCATCCCAGATGCTTCTGCCGATTTCCAGAACACAGGGCACTTGGTTCAAGTCATTTCTCTCCGGTCCTAATTTTCCCAAACGTGTGACCTGTTTTGTTCCATGATCCTGGTATGGAGAATACATTAAAGAGGTGAACAAACTTAATTTTGGAGTCTCTTCATCTTTCTACCCGCTGCCCCCTTCAACTTGATGTTCACTTCCTTAAGGCAAGGATTTTTTTTACCTTTCTCTGCAGCTCTCCTGCTACTGAGCATAGGGTCCTGCTCCGTGCACATATGTGTGCAGAAAGAATAACAGTTGATATGGGAGAAACTTCTTGACAGAGGCAGTGACAGTATTCCAGAATGGGTGACCAAGGGCGGAAGCAAATCCCTGACTCTGGGCTCCTTATGAAGTGAAGAGATGTGGGGCCCCTGGGTGGCTCAGTCGGCTAAGCGTCCGACTCTTGGTTTCAACTCAAGTCATGATTCCACGGTCGTGGGATCGAGCCTCAGGCTCTGTGCTCAGCGTGGAGTCTGCTTCAAGTTCTTTCTCCCTCCTTCTCTGCTCTTCCCAACTCATGTTCACGCTCTCTCTCTCTCTCAAATAAATTATTTTTAAAAAGGAAGTGAGCAGATGGGAGGGCAAGAACTGCAAAACCTTAAGATAGGACTCTAGCTTCTCAAATAGTAACCTCTTCGATAAATAACGCAGGCGTTTACAGCCTGTGAACTGCTGCCCCGGTGCAAAGATAGGGAACGAGGATGGGACGGAAGCAGAGGGAGCGAGGTACAGGAAGGAGCCCGAAATGCACACGTCCATCTTCCACGTGGAGGGGAAACTGATAGGCAGTCTGCCTGGCGGCTTCCACTTCCCCCCGGGAGCCTTCAAGCTCAGTTGTTTGCACCCCTGAAGCCATTCCCAGGCTTCTCTTCTTAATGGAGGGAAGGCCGAATGGAGCTTTGAAGTGAAGGAAATCTTAAAATTTGTCCATTTCTGGGACTGGGTCAGAAGGGACCATAAAAAGAGGGACCTCAGCTTCTCTGCACACAATAGTTGAGTTCGAAGTTGAACTCACCTCCCAAGAAGCAAGAAGGAAGGTCAGAATGTTTGGGGAGGCCCGTGGGTCACGATGGAGAGTGGCCATGACCCTCTTTTCTCATGATGTTGCCTTCCACTCTCTTCTGGAAGGTTCACAGGAGCTGTTGGTTTGTAATCGTTCCTCCTCTCTCTCCAGCAGGTGGCGCAATAAGATTCAAGATGGTTTGGAAAATCTTCAAGCCCCCAATTCCTGAGGATTCCTTTGGCGAGAGGAAGCCTCAGCTCCTCAACTCAGCCCCTAGACATCAGAAAAATAATTTGTGGGAAACACTGAGCATGGAATAGGCATGTATTGGCTAAGTTAAAATAGTCTGAGACTAAAGAGGTAGGGATGGTTTGTGGTGGCTTGAATAGAAAAGCATTTCATTAGACACTTTTCCTCCATGAAGACTAGACAGAAGCATTTCAAAATGTTAATACGCTGATGAGACCACAGGTCATTTTTTCACTCTTTTACCTACATTTTTCCATGTTTTCCAAATGTACCGCGTGAAGCAGATCTTAATGTCATACCTACCAAATATTAAACATCATTACAAAGATCTTTTATATCAATATTTATTCAATATCCCTTTAAGTTATACGGATTCTGTTTTCTACCCCTGTAAATAGCGAGTGACAAAATTTTACATTTCTTCAATGATTGGGCATTTTGGAGCTCATTGGGCACGTTGTGGTAAATATCACGTGTCCTTGACGCCGTACTGGTAAGACACAGGGAACGCGGACTCTTCTATCACCGATGCCATAGAATTGTTTCCCAGTCAAGCTTCTGATCCTCCCAGGTTAAAGCGTTTCTTTTATTTATCCAACAACGACATATCCTAGAAAGATTTTAAACAATGGGGCCGCGTGAATACTAATCTGGTGGTGTGCGGACAGATCAAGGTCCGGAAATCAGATAAGAGTTTGTTATCGTGGTTTAGGCATAAGAAGTCAAAAGCCTGATGGCCATGAGCGTTAAGGAAGAAGTGGAAGCGAGGGATATTCTAGCAGACGGGTTCAGAGGGTTTAGTAATGGATAAGTAGGTCAAGGGGGAAAAGAGGTATCTATGGTGGTGAGAAGGCTAAGCAGCTGGAAAAATTAGAGAATTGGCAAGAGAAATAAGTAAATCAAATGGTGAAGACGAGGGGCGCCTGGGTGGCTCAGTGGGTTAAAACCTCTGCCTTCAGCTCAGGTCATGATCTCAGGGTGCTGGGATCGAGCCCCGCATCGGGCTCTCTGCTCGGCAGGGAGCCTGCATTCTGCCCCCCGCCCCCACCCACCCCCACCCCCGCCTGCCTCTCTACCTACTTGTGATCTTTCTCTCTGTATCAAATAAACAAATAAAATCTTTAAAAAAAAATGGTGAAGACGGTAGATTAAGACACGTGTCATGTTATTGGGAGTTCTAAAATAGATTAACAGGATATATGTTGGATCATTAAAATAGTGTACCTCCCAGTAAGGAATATAGTAAACATTAAAATTACAGTGATTTATTTTTAAAAAAATATACAAACTACCTATTTATAAAAATTGGGAAAATGATGTAAGTCTTACCCCGGTCCCTACGAATGTGACCTTATTTCTGGATAGGTTCTTTGGAGATGTAATCAGTTTACGATGAGCTTGTATGGAATTAGGTGGGCCCTCATCCAAGGTGACCGGAGTCCTTGTAAGACAAGAGACACAAAAACAAACACGGAAGGGAGAGAGCCATGACAGCATGGACCCAAGGCTCTGTGGTCCACCGCCCTCAGCCAAGGACTGCCTGGGGCTACAGAAGCTGGGAGGTTCCTCTTCCAGAGGCTCAGGACAGAACGTGGCCCTGGCAACCCCTTGATTTCAGACTTCCAGCCTCCTGAGCTATGTGAGAATACATTTCTGTTGTCCTAAACTGCCCACTTTGTTACTGCAGCCCTGGAAAACTGATACAGTCCCTCTTGAGCACTCGGAGCAAGAGAGGAGAGGCAGATGTTTGGTTTTGTAGGTGGGCGGGTATTACGGGCTCTATCACTATGGAGATCCACAGGCTGTGTAAAGTTACCCATTAAACAGATGGGGAGATTAGGAGTGCATTAGTTCAATAACGCGGTGTGTCTTTGCCCTGATAAGGGTGGCCACGACGGTTACCTTATCAGTGTGTGGCGAGGGCTGAAGTCCCATTACCAGAAATAAGGAGGTGTTCGCCAGCCCACTTGCCTTAGCTCTGTCCCCGCCCCACCAAAGAAACATGTCCTGGCAACTCACTATACGCCTTCCTCTCTGGTGAAGGCTGCCAGGTTTTGGAGACCCAACAAGCTCACAAAATGTCTGTTTTAATATAAAATAGAAAGACAAAAGTTCAGCTATAAATCAAGAATGAGCCAGTTAAGGGGGCATGACAGAGGAAAATGAGTCAACTTACAACTAATATGGGAAAACCATTACAAGCATGCATCTACCCTATAGGCTATGGTTTTCCCAGCTCAAAATATTAGTAAGACATTTGGCATTATCTTAAAAACACTCTCACTTTTTCAGTTTGGTAAAAGAAGCACTGAAGTCCTATTGGTTATTAATTAATAGGAAAATTGAAAGTCTGACTTATGTAAGTTTTCAGGGGAGATTATTTAACTTGCTGACTATTTTTTCCTAATTAAGTTTTAATTCAGCAAATACATATTAAACACTTATCATGAGTCAGGGACTATGCTGCGTGCTGAAGATGCCAAGAATTTTTTCAAGACCCTCTCTCAAGGAGTATGCACACCAGTGGGAGAAAGAGGCAAATAAGTCATTAAAAGGATACTGACATCTTTGAAAACGGCAGTATAATAATGGCTCCTGTTGGAGGAGATGATAATAACATTAGTAGTAGTAATAATGTTGAATGAACTATATGTTTTACATGCATTGAGGGAGCAGACAGAAAATTGTGCTTTAGCTCCCTCTGGAAAGATACACTCCTATTCCTCCGAGGGGGACAAAGAGCCACGGGAGGGAGAAGGAGCCAACAAGAGAAGAAGTAGTCTGTGCTAAAACCTTCCACCTTAAGAAATCATGTTGTCTTTGGAGAAATGCAAACGGCACAGGGGAGATGTGGGGGAGCAAGAGACGAGGCCAGGGCTGTATCTTGAAAATGTGTGTATATGTGAGCCTCATTGTCTGAGCCAGGTGTTGTCAAACTGGTGTGCATAAATACAATGGGGGGATTTTGAACTTCTCTATAAGAAAGCATGCATGCAGGACGCCTGGGTGGCTCAGTTGGTTAAGTGTCTACCTTCGGCTCCGGTCATGATCCCAGCATCCTGGGGCTGAGCCCCATGTGGGGCTCCTTGTCAGCAGGGAGCCTACTTCCCCCTCTGCCTGCCTCTCCTCCTGCTCCCCCTGCTTGTGCTCTCTCTCTCTGACAATTAAATTAAGAAAATCTCTAAAAAAAAAAAGCAAGCATGCATGCATGTATGTGCTTGCGCTTTGTTTCAAATATAATCTAAAAAATTATATTAACGTATTCTGGCCATCTGGATAAACCACCTTATAAGAGAGCACTGCCAGTGATTTTAGACTCTGCATTTGCATTTATAACAACGTTTGTACCAATTAGTGCTTGTTTGATTGTAGCCTGTCACGTATTAAGAGGGGTGAACGTTCAGTAACTCTTAGCTGTCTGTTTCTGTGCGGTAGCGTCTGCGGCAGAGACTACTGGTTGTCTTCTAACATAAGGTTCTCCTTCTTCCAAAGTAATGAAGCCCCAAAAACTTAGGAGAGCACATAGCTGTCCAGGAAAAAGAAAAACAAAACAAAGCAAACAAAAAAAAACATTGCCCAGTCTTGCTTGAAGCCAGCTCAAGTTCAAGTCAATGAATTGTAAGCAGAAGTATCTTGTGGCAGCTTCCGGGAAGCTTTCTTAAAATCAAGGTGATTTTCTCTATATGTCCATAAGGTTAAGTTTGCCACTGTATTGTTCCAATGTCCCATGTCCTCAGTGATTCTTGACTGATTCCATTAATTATTGATATGAGTGAATTAACATTTCTACTGTAATTCTGGATGTCTGTTTTTTCTTATTTCAAGTTTCACCTTATATAAATATCAAGTTTATGTTTGGGGGAAATATTGAAATATTTGGATCATCTCAGTAACCAGCATCTAATAGAGAAACTTCACATGATTTCCTCATTTCCATTTGTATTTATATTTATAATCATTTTAGTGCCAAGTAGCACTCTTTTAAAAAAAAAAATCCAGTCTGACAATTCTTGACTTTAATTAGAGCTGTTAGTCATTTATATCTACAATCCCTGATCTTTTTGGACTTAAATTTCCATCTTATTTTGTACTTTCTGCTTTCTCCATCTTTCTCTCTCCCTTTTTAGATTCATCGTTTTTTCCATTTTGATTCTTATCCTGTGCTGGTTGGTAAGTCGTCCTCTCTTACATAATCCTTTTAATAGTTATCCCAGATATGATGACATGAATCTTAATTTATGGGTATAGAATATTAATTAGAATCTTTACCCTTTTCTTGGACTATAAAAGAATCTCAGAAGCCTTCTCCATTCTACCTCTTTGAAATCTCAGGGCTTTAGTATGGTGCACTAAATATTTTATTTTCCAAATCTCAGTTTTATGCAGACTGTATTCATTTAGATGTAGCCACATATTTACTGCTTTCGCTGCCCTTCATTCCTTCCTGCTTCTTGGTCCTACATCTAGGAATATTTCTTTCTGCCTTAAGTACATCCTTTAAAATTTTATTTAGGGCAGAACAAAATCTACTTTGTGGTTATTTGTCTGAAGTTGTCTTTATTTTACCGTGTATAGAATTTTACGTCGACACTTATTTTCTTTCAGAATATTGAAGATATTCCAGTTTTCTGGTTTCCATTATTCCTTTTTAAAACCCAGCTAAAAATGTACTGATCATTCTTTTGAATATATGTTCCCCCAATCTGGCTGCCTCAAAAAAAATTTTTTTGACTGCTTGTTATGGAAAATTTAAAACATGTTCATAATCAGAAAGGCTCATCTAATAAATGCCTTTGCGCCCACATCCCAGCTTCAACACTTACCAACACTTTGCCACTTTTGTGTCATTTCTTCCCACACACATAGACATGGATGCACTTGTTTTACTATTTTATTACATTTTTACTAGAGGATTTTAGAACAGATACAAAATACTAGCTCACATCTTTCATCTGTAAACACTTCAGTATGTACCTCTAATGGATAAGGACTTCATTAACATAAGCACCTGCCATCATCACAACCAGTAAAATTAACAAAACCTGAAATCTTCAAATACTCATTTTCCATTAAAATTTCCCACTTATAGGGGCGCCTGGGTGGCTCAGTGGGTTAAAGCCTCTGCCTTCGGCTCAGGTCATGATCTCAGGGCCCTGAGATCGAGCCCCACATCTCTCTGCTCAGCAGGGAGCCTGCTTCCCCTCCTCTCTCTCTGCCTGCCTCTCTGCTTACTTGTGATCTCTCTCTCTCTCTGTCAAATGAATAAATAAATAAAATATTAAAAAACAAAACAAAACTAAAGTCTCCTACTCCTCTGCCATCTTGGGAAGCCTCTTATATATATGTATATATATATAAATCAGTGCTATTGAGGTTTAATGTTCATTGAATAAAATCCACCCATATTGGATGCACAGTTTGGGGATTTTTTTTGTTCATTTGTTTGTTTGAGTTTTGTTGGTGGGCGGACAGTAAAGCAAGGTTTATTGAGTGATAGCAAAGTGATAGTACAAAGCTCCGGAGGAGGAGGGGACCCAAGAGAGTTACCCTTGAGTACATAGTTTGAAGAGCTCTGACAAATGAGAACATTTAGGTAAACCCATCACAATCAAGACTAGAACATCTCCAGGACCCTCCAAAAACTTTTCTCTCATCCTTTCAAGTCCATCTGTGCCCCACACCCCCTGCCCCTGGGGCTCCAAGCAGCCTCTGTCTGCTTTCTGTCACTTTGTTTACCTTTTCTAGAATTTGCTATGCATGAAATCACACAGATTTAGTCTTTTCTATGGGCATTGTTCTCTTCGCAAAATGCTTTTTTTTTTTTTTTTTTTTTAGATTTTATGTATTTGATGGAGAGAGAGAGCACAAGTAAGCAGAGTGGTAGGCAGAGGGAGAGGGAGAAGCAGGGTCCCCACCGAGCAGAGAGCCTGATGGGGGCTCAATCCCAGGACCCTGGGATCATGATCCCAGCCGCAGGTGGATGCTTAATGGACTGAGCCACCCAGGTGCCCCTAGCACAATGCTTTTGAGGGTAATGCATATTGTTTCATATACTGGTAGTTCTTTTTATTGTTAAGTATTATAATAACACTGTAAATCTGTATTATAAGTGTTATTATATGAACACGCCCCATTTTATTTATTAATCCACACTTTGGTAGCGCATTTCATCCTTGCATGAGTAGATCAGCCAAAGACTCAAAGGGACCCCTCTGTAGATCACTGGACCCCCACCCCACACTGGGTATCTATCTCCTGTCTGGTACTTTGTTCTGTACGCCCGGCCACCCCAGCCTGTGCGAACGTCGTTCTCCGGATGCTCAACTCAAAGAGATAGTCGGATTCTGTTTTGGTTGCCCCTTCCTACACCACAGCCTGAAAGCTGCTTCCAGGTCCTAACGTGGGGCAGTCACAAAGCTCACCTTATTTGTATCTTATCTGAAGGGGATCGCACACCTGCGTTGCCTCTATCCGAAAACAGTTATATTTTGTCTAGTTTTCCAGGTTTTGAAGGGAGAAGAGCAATTCCCATAGAAGTCAATCCTTCATGGTGGAAGCAGAAGTCTGCATCTTTTTGACAAGATGAAATTAGGTTGTTTTTTTTTTCCAGTCGACTTTACTGAGGTATAATTTATATACTTTAAAATTCACAGTTGACGTCTACAGGTTGTTGGCTTTGACAAATGTATGCAACATATAATCACTACCTCTGTCTCTCCCAGAAAGTTCCTCATTCCTTTTTGTAATCAGTCTTCATTCACACCTCTCACCTGGGCAACCACTTATCTAATCTCTGTCACTACAGAGTAATTGCATCTATCCTAATATTTCGAATATATAGAATCAGTTTCTCCTTTGTATTTGGCTTCCTTCACCAGTGTCATGTCTGTAAGATTTACTCATGCCATCGTATGTGTCGATGTTTTGGGTTTTTTTATTGCTGAGTACATGCTTTCATTTCTTTTGGTTAAATATCTAGGAGTGGAATTTCTGGGTCATATGTAAGTATATGTTCAATTTTAGGAGAAATTGCCAAACTCTTTTCCAAAGTGGTTATACAATTTTACATTCCCAGCAACAGTGCATGAAAGTTTCCCTTGCTCTATATCATCACCAATGCCAGGAGTGGTTTTGCCGCTTTTTAAAATTTAAATTTAATCTAAGTGCTGAATAGAAGTGGTAAAGGTAGACATCCTCTCCTTGTCCATGATCTTACGAGAAAGAATTCAATCTTTTACCATTAAGCATGATTGCTAGCCATCAGTTTTTCCGAGATACCCTTTACGAGACTAAGTAAGTTCTCTTTTGGTCTCGGCTTGCTAAGAGATTTTATCAAAAAGGAATTTGGGATTTTGTCATATCCTTTTTCTTTATCTATGGAACTAATTTTATACTTTTCTTTTTTAATCTGTTAATATGATGATCCACATTGATTTATTTTTTCAATGTTAAATCACCCCTGCATTCTTGGGATAACCACATTTGGTCACAATGAATTATCCTTTTTACATATTCTATATATTTTATATGATAGATCGTGTTTAAAAACCTTTGCATTTATGATCACGAAGAAGGTTGTTCTATAGTATTCATTTCTTGTAATGTCTTTTTCTGGTGATGGTATTGGGCTTATGCTAGCCTCATAAAAAAGAATTGGAAAGTAATTCCTCCTCTTCAATTTTCTGGGAGAGTTTCTATAAAATCAATACTATTTCTTCCTTAAATGTTTGGTAGAATCACTTAGTTTACTTTGTGGGAAGGTTTTAACTACAAATTCAGTTTCTTTCATCTGTATAAGGGTATTTAGTTGATCTATTTCTTTTTAAATGATCTTTGACCTTTTATGTCTTTCAAAGAATTTGTCTTTTCCATCTAATTTGCCAAATTGTTGGTATAAACTTGTTTCCAATATTGTCTTATTAGCTCTTTATATCCGTAGAATCTGTAGTGATGTCCCTCTCTTATTTCTGAAATTGGTAATTGTCATCTTTATTTCTTTGTTCCTTTTTTTTAAGCAGTTAGACTTTGTATCTCTTGGGAGTCATTTTACTCATATTTCTTTTGCTTGGGATCCATTGAGCTTCTTGGATCTGGTACTCTGCCCTGCTGATGGTAGCTGCCTTGCTTTTCTGGACTTCTAGCTCTGTCTCAACTCAGGGAATGCCTGCCTGGCTGTCCCTCCCTGCAACGCAGCCTGAAACCTCTTCCAAGGCAGTGCTAGCTGTGGCAATAAGAGGGATCACCTGGTATGTTTTTGTTCTTTCACAGACTGCCTTCTTATCTGCCTGATGTCCAACGTAACAACAACAACAACAACAACAACAAAAACCATTTCATAAATTGTGTGATTTTTAAATTGTTTCATATAGAAGAGTAAATCTAGTTTCTGTTACTCCATCTTTGCTAGAAACCAGGATCTCACTTTGACTGTGCATCTCCTATGCACAAACACTTTTCATTTATCCTTTCATTCCATTCATAGAAGTCCTATGCTGAAGATACTATTAACCCTTTTTACAGATAAGGAAACTAAGGGCTTTGACAAATTAATGAATAAAGTCCTATTCCTATTAAATGACAGAATTATTTGATCTCGGGGTGCCTGGGTGGCTCAGTGGGTTATAGCCTCTGCCTTCGGCTCGGGTCATGATCTCAGGGTCCTGGGATCCAGCCCTGCATCAGGCTCTCTGCTCGGCGGGAGCCTGCTTTCCCCTCTCTCTCTGCCTCTCCCTCTGCCTACTTGTGATCTCTCTCCTCTCTGTCAAATAAGTAAATAAAATCTTTAAAAAAAAAACAATTATTTGATCTCAGATGTGTTTGACAACACAAGGGTGCTACCTCCAGATAAAACAGAGAGAGGAGAGTGCATGAGTGCAAATAAATAAGATCTATTCTGTAAAATTTATTTTAATCACAACCGCTTTAATGAGCCGTGAACTTCCCCTTTCCCTAGTGGTGATAGCAGGGCACAATGTGGGAATGACAATTTTACATTTCCAATCACTATTTTTGTTGATTTTCCTTTCTTGTCCCTTAATGATATCATGGGCAGATTCTTCACATTTCCAGCCACTTTGGTTATACAAAGGCCAGTCCGCCTTGAAATTCCAATCTCATATACAATTTAAACCCTTCCCTCACTAGACTCCAAGGGACTTGGAGAGGGAGGGGAATGAACTGCTTTATCGTTCTTCCTTCTCCAACCCCTTGGGGATGAACGGGACGTGATCTTTTTTTGTATACTTCCCCTCCCTGTCTTCTCGATATCTAACCCCTCTGAGGTTGTGGGATCAAAGGGAAACAGACAAGGCAGAGCTCTTCCTATATAACTGCTGCTTGTGTGGCCACTGCTGGTCTTTCCCTGACCAGTGATGTCCATGTTTTCCTGCCATCCCCTGCTCTTAAGAAGTGTTGTTTTCCGGGCGCCTGGGTGCCTCAGCTGGTTAAGCGTCTGTCTTTGGCTCAGGTCAGGATCTCAGGGTCCTGGGATTGAGCCTGGCGGCATCGGCATCGGGCTCCCTGGTCAGCAGGGAGTTTGCTTCTCCCTCTGCCTCTCCTCGTATTGGTGCTTGTGCGCTCCCTCTCTCTCTTTCTCTCCCTCTCAAAAAAAAAAAAAAAAAAGTATTATTTTCATGAGGGAGTTCCCCTTCAATGAGATCTCTCTGTCCCTTCTCCCTCTGGCCCTGCCTCTGGTTCTGTGCCCACTTCGGTGATGTATTACTGTATCTGACCTCGAGTCTTCCATGGCTTCTGCTTCCTTCCATAAGCCCTCTACTCCTTCACATGGAGCCAGGAAAGTGCTGAGGTTCTCTTTGGCACTCTCAAAGGGCCAAGGGGAACTAGGATGGGTTCGGCCACCATTCCCTTGCACGCTCACCACACTAAGGCTCATTTTTGTCTTCCAGCCTTGGATTTTTTTCTGCAAGCCTCCCTTCTCAGCTCTCTCTCTGAAGATGACATGGATAACCAGCTCTCCTAAGAAATCCCTCACCATAATCATCCCTGGTGGCAGCAAAGGGCTGGGATGGAAACTCTTCTGTGGTTCTGTGGGTCATCAAGTCCAGCTGGAGAGTGAGCTGCCCGTCACTGCCCAGGTAGGCACTCCATTCTCCAGGATGGCTCTCTTAGAACTCCACCCTGTTCATTTAAATACCGGAGGTGAGAGAATTACCTGGTGGGAAGGGCCAGGAAAGGAATTACCTCCTACTGAGAGAATGAATAAAGGTTTTCCCTCTTCCTCTCCCCAGTAATCTCCTTATAATAGCTTGTTTGCTAGCTGCTGATGTGGGTAGTAGGCCCTAGTCAGCTCCTCTCAGCAAGCTCTGGGGGGATTTGCTGACAGGTTCTCTTTAGACTGTAGGACTAGAGTGGCTCTTGTTTTCCCATGAAGCCCCAGGCAACGGTAAAAATCCCACTTAGTAGCCTATTCTATAACCAATAGTTCAGCTGGTCTGAACTGCAGCTATCCAAACTGATCACAGAAGTCAATTTAAAGTTGACTTTGCCGAAATTCTGAAGACCTTAATAAGCTCTGAAGTACACAATATGGATAGAAGCCTAAGAAAAGTCGGTACGATGTGCAAAAATGCATGATAAAAAAATTAACTACTCTCCTGCACAGAATGTGTACCATCTGACCCCCCTGCCCAAAACCCCAAAAACCAAAACTAAGAAACAGGTGCCTTCTTGAGGGCCCTGATCTGATTCCCAAGAAGGGATGAGCATGGTGGGGAGGGGGAGGAGGAGGTATGGCCAATGAGGTGGAAAAAGAGAAGGGGGGTGAGGAAGGAGGCTGAGAACACAGTAAAACACTCCTTGCTTTCATTCTTGGCTCCCATGAACACAGCCCAGAAGGAGCACTGTGGGCCCCACTAGGGGACGGGCTGGAAGCTGGCAGGCTTCCTTAACTCCCAGAGCTATTTAGAGCTCCGGGATGGGTGCCCATGTCCAGGGAGTTAGCATTCCTGCCCAGGGGAGGTGGCATGGAAGAGAGCTTTCAAGTGTGTTCAACACTCTCCCCCACGGCTTCTCCCTCCCCACTCCCCAACACCAAACTCCAAAATTTCCTGAAGAAAAACAGGCTCATTAATCCAGACTCAGCCTGACAGAGCAAAAGATACGAGCAGCATTCTCATGGCGAGAACTCTGGGTTTGCAGGTAAGTGCTACTCACCTGTCCTTTGGTTGCAGTTTAGTCTAAACTTGAGCCTATAAAGTAAGCTGTCTTAAAATGTCTTTTCCGGTCCTGACCTTATCCTCCCTTCCAACGCTAAGCTTTTTCCTGAATTACCATCACCAAAGTTCCATCGAGAGCAATCCATTTATATCCTGGCATATATGGTGATCTTAGCTCTGAAATCAGTATGGTGAAGAACTCAAGGAGGAAGGTGTGTCCTGCCTTTGCATGTGATAGGGTTCCCAGGTGGAGGAAGCCAGCGTGGGCTTGGTCATCAGGGGACAAGAAGGGTAGAGAGGACCGGAGCTCTGAGAAGATGGGTGAGGACGTCCCACCCAAGTGGTCTCTCCACCGCTGCCCAGACCTCTGGGTTAGGGTGCCCGCACTGTTTTGTGACCAGTTGAGTCCTACTCTTCAGATCTGGTGGTTATTATTAGACTCTATAGTCACCAATCTGAAAGCCCCTTAGGAGTGGGAACTATGACTCAGTCACCACTACCTTCAGCACTTAGCACAGCCCTGGGCACCCGGAAGGCTACAGACTGTGTAGACCCATTCATGTGTGGATGAGTGAACCAAAAGGGGTCCCAGAGAATGGCTCTGCCTGACCCCTCAGTGGGCTTTTCGGAAGCTCTTGAAGGATAGTGGAAGAGACTCTCTTACTGAGTGAATAATGCTTTATGTAAGTAAAGTGTTTCTATTTTTTCCCCAAGAGTTGTTTGTATGCTCGATCTTTACGGCAATCTGACTGGGGCTGTGTGGGGATCCTATTGTCTATCACTATTTTATTGGCAAGGACACCGAGCCTCAGAAGAACGATTTTGCCCTCCATCTTGAGCGTCATTCTAGGAATTCATGAGTATTGGGCAAAATTTCCCAATGGTGTGACTGGGCTGCTGTCGTTTCAGAAACACACAGGATTCAAACATCGAAACCTGATTAAAAGCCAGGGGTCTGTCCAGTTAGTCATGGTGCCTGACGGAATCTTGTATTATTGTCTCTAGACCATGAAGAGGATGGAGAGGCACATGGTCACGGGTCCTGTGTCTAAGCACTTTGACTTGGAGAGGAAGAATGCCAGGCAGGCCGAAGCCAGACTCAGCCAAAGACTGCAGAGACTGGAGTCCATCTGCCTGTACCATATAAAGCTGCTGACCCGGGAGCAGAGACAGCTCCAGAAAGAACTGCAGAGGTTGCAACAAGGTGAGGCCTCCGGGACGGGGGAGAGGCAGGGCAGGGCGGCAAGCCATTGCCCGGCTGAGGCCAGAGAGACGCCCCACCTCAGGACAAGGGCTCTTTCAGGGACCTGGATACCAGGGAAGCAAGAACTTAACCCGACCTGGATTTTAGGCTGCCTGCCCTCCTCCCACCACCCTCCTCCCTCCTGCCCTCGCCCTCGACACACAGCTCCCTAAAGCAGCTCACGGGAAGCCTTTTTGAGCGAATGAATACATCTCGGGCTTCCAGTCACTTCTGTATTTCAAATGAGCTCTCTCTTGCTTAAGTCCTTTGTTTTCTTCTTATTTTCTTTTTCATTCTGCTTTCCTTTCTCTGTGTCTGGGTTGATTTGGTTTCATCTCTATCCCCGGTCAACAGCCATTGATTAAGCAATTGTTCTATGTGTAAGTCACCTGATGAAAGGGAAGTAAAAAAAAAAAAAAAATGCCCAGAATTAGCGACCACAGAGCAATATTCTCCGTCCTGAGAGCTGCCCTCAGATGGGGCCGAGCAAGGAGCATTTGGCCATTTTCGACGCTCGCCAAAGAGACTGACTTTGCAATGAACTGCTCAGCCACCCTCCTTGTACCTTAAAGTGGGCTCACACCAGAGCCTGCAGATTTTGCTTGGATCAGAAAATTTCAAAGAAGCAATCCCGGTATATCGGAACTGTGTTTTCTTTGACTCTGTAAGTCAAGGGCCAATATTTCTGTTGTTTTCCCAAAGAGGCCTCTTTACCTGTAAGCCATGTGCTCATAGGTCTCTATAACAGTAGAGCCTCCTGTCTCCAAAGAATAACCCTTTCCAAATGTGTACATCACTTAGAAGACTATCCAATTAACGGATGTAAGTAGTTAAGTAGTAATAATGAGAATAATGGAACTCACCTCAAAAACTAGTTTCTAGGTAGTGGCTACTGATCATCACAGACCCAAGGACTACAGAACGGCGTCCAGAATCTCAGAAGCTCCAAAGCTGTCTACACCATTCAATAAAAATTGGGAAAGAAAATTCCCCCTGCTCAATGACCTCATTAAAACATGGTGGCCAAGAACATAGACTCTGGACCCAGATGGTCAGGGTTGAAATCCTGACTGTTGCTTACCAGCTGTGAGGTCTTGGGGGGCTTACTGGACTTGTCTATGCCTCACTTTCTTCCCATGTAACATGGAGATGATGTTCCCCACCTCGCAAAGTTAGCTGAGGATTCAGGAAGCACTTGGGACAGTACCTAGACACGAAATAAGTTTCCATAAGTATTTACTCTTATCACTTAATCGATTGATCGATCCATCAGGAAAAGAAGGTTTTAGAACTAAAACTTTCCTTCTGCTTTGTTGAAACTGCCATAACTGTACAGTTTGCAGAAATGACATCCATCATTAAAACCATTTGATTATGGACACAAGACAAAGAGTGATGTCCAAACAGCGGGCCTGAGGATTATTTCTAACCTGCAGCTTTGGGCCTAAGAGAGGACTCGGAGCAAGTAGCTGAACTTCTCTGCTTTCCATTTCCCTGTCTGCAATAAGTGGTTAAAACAAACTAGAATGAGAGCTAACAGACTGGAAAAGAACCTCAAAAGCCATCTGGTTGAATCCCACTTCTACACGGGGGACCATACAGCTACTTTCACAGGGGAGGGTGGGGGCAGGCCAAGGTGGGCGTTTGTTCTGATTGAGGAGAGGGTTTGCCTCAGTGACAGGTGACACAGGAAGAGTCTGGACCAGGAGGCAAAAGTCTGATTCGGGGGCCTCCGTCTCGACATCATTTAGAAAGTCATATTGTTTCTGAGCCTCGGACTTCTTGCCAGTAAAATTAAGGGAAAGGGGGGGGGAAATTAAGACAAAGGGGAAGAAATAATATGTATTATGTCTGGGTATTTATCAGGCACTGTACTAGGCAATATTTTCCCGTGATTCATTTAGTGAAATTGTAACTGAGATTCAGCTACATGCCGTTTGGTGGATTATCTAAAATGCATAATCCCAGGCCTCATCTGTAGAGATTTGGATCAGCAGGTTGGGAAGTGGGCTCAAAAACCCACATTTTTAACAGACGTAATACTGAGACAGATTATTGTGGGACATTATAGCTACTCCGATAGATGCAGGAACATAAATATGATAAAACATGGTCTGTGTCTTCTAGATGCTCACGTTTAAATTGGAAGGTAGCTGTGCCTGTGAAAAATGATAATAGAAAATGCTAATTGCTAAATTAGAGTTGTTTACAAAGGAGGGCAGGAACATAAGAAGATTCCTGCCTATCAGATGGCCTCAAGTAAGATCTCCCAAGAGAAGCAGTGTGTAGGCAGAATCTTACAGGACAATGCAGGGGGGCGGGGGGTGGACGGGGGCGGGGTGGGGGAGGGCGGTTTGCCATAAGGACACATGGAATGAGGTCACTCCTGGCAGAAGGAACAGTGTGTACAAAAGTGCATCACAAGCATAACTTACTTCGAACAGCCCAGTACTGAGGAGGGTAAGGGGCGAGGGGAAGGCGAGGCACAGTGTGGAGGCAGAGTGGTGGGGGTAGTGTCCTCGATCATGAAGGGTTTCACAGGTCTGGGAAAAGAGTTTAGATTTCACCCTAGAGGGTCTGGGAGTACAGAGATTACATGTTCACTCTGGCTGCAATGTTGAAGAGAACTCCTAAAGTTCAGACCTAACCTAGGGACTTGGCCAAGTAAAGAAAAATTAGTGTTTTAAGATATTTAGAAAGTAGAATTGTCAGAGCTTTGTGATTAATGATATGTCCAGGGGGTAAAAAAAACCAGAGTCAAGAGTATATTGCCGGGCACAAAGGAGGCATTCAGACATCCTTGTTGAGTTGGAGAGTTGGGAGGCCTACGGGTACCATGGCTCCACAAGGGAACATGGGAGAAAGATCAAGTTTCAGAGGAAAGTTATGTTCATTTCTGAGCCTCCTGACTCAGTAGGTCTAAACTGCAGAAGAATGATCTGTCTGGAAGAAGTATCTTAAAATCTCTTGGTTTACAGGAAACAGGTAAAGGTCTTACACAGATGAGACATACACACACATACACACACATGCAGACACTCAAGGAAATAACAGAGGAAGAAGGGCTCACAAAAGACAGTCTCTCATCTTGACTGTCTCGCAAGGAAGTGATGAGATGAAACAGTGTTAGGATTGAATGTGATTTCTAGTCCCCTTCTCTGGTCATATTCCCTCTGCCTGCTGCCGGCTAACCCCAGTGCAGATCTGGGGAGCTCACCCCCAAACCAGTGCAAGACCTTCCAACCCAAGTGACCCATTCATGGGGCGCCTCGAAAACTAACTGGGTCCTCCAAGGCGGCCATGACTACAAGATGCTGAACACTGACTCAAAGAGTGAAGAACCCACTTCAGCATAACCAGCAGTTGCAACTCATGGTTGAGGCGAGTAGGACGGCACATAATGGAGGTGAAGGACGAACAGGGCACCGCCTGTGGGTATCCCTCACACCCAGCTATTTTGTCTTGAAAACACCAGGCTTGCCAAAGACAACATTCCAACAAGAGCTCCCTGGGCCTCCAGCCAGTTTAAACCTCTGATCTCAGGGTTTCTAAATCCTTGTTAACATGGTCTAGGTCAACCCCAGGGTCCTGCTGTAAGTTCTTCTGTCTCCCCCAGGAGAGAGGGAGATCAGCCTGCTGTGTATGTGGTCTGAGGGTTTCACATGTCGGATCTTTGCCCAGAGAACCTGTTGCCGGTCAGCATCCTTTCCCTTCTCCTCTTACTAGATCAGTTTTTAGGGCTTCCGTAAGAGAGAACCACTAACTGGATGGCTTATTTATTGCCCTACAGTTCTGGAGGCTACAAGTCCAAGATCGAGGTGTGTGGACGGTCGATTCGTTCTGAGGCTGTGAGGGAAGGACTTCCTCCAGGCCTGTCTCACAGTGTCGATGGCTATCTTTCCCCTACATCCCTTCACGCTGTCTTCCCTCTATCTGTGTCTCTGTGTCCAAATTTCCCCTTTTTATAAGGACACCACTCATGGACTAGGGCTCCCCCTAATGACCTCCTTCTAACTTGTCTATCTCTGTAAAGGCCCTATCTCCAAATAAGGTCACAGTCTGAGATGCTGTGGGGTTAAGACTTCAACATATGTCATTTGGGGAAGACAGAATTCAACCCATAACACTTATTCATTAACTCAAAGCAGATATTATCAAGAAAAAGCTCTCCTCTTATTTGGGGAACAGAATTCAGAAGAAACCGGGAGATGTCCTTGGGCCCCCGTCACCAGGAAGACAGAAGCCCCGAATTCCACAGGTTAATAAAGTTAGGTAAGAAAATGCTTACTAAACTCATGGAGACACCATTGAATCCCTCTTCCCAACTGACCTCCCTAAATCATCCTCTCCTTGAGAGAATGCTGCGTTTCCTCCTTAAGCAATGAAATCCATGGTCTGATACCTGGGAAATTCAAAATATGGGCCTTTTTACTGATTTTCAGAGATCTTTCTTCTTTTTACCTCCTTCCTCAGAGCACTGGTCACCAACGCAACCCAAGAAATATATAAAACCAAGTCCCAGATGCCTCCTTGCCATCACACTGCCCTAAAGGACTCCTTGAAAAGCAAAGAAGAGTCACTATCCCAAAATTACAAAGCTTCCCTCTTCACAGGAGAGAAGCCACAAGCCCAAGAGAAAGATTGTCTCAGCCCCCCAAAGGGCAAAGTCTCCAACAAGGGCGTCTCTAGTCTCTGTCAAGATCAAGATGTCTCCATCAACGCCCGAGACCAAGGCCCTGGTTCCAGCCCAGCTGGTGAGAGTGGAAAAGCACACACTGATGCGGCCAGATCCAAGGACGCTAGCCTAAAAGACCCCGGCGCTGGCCGACAAAGTCCCCCGAATCCCAGGGAATGCGCAGGATATTTGAAAGACGAGTCCGTAACACCTACCTTCTTAGAGCTGCTTGTGAAGGTCAGAAACGCACACTACCTCCGACACAGGGTTCCCCCTGAGTCTGAGAGATTGCTTAGTATTGGGGAGATATTTGGCCACAAGGACTCCTTCCAGCCCAGATGAGGACAGGAGTGCGAGGACAGGGCGGGCTTCCTTCGTCTCTAACCATCTAGCCTAACCTCCCAAGAACATCTGCCATACTCACTAAAGAGACGTGTACCTCACGTAACCGCAGTGATTAAGATATATAATATACATATTTTGTTTTAAACCCTCAGGTTTTTCTTTTTTTTCTTTTATGGGGATATAATACTTCACTGAATGAGCAATACAAGTATATGAAAAATGAGGGGAGAGATGAATCTTCTGAAAACACTTTAAGGGGTGCGCACATGTTGCTGATGTCAGCAAAAGTAGGAACTACCCTGTTGAGTAGACTTTTCCTGAAAGGAAAATACGAAGGGTCCTGCTTACGTTGGCCACCCTCTTTCTTATAGGAGGTTCTTATGGTGCCACCTGCTGGCAAAAGGACATATCTCTTCTCTCTCTGTTCACCTATGACAGAGTGGGAATAGGAACGCAGTTGGAAATATTCTCATAGATTCCATAAATAAAACCTGCTCGCCCACCAAAGTCGTTCCTCCCTCCCTCTCTTCTTTCCTTCCTTCCTTCCTTCCTTCCTTCCTTCCTTCCTTCCTTCCCAGGCGCTCCACTTTAGTTTTCTCATTCCTGCTTTCCACCTGCTCATATCACACTTTTGGGATCCTAATAAAAGGATAATAATTTTATCATTTCCTCTAACATATCCTTCCAAGAAGCAAAGCAAGTGAGGAAGGCAGGCTGGGACAACCAAACTAATTCATGGACACTTAATTTATTCGCACTGGCCTGCGACTGCCGGGCTAGCAGGGACAGGGTCCCCCCGTGTGGAGAAGCCTCTACAAACTGTCCCAGCCCTTTATTATATGTCCTTCCCCCTTGTCTGCCACTTAAACCCCATCTGTCTCCATTACAATCACATGCCAGGGTTGAGTTTCCAAAATGACTTATCCCACTTCTCCATGGGCCTTTTCTCTGGGCCGGCCACTGGAGGATGCGACCATCGCCAAGGCAGCAGGGAGCGTGGGCTCAGCGTGGGCCCCTGCTCCACGCATGCCGTCTACCCCCCCCTCCGCCCGCCCCCGTCTTGTAAACTCGAGAAATAAACATTCAGCACGGTCCTTGTTGATCTTATGCTTGTGTCTTCATACATCAGACAGGCCCAGATCCGTCTGTGCTTCCTACTCCAATGTTTCACACACTCTATCTCAAATGACATATCCTGCATTGCCACAAAATTGTGTGTTTACAAATCTTCTAACCGCACAGGTTTTATATTGTCATCACTGAGTCCAATACATTTTCGTCCTTTGATACAATAGACATAGTACTTTTATTGGCACAACTCAACACCGCCAAGCGGAAAGCTACTGCGGGGGCCTTGGCTGTGCTTTGTGAAGGACAGTTTGAAGCCGACGTCTTTACACGGCATTCTGAGCTCCAGGAGGGAACTCAGCCAGTCAGCTTAACGTCATTCATGCCTGCTCTGGTCTCGCCCGGGGATAAGTGTGGTCCACAAAAGACACTGGGCAGTGTCCAGAGACAATTTTGGTCGTCACAAGCCAGGTGAGGGGGTGAGAAGACCCCGACCTACACACCACTGCATTAAATCTTTTTTTTTTTTTAAGATTTTATTTATTCATTTGACAGAGGGAGAGATCACAGGTAGGCAGAGAGGCAGGCAGAGAGAGGGGGAAGCAGGCTCCCCGCTGAGCAGAGAGCCCAATGCGGGGCTCGATCCCAGGACCCCAGGATCATGACCTGAGCCGAAGGCAGAGGCTTTAACCCACTGAGCCACCCAGGCGCCCCACCACTGCACTAAATCTTGGCAAAAGCCTCCGAAAGGTAGGAAATCAGTGAGATAGTTGTCTCTGTTTTACAGAAAAGAAAATTGAGGCTTATGATAAGCAAAATGACTCTCTCCATACCAGAATGTAAATGAGGAATGACGATGTATTGAGGAGAATGTCTTCTCCATTTGCGCCCAGAAGGGAAAAGACGACTTTCACCTTGTTACATGAACCCATCAGCGGGCAGGGAATCCACATTTCACCTGTAGGCAGAGGCATCTGGAAACTGAGGTGGCCGGTCTCTCAGCTTCCCATCCAGAGTCCCAAGGTTGTAGCAGCTGCTGAGAGGGACCCCAAAGATTCCGACAACCCTCAGTGATCGGGCGAGGTGCTTCCAGTAACTCCGGAACAACAGCTCCTCTGAGGGTGAAGGCAAGGCGGAGGGAGGGGAACCTGGAGGCGTTGGCCCCCACACCAAGGACCCCGGGACAGAGGATCCTCCGTCCCAACCAAGCAGAAGTCAACAGCCCTACACCGCCAACCCCAGCCAGCGTAGCAGGAACTGCCGCGAAACAAAGGGAAGCCAGAGACGTGGGACTGCATCCTGAGCCCAGTCCCGCGCAGGTGTTTGGACCCGGAGGGTAGAAGGAGGGAGACCGGGAGCCCGAGCTTCACTGGGGTGCAGAAGAAGGACTATAAACTGGACAAAGACCTAAATAATAATACCGAATGTGGTTGAAGAATGTCTACCAGAAATAAAACTGGTAAAATAGAAGGGACTGGAAGCCGTTGGCTTAGACTCAGAGAGTATTAAGCAAAGTTGGTGGCAGTTCCTGGGAGATAAGCCCCCACCCCGTGGTTACACCTCACGGAGCCGGGATTTCTCAGTCGGATCTGTATGGAGCGGCGTCGTGCTGCGAAACACTCAGTGCGAGGAAACAGGTGCTGATTATACGTCCTTATCTCAGCTGCGGCTGCGGCTGCAGCCCACCCGAGGTTTATAGGAGAAAAGGTTGTTTCCTAATTAGATGTTATATGAACTTGATGCCAGTTCTCCTATCTTCCCGCGGGTGCTGGGAATGCACTGTTTTTCTGGGTCCCAAGAAGCCGGCACCACTTAGAAACTGCGGATGGAATTTAATGTCATTAGTTCAATTACTTTGAATCGCTTCAGTTTAATTCCATTCAAGTTGGACCATGAAGCCGGGCAAGGAAGAAAGCTTCTTGAGAAAAGAAAAACACATACAAACCACATAGAAAGACTCAAACACACTTAACACACACATTGCTTGGAATCAAACTCAATACTAGCATGGAGCTTCTCGACTCAAAATTATTTCTAATATAATATTATTCCAAAAGTGTGTCATGGAAAAATGTATGCAAGCTATATATAAAGATACTTAATGATGCAATTGGCTACCGGGAAATCTGTGCACACTCTTGCTGAGGTCTGACCCGGAGGGAGCCGCGGAAAGTGGGAAGCAGGTAGCTGTTTTCCCTCTCAGCTTTAAGCTCTAGTAACTAGGAGAGTATAGAGCACAGTAATAACTGTTGGAACTGTTGTTTCAATTGAAACAATTCAATTCAATTGAAACTGTTATTTCAATAACTGTTGTAACTGTGTAAGAATTCATATTTGAATGATATTTTTCCTAAAGAATTTCCCTTCCTTTTTTAGGGGGTCCACTGTCACACAAACACACACACACACAACACCCTCCTAACCCAGGGCCCCGGGGTCTCTGGTGCAGGTTCTCTGCAAGCGCCCCAACCTACAGGGCCGCAGCGCTGGGTGTGTGCTCGTGGGAGCTGATGATGTTTTAGGGCGTTTCCTCCTCAGCATCGGATAGGAGATGAGACTCGTCGCCCTAATATGTTTTTCATGTTCTAGGAAATGTGGGGAGATTTTTCAGCAGTGCCTTCCTCCAGGTCCAGCTGGAAATGAAAGCAAAAATAGATAAAACTTGGGTCTCGGAGGAAAAGGAGATTCATAAAATTTGGGTTAAAAAGGAAGGCATTTCACTTGTATAAGAAGAGTGTGAAAAGCTATGGGTAGAAGGAGACCAGCAAGCTAGAGCTCCTCTAGGAATTACTGGCAACTTGAAGACATGTGACCTCGTGGTCCCAACTCTGTCCCTTACTAAGTCAACTGGGACCCTCTTAAGTGGAAAAGCTGACAGATTTGAGCTTTGCTGCCCCCAATGCCCCTGTCCTAGGGCAGAGGATAGCTACTGGTGTCTCACATACATGGAATACTACTCAGCCATCAAAAAGAATGAAAGCTCGCCATTTGCAATGACATGAATGGAACTAGAGGATCTTATGCTAAGAGAAATAAGGCAGTCAGAGAAATACAAATACCATATAATTTCATTCCTATGTGGAATTTAAGAAACAAAACAGATGAACATAGGGGAAGGGAAGAAAAAATAAAATAAATGAAAACAGAGAAGGAGACAAACCATAGGAGACTCTTAGTCATAGGAAACCAACTGGGGGTTGCTGGAGGGGAGGGGGGTGTGGGGATGGGGTAACTGGGGGATGGGCACTAAGTAGGACACATGACGTAATGAGCACTGGGTGTTACATGCAACTGATGAATCATAAATTCTACTCCTGAAACTGATAATACAGTATATGTTAACTAAATTGAATTTAACAAAAAAATTAGGTTTGGGGAAACATGGGTTAAACAATGAAAACAAATCTCTCTCCTGGGGACCTCTCTAAACCTTTAATATGCTAAGTTTATGATGAATGTCTGGGGAGAAATTATGTCATGCTGAATTCCCCTAAATGATATGACCATGACATTTTTGCACATAAATCATCTTTAGAAACTATGATAATTCACGAATCACACACCTCAGAAACACTGTCTTGCAATAAAAACTAGAGTACGAGGAGTTTTTTTTATCTCATGTGGGTCAAATAGTCAGCAAAGATCTTACAAATTCCAGATGGGGGCAATTAGCAGGAACGACACTTTCCAGAGAATATTTTCCTCATTTTCTTATTAAGTGTTTCCACATGCACGCACACACACACACACACACACACACACACGTGACAATAGCCTTCAAAAATTTTCCTAGGGTAAAATTACAAAAATGGTAGGAAGGTGAGGTAATGTTTGTGGCTGTTTCAGCCACTTTATATAGGTTACATGTGTGGGGAGGTAATCTTTGTTTCATTTCACAGATGAGAAATCTGAATTCAGAAGTCCAGCTGGATCTTACACAGGCGATAAATACAGAGCTGGGATCAAGCCTCTTTCTGTCTACCTCCAAAGCCCCTGCTCTCCCCACATCACACCATCTTGCTTACTTCCATCCAAAAGTTCAACAACAAAAATTGCTAACACCAAGCACTGGACGAGGGGCTCCAGCACAGGCCCTCATCTCAAGGAGTTTGCTCTTGAGGCGAAGAAACAGAGCCAAAGATGAATTCGGTTAAAATTGACATTGTAGAGGGCGCCTGGGTGGCACAGTTGGTTAAGCAACTGCCTTCGGCTCAGGTCATGATCCCGGAGTCCCGGGATCGAGTCCCACATCGGGCTCCCAGCTCCATGGGGAGTCCGCTTCTCACTCTGACCTCCTCCCTTCTCATGCTCTCTCTCACTCTCTCCCTTTCCTAATAAATAAATAGATAAAATCTTTAAAAAAAAAAAATTGACATTGTAGGGGTGCCTGGGCAGTGCAGTTGGTTGAGCGTCCAACTCTTGGTTTGGGCTCAGGTCGTGATCTCAGGGTCATGGGATCAAGCCCCACATTCAGCATGGAGTCTGCTTAGGTTTCTCTCTCCCTCCCCTCCTGCTCCTCCCCACTCCCCTCTAAAATAAACCAATAAATCTTTAAAAAATAAAATAAAATAAATACAATAAAATAAATGGCTTTCTATTCTCTCACATCTATTTTGCCCCAAATGGTCAAATGAAACTAGGCATGGTAATTCTATTCTGCCCTCCAGGAGCCCATTCAGGAAAAGACATGTGCCTCAGTTGTTGACAAGCAGACATGAGAAGTCAACTGAGGGCTCTGGGACAGGGCTTCCCATTCCCAAGAGATCAACACAGAGAAAATGGTTGCACTCATCTTTTAGACACTGTCATATCTCCCTGTGATTCCCTGACCTGTAGTAATCCTGCTGCAGACTGAGGAGGAAGCCCAGGCCGTGAGGAGCCGTAGGCAGAGCTAGAGAAGTAGGTAGAGGACAGATCACTAAAGGCTTTGTGTTCTGGGTGACTATGTAATCTACCATCCAACCCGGAGCACTTCTGAGAGTGAGAAGGGATGTCACTAATAAATGTGCTGAGTTAACAGGCACAAAATGGACAGATCTTCCATCCTATGCTAAGGACTATGGGCTTTGCCTGGGTCTGGTCTCTTCACGACTTTGAACGAAAGAAATGTCATAGCCTGTCGGCAGCTTAGATATACCTTTCTGGCCGCAGTGGCAAGACGAGGCTCACGGGACAGGACAAGAACTGGGATCAAACTGGAGGCACGGTCCCTATGAGAGAGGTGGAAGGCCTGGCTGAGCAAAGCTTGTATAGAGGAAAAGAATGAAAAATGTTTAGGAGGAAAAGAGGACAACCTGGTGGCCGAGTAGATGTGAAGGGAGGAGGCGAGATAGGACTGAGATGGACACCAGCTCCTGGCTTGGACATCTATGTGAAAGATGGCGCCACTTCCCAGAACTGGGGCCACGTGAAGGGTTCAGTCCTCACCTCGCCCTGGGAAAAGCCCAGGTGGTCAACCTCTGAAGCCTGGAGGAGGCTGAGCTCAGCTGGACCCACTGAATAGGCTTATGCGTGAGACAGCATCTTGATGGGAATCATAGAAAGGAAATTAGGGGTGGGTGAAATTGTTTATTCTGGCAAAGATGAAGAAAAGAGAAAAATTTGAGGGAAGAGAGTCCCTCATCTGTCGGACCATCAATAAGAAAAGATTGAGGGCAACATATTGTAAGGTGTCCATGGCCCAGGACACATCAAGGAGACAAGACCTCGCCCTGTGCCTGGATTTTAGATCACACCCATGATGTGGCTCCACTCCAATCATTCTCTTTCTCCCAAAAATCATCCTCTCTCCTTCATCCTCTCTCCTTATGGTCTTATCAATTTTAATACAACTAGGGGGTCCGACATTTATGAAACATTCCAACACCCAGCCAAGATAATACATGCAACGTGGTGGTTGCTGGCCAGGGCACAAAACACCCATTGCCCTATTGCTTGAGAATTCAGGAATTCATTTATCTAACAAATGTCCCTCCTGAGCACCATGCTGTGATAGGTCTGTCCCTTCATCACAAAAGAAGAGGAAACCAGGCATGACCAGTGCATGCACGGCTAACTTGCAGGCTATTTGTTTGTGCCTGTGAATCTAATCCAAAAAAGACATCGGATAGGCTGGTGTTTTCCCAAAAACACACCACTCCCTCTCTCCTCCCGATTTGCCTTCCAAATCGATGACCTCACCACATACTTTACAAGAGCCCAAAGAGCAAAAAATGAAGAAGCTAACTGATGTAAGCCTTGAGTGGGACCACAGTAAAACAACACACAGCTTTTGCAGGCTAACAATGAGTTTTTTCTTATTATAGAACATTTTTGAGTTCTCAGTCTAAGAAGACCTTCCCTCTTGCTGTAGTCCATCTTCGATGCCTTCGAAATCAAGCGTCCATTACAGACTGCTACAGCAGGTGGTACTCAAAGTCAGAGCGACTTTAGGAGGACCTCAAAAGTAGTTCACCACTTCAAAAAAAAAAAAAAGTAGTTCACCTCTTAAGGGAAAAGTACTTGCAGCTAAGCAGAGCTCTCCTTATTTGGCCATTCATTCGATGTGTATTTATTGTCTATTCTATATAAAGTTCCTGTCCCAGGTGTGGGGAATGCAGAAAACATGCATATATAACCCTCCCTCCAGAGCATTTTTACTTTAGCAGGGGAGCGAGCCAAACAATAAGAAAATAATTACTCAGTTAATTTTTTAATCACAAATATAATTAGTGCTAACACATTCCAGGTTTTAAGAAAACCTAGAACAGGGGGCCTGACCTCGTCTGAAGAGACAGGGAAGGCATCTTTGAGGGCCAATGGTTAAGCTGAGACCTGACGGCAAAGGAGAAGTTAGCAAGGTGAAAGGGGAGGGCGTGAGGTGAGCTTCTAGAAGGAAGATGAACCTGAGCAAAGGTCCTTAGATGAGAAGCCGCCTGGGGCCCGGGGATCCTGAAGGAGGAAGAACGTGGCTAGAGCTTAGAGAGAAGAGGCAGAGAAAGGGCTGGAAAGGCTTGTAGAAGAGGCAGGGGCCTTGCTACTAAGAGTTTTCAGTTAAACAATGTTCACATACCTTACAGCTGATCTTGAACAACACAGGTTTGAAGTTCCCAGGTCCCCTTACAAAGGGATTTTCTTTAAAAAAAAATACTATAAATGGATTTTCTCTTCCTTATGATTTTCTTAACATTTTCTTTTCTCTAGCTTCCTTTATTCTAAGAATACAGTATGCAATACATAAAACATACCAAATATGTGTTAGTCGACTATTTCAGTTACGGGTAGGGCTTCGGGTCAACAGTAGGCTATTGGTAGTCACCTTTTGGGGGAGTCCAAAGTCACACATGGATTTTCGAGGAAGCAAAATCCCCCGAGGACTTTTGCTCGGGGGAAGATGGGGGACCGTCGATGCCCCTAACCACATGTTGTTTGTTCAAGGGTCAACGGTACTTTTGGGGGATTGGCATCACTGTTTCAAAGGCCTACAGCAGGGCTGTGATGTTAGTGAGTGGACCGGGAGACCCCAACTTTTGCTGCAACAGGCACAACAAGAGAAGAAAGAGGAATGTGAGTGACTCATCCCTACCCAAGCTGAGGGAGGCCTTGCACTCTTCGCTGACATTGAACAACCTTACACATCCCTTATTCTTCTATTCGTTATCTCTCCAGGGATTGCATGTACCTGGAAAGTAAGCCAGAGGAAGGAAGTAGGACGGACTGATGAGCAGTGCGAATTATTTAAATGAAACAAAGTCCCATCACAGCTGTCTCCTTCCCTGAGGCTTATGGAGTTTAACTTAGCACGCCCCGCGTCTACGCAAGATTCAAGTCCCTAACCTCCTGGGACTTGAAAAACGGGCTGGTAAGACATGGATCTGAACAGACCCCTCGACCGTAATAACCCAACGTGTGTTCTAGACCTCGTTTGGCATAGAATTATTATTTGTCTAGTTTTCCTAATTAAACTGGAGACCAGACGCATCCAAACCCAGGTTAGACAGATAATAAAGGGCTAAGCCTCACGCCTACTAAGGCAGCTCATCCTTTCCAAATTACCAAAGAGGAGAGCAAACTGCCTCTCTCACACAAACGCAAACACCGATGTGAGTACAGATAAACACATGCGCAAGTGTGTACGTTTATACATATGGAAATATGCACATGAATATTCATTACCATATTTCATCTGACCCAGGATACCATATTTTATGACACACACCATTATTTTCTAGTAAGAAAGAAAAACATGCTGCCAATTAAACTGACATGCTGTTGACTGGAAGATGCATCACAATTTCAAAGAAGTTGAAATATGAAAATGTAAATTTTAGAACTGAAGTCACAAGTCCTATCTGAGTGTGTATCTTGCATGCGTGACACACACCTACTTTTTCTCATATCTGTCACCTGCAAACAACCAAACGTGATGGTTGAACCCAATAAGGGCTCCGGTGATAGTCTCCTGTTGCCCAAATCATAAGAAATCGGGAAAAGAGGGGCGCCTGGGTGGCTCAGTGGGTTAAGCCTCTGCCTTCAGCTCAGGTCATGATCTCGGGGTCCTGGGATCGAGCCCCGCATCGGGCTCTCTGCTCAGCAGGGAGCCTGCTTCCCCCTCTCTCTCTGCCTGCCTCTCTGCCTGCTTGTGATATCTCTCTGTCAAATAAATAAATTAATTAAAAAAAAAGAAATCGGGAAAAGATCACATTAGCAAAACATTTAGATTATGCTGGCTGGGGGGTAGTGGGGTAGGGATAGGGCAGATGGGTTATGGACATCGGGGAGGGTGTGTGCTATGGTGAGTGCTGTGAAATGTGTAAGCCTGATGATTCACAGACCTGTACCCCTGGGGCAAATAATACATTTTATGTTAATTTAAAAAAATTTAGATTATGCTGAAATCCCTTTATTCCCACTGAAGTCCCACCCGACATGTGCAGCCTTTCTGGACTGATCTCCCTTCCCATCACCGCTAGAACACCTGCCCTTGTGTTCCACGATCCGAAACTCAGTATAGAAAGTCTGGTTTTCACCTGTCGCCTTTTCTGTATTTCGGTGGAGTTTCAGGACAAAGATCCCTGCAGTGTGTGTGTGAGAGGGAGGGGTCACCGGGAACCACGTTTTCTATCTACCACCCCCACCCCAGCTTTAGCAAGCACGTCCATAATACCCATGCTCTTGACTTATTCTCCCAATGCTCTCAAATGCAAAATGTGAGTGTTCCCAGTAGGATGCTTATTAGTATTCCTGGCAATTTTCAAAAGAAGAGAAAGCCTCATAAGAAAATCAATGTATGATTTCTCCCTCGCACAGCACTCACCCTGTGCCCGATGAGGGCCCGGGGCTGCTCCCCGAGAGCCTGTGGCAGGGGACAGACACACTGACATGCAGGCAGGACGCACCGTGATCTTCTCACATGACGCAGGAAAGGCTTGGCAAATAGGTTCTTTTCTCATAGGCCATAATAACGGCTGCTTTTGGATGACAGTGTTAAGAAGGATTCTGAGGCCCTAGCAGTTACCAACGCATCTGTGCCACCAGAAGGTGTCACTGCGAAGGAATTGACAAAAAGCAGAGTGGAGCAAAGAGTGATAAGTCACTCACCAACAACTTACCATATTTGGGTAGTTTAGCCAGAGTCATAAAGGCCTAATTTTTATTTAATCATTTAATAGTTGAATCATGTATGTTAACTGTGGATTAACATACAAAGTACAAAAAATGTTACGGCGGGGGGCAGGGTAGGTACTAAAATATATACACGGCCACCAGGAAGAGGCAACACTGTTAATATGCTAGCATGTTTCTTTTCGATTTTTTTTTCTAAGCATTGTCAGAAAGGAGAAACATTACAACAATAAATATGCAGAGAAGCCCTTTACCTTTTGGTTTCTGTTAAAGGATGGACAGCAGTTCCCAAAGTGTATCCACAGGTCATTCTTGCCCCAAGATGCTCTCAAAAAAGAGTCTGCGTTTAAATGCATTTGGGATACACCTGGGTATCCGGTCTGGGAGAGACCGCGGTAACTCTGTATTAGCATAACAAAGATCTTGGGGAGTCTCAGTAAGCAAATTCCTATGGAAATTTTCCTTTATCTTACTTTCTGTCTTCTTCCCTTCCTCCCACCCTTTTTCTTTCCTCCCTCTCCCTCCTCCATCTTTTCTATCCTGCTCACTTGCTTTTATTACCAACTAGCGTCTTGCAGCAGAATCACTTCCCAAGGGAACACACTTGGGAAATAGTTTCTCCGTGACTGTTCCCATATTCCCACATTTATAGACTTCCCAGAGCCAAGCAGCCAACGCGAGGGAAGCCGGCCTAGCTCCTAAGACAGGAAGTGCTGAGCCGCCTGCAGTCACCTGGAACATTGCCTCAGAAAATCCCACGGGGCCCGCACAAGATAAAAACCTGTCAGATAAGCTCCCTGCCAGGGAGCACCCACTGGAATTGCTAGGATAAAGTCAAAGCGAAGAACCAATAAACTTGGAAAACTCTTGAAACTTCCAATTTACATAAAGATCTTCCTTTCCCAAAGCTGAAATGCGTCTTCTATGATCCAAAATGAATGGCTTTTTGTGATCAAGACATAGTTCTTACCCGCCCACAGTATGTTGGGCTCCGGCAGCACCCACTTGAAAGGAGGCAGAATTCCAAATGTCAGGTTGGCCGTCGCTGCCCCTGGGCAAACTGTGGGGTCAGACAGGCCCTGAGGACACAGAGAAGGGGGCTGGGGCATCTGGAGTCCTCAGCTCTGTTGTAAGTTGTCAGCATCTGCAAGGGTACCATCCAGAGTAAGCGTCCCCTTGATTTCCTATGAAAATGGAACTCTAGTTAACAACCATGTACTATGTGTCCACCGTATGAAAAGGGATGGATTATAAAAGTCCCTATTCCCCTCCCCAGAAACTTCTGAGGTAAAAACACTGGTGGCTCTCCTGGGCCTTTAACCTAAGAATGGCTGGGGGGTTGGGCGGTGTGCCTGGAGGTACGATATCCATCACCTCTAGCTTGAGGTAGGAACTTCCAGCTCCGGAGAAGCCTCTCACTGCGAGGCCTTGCTTGGGTCCCTTCACTCCAGAAAATTCTGCTCCTGTAATGAACATCTCGGTCTGCACAGAATTTATGTTGGCTTCTGCTTACTGTATTTCATCTAAAGGCATGGTTTGATCTTCCACAGCAGAAATGCTTTGTTTGCTATTCTATCCGGTTTAACTTTTGGCTTTATTTAACTTTTTGATTTATTTTAACTACGGATAATTTCTCTTAAGAACTCCCTGATTACTTGCAATCTTAATTTTAATTTCTGTTAAATCTTAATTTTAATTTGTAACAATTAGAATAATAATCTTGTTAGAGACTTATATGGTATAGGATTCTACATAATTACATTATATAATAACTATATGTAAAAATATGTAACCTTATAGTAATTATTTTCAATAATAAATCATTTCCACCTTAATTTGTTTTATCTTAATTTTATTCATTTAAGCGAGGACCAGAAAATGCCAATGTAGGGGAGGGAGCCCATGTTTGGCCCATGCCCCAGATAAAAGAGGCCTACTGCCTTTCTTCCCCTAGTCAGCAGGGACGAAAAAGTCTGTTATCCCTTATAGCACAAGTCCTGCCGAGCTCCTTATGTGGTTAAGTAGGAAGCCCATAATATCCTCTGGGGAAGTTCAGGTAAATAGCCTTACACTCAACATCACAGCTCTTGGCGACTGGTTATTTATTTATTATTTACTCATTTTAATAAACACTAATACAGCAGTAGCTACTGGATGCCAGATACTGCTCTAAGCATTTTATAAATATTGACCCAGAACTTCCCCCCAAAAGAGTAATGAGTCCTATCTCAAGGAGAGCTCAGAAGAGCTGAGAGGGCTGTGTTTCTATCTTATTTTTAGAACTAACACACGAAGTCCCTAGGTGAGGAAATCTCAGAACTAAAACTCAGGGTCTCCAACAGATGGGTCAATATTAGATGAAAAAGAACAAAGCAGGAAGTCACAGCCTCATTGGACCCCTCATTATAATTTAATTACACTCACTGTTCCAACCCCTTCCAGAACATTCCAGGAGCAAAAGTTTCCCCGGTGAACCTAGAGAAAACACAAAGAAGCAGTAGTTGGTGCTAGAACAATGGTTCTCAAAGGAATGGAACAATGGTTCCATTGATCTGGGAAACTCATTCACAGAGCCTCTGAGGTCAGAATTATGTCCATAGGAGTACATTATGGCCTTTTCCACTCTTTTCTTCCATGTGTGTATACCCAGAGTTTCCAAAGGCTCCATGACACAGGGCCCCATGACATTGCTCAGAAGTTTCCGGACCTCCGGCTACCTCCACTGGCCCTCCCTGTGGAAGGAGGGGTGACTCCCAGGTGAGATCGAGCAAAGAGAATGAGCAGGTGCTCATTCTCCGAGCTCAAAGGTGCTCGGCTCCTTCAGAGCTGGCTTGCCCACAAGCAGCATCAATTCTCTTTCCTGTCCACAAACGTAAGGCAGGAAAGGAGGAAGGCTGCCTTACATGGCATGGTGGTCTGCCACCAGGGGGAAGGCTGAAGACTTGGATCCACACAGGGTAATCTCAGTTTCCAGAGAAAAGACTCGGAAAATCTACTTTTAGCCTCAGATCCAGTTTTGCCAGAAATAAAATTAATCTGGGAATCCTTGTGTGCATGTTAGTCAAACAAGACGTGAACTGGAAGGGAAGGTGAGCAGTGGCTGATTTATGCCTCAGACCCCAATGTGTGACCTTAGGTAAGTAGTGTCCTCTCTGCACCTTGGTCACCTCCTCTGGAATAGGGAAATACTGATGAGCTGATCACAGAGAAAGAATCCAGAACAGTGCCATCAATAATAGCTACTGCTTTGTCACCACTTATTAGAGAAATGAGAGGCCCTGGAGAGCTTCAGGATGCCCAAGACTGAGCTCCATGTAAGCAGAGAGCCATGAACGCCTACTCACTGCTCCAGAATGTTCCTTCATGCCAACTAGACACACTTGGATTCTACCTGGTCCTCGCAGCAGTTCCGCTCGAGTGTCTGTGATGTTCTTTCTGAAACCGGAGCGATTATCAGATGGTCAGTCTCATAATCAGGAATTCAACAGTAAAAAAAGAGACTCTTTCCCTGCCATTTCCATATCACCGAAATGGTCCACACACCTCTTGGCCCAAGTCCTTGTTGAGAGCCACACTCAGTCAACAGCATGTGTGGAAGAGCTCTAAGGCTCCTTTGTGGCCTTGGCTGTGCGGGAGGTCCTCAAGACGGAAGTGAGATTTCAAGGTGCGCCGGATGATGTCCAGATGAGCTGAGATGGATGGTCAGGGCACAAAGGACATGTCCCAGCTCTCAAACCCGAGGACACACAACAAACAAAACTGGATCTTGAAAACCAGCTTACTTGTAGATGTGGTAAGGTGATACTGTGATTAATAATAAGACATACACATTTGGCTTTCATCCCCCACTCTTGGCACAGAGCTCCTAAAATCCTCGTAATTTCCTAAGTGAAAGGCAAGAAGAAAGAACAGAATCCAGAGAGAGAGAGAGAAAGAGCACCATGGCTGCAGTTATAACTCTAAGACTGCCCCTGACTGGCACTGCGGCCTTTTGTAACACAGAGCCTCTTCCAAACTTTGGCCCAGCAGGGAAGGACCCAGGAAGGAAATACTCCAACCTTCCTTTGCTCCCATCTTGCCATATCTACCTCCTCCTTCCAATGGCTAAATCCAACTAGGAGCCAAGATGGTGGGCGAGCGTGCTTGATCATTAATAATGACAGCATCTCCAGCCCCAAGGGAGAGTGGATCTAGAGGTGTACACAAACCATAAGGACTAAGGATTGGACCCCAGAGAACCCAACACTTAGATAATACCCATTGTAATCTGGATGTCAAGGGGAAAAGGAGCTTGAGAAGGAACAACTGGCAAGGTAGGAGGACAAGCAGGAAGCTATGTGAGAACGTGTTTCAATAAGGGAGAAGGGACCCACGGCGTCAGCTGCTACTGATGGCTCAGTTAAGGTCAAGACATTCCAAGGAGCAGTGAAGGTCTTTATTGTGATGTTAAGAGTTGTTTTAGTGCAGAGGTGAGAGCAAAATCTGATTGAAGTGGATTTAAGAGGAGGAGGGAAGGGGAGCGTTGAAGACAGACATTCAAGACAGGTCTTCTGGGGTGCCTGGGTGGCTCAGTTGGTTGGGCGGCTGCCTTCGGCTCAGGTCATGATCCCGGAGACCCAAGATCGAGTCCCACATCGGGCTCCCAGCTTCACGGGAAGTCTGCTTCTCCCTCTGACCTTTTCCCTTCTCATGCTCTCTCTCACTCTCTAAAAAAAAAAAAAAAAAAAAAAAAAGACAGGTCTTCTGAGTTTCACTACAGACAGAGCAAAATAGCAGAGTAGTCCATGGCCTGGGGCAATGAAGTAATAGAATTTTTTTTTTTGACTGGTTTTTGTAGAGAAGGAAGACCCTGACACATTCATTCATTCCAAGTCCGACTAATTTCCTATTCCATCCTGAAAAAGAATCCAATTTCTGTAACATCCAGAGACTTTGACTCCTACTAAAATGCCCATGCCTAGCAGCGTTTCTCATCAGAGAAAATTTCCTTTCATAATACGCAATACCATTTTCTACCTATTCATCCTATTCCGTGTCCCGTTATGTTTTGTCACCACTATTTCACACTTTGAGGACAAAATAAGGCAGAACAGGAACCTCTCTCTCCAACGAATGCATCTAGAATATCCAAGTTACCTTGAGAAAAGGTCAGAGAAAAACGCTTTTGTGTTTAGCGGAGGATTAAGCAGGATTCCAGCATTTAGTTATGCATCCTTGGAGACAAGCTGTAGGTAAAACACCTGCGTGGTATTGTTAGCTGCAAAAAGACAAACTAGAAAAGACAAGATTATGCCTTGATTTCTTTGTTTACAGCCTGAAGCAGGACGCAATCTGGGTTTCGGTAAGGAACTGTATGCACAGTACCTACGGTAACAGGATATATAACTTCATGGTGTAGAAGAGGTGATCTACTTCAGTGGCACACAGTTAACACAGAACCTCCAGAAAATATTTCAGCCCAACCCCCCCTCCTCCGCCCCACCCCGTCACTGTTTCTCTGCTTTTCAGGGCCTTCTTCCCAAATGTCCCCCATCAGAGGAGGTGGCCACACCAATGGAGGATGCCTGGAGGCAGCCAAATCTGAACAGACCGTTTGAGAGCCTAGAGACTTTTTTCTTTTTGAGTAATACATGCTGCCAGTTAAAAGTAAAATAAAATATTATAAACTTCAAACTCAGTGCAAGAGAAATGCAGAGGAAAGCCCTCGTCGAGTTCGGCTTCCCAGAACAGTCACTGTTGTAAAATCTTGGTTTCTCTAGATGCTTCAGGATTCTGTGTGTGTGTGTGTGTGTGTGTGTGTGTGTGTGCGCGTAACACCAACGGAAGCAAACCATACTTCACAGCATCTTGTTTTATTCACTTTATAACTTCAACCCCTATATACCTACTTATATTCTTTTTACTTCATTTTAATAAATGTTTATGACTTTAAATATTTTTCTACCATTTTTATGGCTATGACATCATTCTTTATCCAGTACCCTTGTGGCTGGATAAAGATGTTTAAGTCCTTTGTACTCTTTTGCTGTTGCAGGACAAAAAAAAAAGCTGCAATGAATGTTCTTGTCTAAAATCCCTTGTCTGCAATTCTAAAGCTCCAACAGCTTAAAAAACTGAAAGTCTTTTCAAATTGTTGGCACAGTCTTTTGGCAGCTAAACGAGAGCTGAACGAATGTGAAGCTATTTATAGTCTTTATACTACTTAATGTGAATTCATATATCTTTTTGCTGACATATTACTGGGTTTGATTACAGGTTGTTATCCCAACTCACCCTGGAGTTGTTAACAAAAAATACTGTGTTGTATGCACGGACTCATCTTTCTAAAATCCACACAATTTTAAGTTCTGAAGCACATTCAGCACTAAAGGGCGCAGTGATGGGAACTCTGTGTAGATATCTTTGTACATATTTATGAGTCGTACTTCAGGATAAATTTGAAAAAGTAGAGCTGCTAATGATATGGGCACATTAAACTTTTGACAGATACTGTCAGATTGCTCTTCAAAGGAGTCAACGATTGACATCACAACCAATATTAAATAAAAAGGCTTGTTCTGCAGTGCCTGGGTGGCTCCATTAGTTAAGTGTCTACCTTCAACTCTGCTCATGATCCCGGGGTCCTGGGATCGAGCCCCACATCAGCTCCCTGCTTGGCGGGGAGTCTGCTTGTCCCTTTTCCTCTGCCCCTCCCCCGCCCCCCCACACCCTCCCTCAAATACATAAATACAATCTTTATTTTAAAAATGCCTGTTTGCCTGTTCTTTCACATGCAAACAAAAGTGTTTGCTAATGTGATCAGTGAAAAGGTGATAACTCATGTAGTTCTGAGTTCATTTTATTACGGGTGAGATTAAGCATCTTTAGAATTTACCATTGATTTATGTACATTTTTTAAGTATTGGGTTAATTACCTCACTGACTCTCAAAATGGGCTCCAGATATTTTTTCCCAGCTTGTTGTTTCTGTATTCTGTTTGGGTTTTATTTTTGATAATTTATGGTATGGAAGTTTTAATTCTTTTGTAATTATACTCATTCCTCATTGATCCATCTGGAATTTCTTTTGATGGAAGGAATTGTTTGTATTCCATAACAAACTGTCACAAACGTAGTGATTTAAAACAATACAAATGTATTCTCTCAGTTATGTAGGTCAGAAGTCTAGCACAGCCCGATTAGATTCTCTGCTCAGGGTCTCACTGGGCTAAAATCAAGGTATTGGCCAGGCAGGAGTCCAGGTCCTTGCACAGCAGATGAGGGGTCCCTGTTTCCTTGCTGTTGGTCATCTTCTAGCGGATCGCCCTCCTCTCTGGTCACATGGCCTTTCCACAGTATGGAGATTTGTTTCTCAAAAGGCCACAAGACAGCATCTACCGTAGCTTCAAATTTCTCTGACTTGAGCTCTGCTATCTCTCTTGTGCTTTTAAAGGCTCCTGTGATTACACTGGGCCCATTTCAAAAATCTGGGATAATCTCCCGATCTTAAGGTCAAACTGTGTCACAAAGACAATACAAACATGAGAGTAACTCTGGGCAAAAATCATGGGGCACATTTTGAATTCCGCCTACGAATGAAGTAAGATTCCAACTTCTTTCGATTACTAGCCAGTCGTCCCAAAATTGATTTGAATAAACCACTGATACCACTTTGTTTGGTTGTTTGAAATTTGGATTGCTGGACCATCCAGAGATGCTGTTGATCCAAATGGAACTCAGCCCCTACCTTTCTGCCAATTCAACTCCTCTAGGGGTAAGAGATTTGTATACGACAGCTCTAAAACTCCTGGAAACCAGAACAGTCCCATTCCAGGGCCAGTCCCATAGACTTGATATGAAAGGTCCAGGGCTCAGTGGCGCCATGTGAGGGAAGAAAGAGTAGAAGCTCAGCGTATGGCTGCTCCATGAAGAGCTCACCCTGTAGAGAGGAGGGAAGGGTCCGGATCTAGTAGGTTCGGTGCTCATAATACTCTGGGAATGACAGCCTGAGAAAACTGAGCTCCAGGAAGCCTCCAGGTTTCGGAGCCCAGTCAGCAGCTTCTCTTTCCCGTCATACGCCCACCCACACAGGTAAGAAAGACCTAGTTGCTTATATTCCCAGAGACTTGGCTTCAACTTCAACTTGAAAGTGGCAAAGGAGCCAGGACAGAACCTGCGATGATAGCAACGTGATTGATTTATGCCATTACATTGTCGTACGATGTAAAGGATAGTTGTCATAATATTATCCATTTGTCCGTGTCTCTATTGTGCTTTCAATAATTCACCTTGATTTTTGTTTCTGGACTCTCGGAAGACCAGCTAGGTCATGATAACCCTATTCCTGTACAACGTTTGATCCAGTTCCTTACGACTTAATCTGTCAGCTCTGTCTCTGGCTGCTGCTGTGCTATTTTTCTCATCCATTTCTGCTCTGAACTTTAAAATCTAGCTCTGACTCCCTTCGTGTGCCTGAATTAATTGTCATAGGTGGCCAAGAATAAAATGACTTCTCCTTAGCTCTTTATAGCAGAGAATATCCGCTTCTCTGTAAATCTCTCTGGAATGAGTTTAACCTCCAGTTGTAAGCAGGGGAAGGAAAGAAGTACAGTCTTGAAACCGACTACTCGCTCCTTTCCTTTCCTTCCCTACTATCCCTCCTGTCTGTTCTTTTCAAATCCTCATGCATCCAGCCTGGCTCAGAACTAATGCATGTGATAAGATTGTTGGTATGATTTATTTATATATTTATTTATTTATTATATTTTATATTCTTATTCATAGGCCACAAATAAATCATTTTCCTTTTTATTTATTTATTTAAAGTTTTTTTTTTTTTTTATGTCAGAGAGAGAGAGCACAAGCAGGCAAAGAGGCAGAGGCAGAGAGAGAAGCAGGCTCCCCGCTGAGCAAGGAGCCCGATGCAGGACTCGATCCCAGGACCCTGGGATCATGACCTGAGCCGAAGGCAGTGGCTCAACCAACTGAGCCACCCAGGTGTCCCCATTTTTCCTTTTTAAACGTCTCAGGAGGGAGAAAATGTGTGCTTGCAAATATGCTTTCTTTTCAACTACAGAATGTAAATGGTAGTTATAAATGGAAATCATTTTGCAATCAAAGACATAGAAAATACAGCATCATTCTGGTTATTAAACAGAAAAGAATGGGAGAGAGGTACTTCCTAACCTAAGGAAGAAAGAAATCTATGCATGGCCTCTATCTAAAGCTATACCTAGGACACCTATCCACATTTAAGCCCATTTATGAATCACTAACAACAACAACAACAACAACAAACAAAAGTATGTGTTTCTTGAACATCAAGAGTCTCTGGGACTTTTCTTTCCCACTACAAATCCTCCATAAAATCTCCCAGAATCCCTGTCCTTGAAGCAGAAGTCAAATTAGACATAGCAAGGAATAACCCCCAAGTGATGGTGGATGGGCTCTCTCTAATCCAATATGTTACTTTCCATCATCAACCAACCCTTGTCTCTATTTCCTAACTATAAAAAACATGTGACTTATCAGATAATGGAAATAACTCAGGTTTTCAGATGCCAAATAAAAAACATGGATTTTGTGTGTGTGTGTGTGTGTGTGTGTGTGTGTGTGTGTGTGTGTGTGTGTGTGTAGTTTCATTACTAAGGATAAGATTCATTCTATCTTCAGGTTGTTCTTAGTACTTTTGAAGCCTTTTCCTTGAGCAGTAATTATATGTATTAGCACAAGGCGACTTCTAAGAGGACAGCAGCAGCAGATAGCCTCAACCAATAAACTGGCCTGCTACTCCCAACACCATTCCAAATCAAGAGTGTAAATTGTCATCTACTTGCTGTGATTCCTTTTTAATATGGCTATAATAAAACAGTTGATTAAGGCTATAAAACAGAGAACTTTCCAAGAGCAAGGTATTTTTATTCAAATAAGCTTTCATTAATCAATTGTTCATACATTTATGTAAGCGACAAGTATTCATCAAGAGCCCACTAGGTGCCAGGCATTGATTTAGTGTTGGAGATGCAATTACAAACAAGAACAAAAAAAGTCTTCCAATGTCCTAACCCTTTTGAAGCTTACATTTGGGTAGTGTTAAAAGGAAATAAACAAGACAAATAAGTAAAATACATACAATAGATGGTAATGAGTGGTAAAGAGGGAGAAAAGGGAAGCTGAGGAAACTTGACAGGCATGATGAAATTCCAGATGAGGAGTTCAGAAAGAAGCCCACTGGGAAGGGAAGAAAACAAAATAAGCAAACACATCAACTAACAATTCTCATGACCCTCCCTCCCCCGCACAACCCCAGGGGAACGAGAGAGAAGACCAACACAACACACTATCTAAGTTGAACTATACATATGTGCACACAATCTAGCTTAGGAAAGAAAACGTTCCAGACACCAAGGCAGAACCCCTCGCGATGTTCATTCACTGCTTTCTCTTACCTCCCATTCAGGAGTAACCAGTTTCCTTATTTTGACGTAATATTTACTCTTTGTACTTACGAATGTATTCCTAACCTATGAGTGGAACCAAACTGCACACATCTTTCTGAAGTTTGTCTTTATTCAATATTATATATTTTTAGATGTATCCCTATAGATACAAGTATCTCTAGGTCATTAGTTTTAAATTACCCTACAGAATCTGATGGTAGGACCATCTGGTCTCTTGTTAATGGTCATTTAACTGTTTCTTTTTGAAGTACAGGAATGCAATTGACTTTTTTTTTAATATTCATTTGTATCTTTCTTTGGTTGATCCTTTACATTTTGGTGTCATCTGCAAATAATAGCTGCTTTGTTTCTTGTTCTCTGATCCTTACACATTATTTCTTTGTCCTGCTTTATCCTCTGATTCAAACTTCTAGTACAATGTTGAAAAGAAACAGGAATAGCAGGCATATGCACTTTGTGTCTGTCTTTTAAAACGATGCTCTCAATATTCATTGACGGTGATAATATGTGTACTTGCTAGCTGTGTCCAGTTACGGAAGTTCGCTTGTATCATGGATTACTTGGGATGTTTTTTTACTATTGCATGAGTGTTGAAATTTATGAAATTTTATTAAATCTATTTCTGCATCTACCAAGAGGAGCATACTACTTTTCCTCCTTATTCTTTTAACATAATGAATTACAGGGGCGCCTGGGTGGCTCAGCGGGGTAAGCATCCACTCTTGATTTCGGGTCAGGTCATGATCTCGCTCAGGTCATGATCTCAGGGTGCTGGGATCGAGCCCAAGTGGGGCTCTGTGTTTAGCAGGGAGTCCACTTGACTATTCTCTCCCTCTCCCTCTCCTTCTGCCCTTCCCTCCACTCAAGCTCCCTCTCTAGTGAATTATATTACTAGCTGTTCTAGTTCAGATCTGTCCTCTATTCCTAGTATAAATACAACTTGGTCATGCTTAGTTTTGTTTATTAATATATTGCTATATTCAGTTACAACATCTTTGTATCTATGTCAAGTGAATTTAGCTTACAATTTTCCTTTAAATTGTCTGGTTTTAGTAAAGATGCTGGCTTCATAAGATGATCTTCATAATAGGCACTCCTTTTCAAATATCTGGAATAGTCTGTATAGGACTGAGAAGATTTGTTTTTTGATGTTTGGAGGAATTTGTCAGTAATCCCATCTGGTATTTGGGGATGATGCATATTTTTTAATTGAAATTTTTATTGAAATAATTTTAGATTCACATACAGGAGTAAGAAATCGGAAAGATTCTGTGTACCTTTTATCCAGTTCCCCCCCATGAATAACATTTTGCAAAACTATAATACAAGGTAACTATCAGGACACCAACATTGATAAATCTTTCCCAAATTTCCTCAGTTTTATTTGTACTTATTTGTAAGGTTGTGTGCATCTTGTTCTATACAATTTATCACACTTAGAGGTTTGTGTATCTGCTACCATGATCAAGATACACACAGTCCCATAATCACAAGGATCTTTGTACTGTCCTCTTATAACCCCAAAGAAGAAAAGGATGTTCTTAATGCATATTTCTTCAATGGCTGTAAGTTATTCAGGTTTTCCGTTTCTGCTTGTGTCCATTTTGGTAAAGTACATTTTTTTCTCATAAACATTTTGCTAAAAAAGTATAAACTTTTTCATAGTTTGCTCCCATTTTTTAAATCTCTACTTCTGTAGTTAGGTCTCCCTTTTGGTCCTAAATTCTTATTAGTGCCTATTCTCTTTTCATATATTTGTCTCATCAGAAATTTCCCTATTTTTCTTTTCAAAGAATCAACTCTCATTTAATTCTTCTTCTTCACTGTATTGTTAATTCATTATCTTTGGCTTTTATCTTTTCCTTCGTTCTGCTTTCTCGGAATTTGTTTATTTCCTCTAACTTCTTGAGTAGAATGAAGTCATTAATTTTTAGCCTTTTTTCTAACCTATTCATCTAAAAGTCTCTCTCTTGGTAATTCTCAGATGAATTTATTCATCGGCTTGTAGAATTTTCATTGTTTAATTGCAAATCTTTTCTAAATTCCAATATGAATTCTTCCTTGGCCCATGAGTTTAAAAGTGGTTTTCTTTATTTTTTTTTTGTTACCTTCTTATCAGTGCACTGTGGTCAGAGAACATGGTCCATATAATATACATTCTTGAATATTTGCTGAGACTTACTTTGAGGTCTTAATATTTGATTAGTTCTTATGTTGTCCCATGTGGATTTGAAAAGCATAAGTTTCTCTGCAGTGGTGAGTTTCTTGTACATATTCATGAGAACAAGCTTATTGTGTTATCTTCCATATGCTTACTGAAATTTTTGTATGATTAATAAACCATTAAGTGAAATCTACCAAAGTTATTAAAATTGTGAAATTGCCAATTTCTCATTGTAATTCTATAAATTCCTGCCTTTTGTATTTTAAGCATTAAAGGCACACACATGTTTATAATTATAATACCTTCATGATGCTTTATCTTGTCACTTGGCATGAACTCACTTAGTCCTTAAAAATGCTTTCACTTCGAACTCTTATTTTTCTGATATTCGCATACCTGTACAGTCTCACTGGCTTTCATTAGATTTACTGGGCCTATATTTTCTCAACTTCCTACTTTCAACCTTTATATACTCTCATGTTTGAGGAGTTATTGTAAAAAAAAAATTTTTTTTAACCCACTCTGGTAATTAGTCCTTTAACTATCTTGTTTATCCCAATTATATTCATTTTGACCTGTTTAAATATATTTTAAAGATCTAATTTGATTATTCTTTTTTCTGCGTCCCTTCCCTTCTTCCCTTTTCCATTCTTTTTTGGATGACTTGGGTGTTCCTTTTTTTTAAACCACTTTTGATTTGGAAATTGTATATCCTTTTTTTTTAAAAGATTTTATTTATTTGAGAGACAGAGAAAGTGAGAGAGAGCATGAGAGGACAGAAGGTTAGAGGAAGAAGCAGACTCCCTGTGGAGATGGGAGCCCGATGTGGGACTCGATCCAGGAACTCAAGGATCATGACCTGAGCCGAAGGCAGTTGCTCAACCAACTGAGCCACCCAGGCGCCCCGGAAACTGTATATCCTATTTGTGCAACCTTAAAGTTGCCATTAAGTCTAATAGGTCCCTTATATATATTAATGTCTAAAGTTAACGAAAGGGGCACCTTTCGATGATATAAAGGTCCTGGGATGGAGACCTGAGTCGGGCTCCCTGCTTGTGCTTACTCTCTCGCTCTCAAATAAATAAAATCTTAAAAAAAAAAAAAAAGTTCACCAAAATCTTTCTCTTCTGAATGATATCTTGAACACCCTTTTTTAAGACTGATTGATTGATTATTTGACAGAGACAGAGTATGCATGAGTAGGTGGAGGGGCAGAGAATGGGGAGAGAATCTCAAGCAGACTCCTCAGGGAACTTGGAGCCCCACACAGGGCTCGATCCCAGGACCCTGAGATCATGACCTGAGCCAAAACCAAGAGTCAGCCACTTAACTGACTGGGCCACCCAGGGGCACCGATGTCTTGAATATCTTTAGTCAACTCCTCCCAGCTTACATACTGATGCTTTGCCTTTTTTCTTCCTGAAACTAGTCATTTTTATTATTGTTTTATAAAGTCAGAGTTTAAGGCTTATCTACATGTTTGCGAGTATCTTTGGTCATTATTCCTTTTGCAGCTCACTCCTCCCTTGTAGGATTCAGTTTTCTTCTTCAAATCTTTCTCAAAAAAGGAATGTTAGAGGTAACCTGTCAGTGAGGGTTAGAGATAAACTTGCAACTTTGTCCCAAAATTTTATTTCACTTTGCTCTGAAGTTACAGCTCAGGTGGGTTTCACTTCACTCAGCGCTTACTTTTTTCTTGTCTTCTCAAAGGTAACACGGGAAGAAATCCGTGGTTAGCCTCAGGGACTGGCATTAGTGATCGCTTTCCTCCGACTGGCAAGTCAGCTTCTCGGGCTCTCTGCGGTTTCACCGTATCTGAGTTTGTTTGTGTGGGAGACTTGTCGTGTTTCTTCGATCTGACGACCACGGCTGCTGTCAACACGGACAAATGCTCGGCTTTTCTCTCTTCAAATAGTGCCCCTTTCCCATTCCTCAGTTCCTTCTTTCGGGAACACCTATTAAGTGCATTTTGAAATGCCCCATTCTATCTTCACGCACCCACTCTTTAGCCTCAAAACCCGAGAGTGCAAGGCACAGAGCCGGTGCCTGAAACATACCTGCAGAATGAACGGAATGACTTACACTAAATCCATCATGGAAATCAGAATACACGCATCCGTCCAAAGAAATCCGATTGCCATTTGTAGGAGAAACATCAGGCCTCTCCTGGAGCCCAACTCCTAGTAGGTGAATCTTCAACCTAGTAGCCAAATTCAGGTATAAAAACTGAAATCTGGGATGATTTAATGACGAGAATCAACTGTTAAGGTATGCCCCTTGGCGAACGTACTTGGGAGGGGCACAGCCCACAGGGGGTGGGCTGTGATTTCTTCTCCATTTCATGGAAATCTGATAAAATGGCTCAAAACACAGGAGCACCAGCCTACTGACACATCGCAAATGGCATGATTACCAGTCCAACACTCAGAAAACCGACCCTGCTCTCAGTCACGTGGGACAACGTCGCCCAGCGCCTTATCATTTGAACCATGACATTCCGGCTCATCCGTCTCTAAGAAAAACTGCATTGTCATCATTCTCAAAAATGCTTTTTATTTACTCACATGTATTATTGCCTTTAAGGTTCCTCCAGACCCCCGAGCAGAGGGAGCAGAAAGAGAATGACTTCACTAGGCCGCTGAGGAATCTGAGATTCACAATAAAGTGCTTCTCGCGCACTCGCGGTGTGAGTGACCCCAAGAGCAGAACCCAGCCCTGCGCTCAGCTCTCCAACCTCACCCCTTCTTCTCAGAGACAGCGGGGGGAGCATGCAGAAGCATTCAGCCCTCGTTTCCACATACAGAATGCTTAGCCTTATTAAAAATATCTTTACCAACAAAATAAGAGAAACTATAACCAAAAATTCATACTTAGTATGTATAGAAACTATATTTCTATACAACTTTTCATTTTTATTAAGTCATTCAAAATTTTGCTCACTTTACTATCTTCCAGGGATAGGGGTTAGAGGTAGGGTAAAAACATCTAGGCATTTTAGCATTTTTGTCTTCGTATGCAACCCACCCCCAACCACTATCGCTACCAGCAGATAGCCCACTTGCAATTATTCAATTGGAAAATTTCTTTGGAACAATGTGAGTAAATAATTTTCTGCTGCAGGTCTGCAATACATTAAAATATAATCATGAAAAACAGGTTGGTCAGCAATGAACGAATTCGCAAATGGTGTTAAGGGTCAGGCCCAATATTAACGCAGACTACTTCGACATCAATGAAAGACACTTCCAAGAGAAGAAATAATTCAAGCGCCCAAACACACATACTTTTGTTCCTGCGATTAACTACAGGGGTATCCGTATTAGGACTGTTAGGATTCTAACGATCTCAGGATTTTTAAAGATTTTATTTATCTGAGTGAGAGAGAGAGACAGAGAGAAAGAGAGAGAGAAAGAGCGCACGTATGTGCATGTGAGTGGAGGGAGGGGCAGAGGGAGAGAGAGAGTCCTGAGCAGACCCCACACTGAGCATGGAGCCCAACTCAGGGCTCAATCTCTCACCCCTGAGATCACGACCTGAGCTGAAATCAAGAGTCAGACGCCTAACCGACTGAGCCACCCAGACGTCCCACAATCTCAGGATTTTTCGAAGCAGCACGTGGAGGAAGAAATTAGGTACAAGACCTAAGAAAACTGTCCATAAGAAAAGGAACGAGGCTCAGACGACCACTCGGGGAGTGGACAGTACTTTCTCCCACTTGGGCAGGCCAAAGGGGGGACCGGTGAGAGTCTTGTCACCGCCGCTCGAGTCCACATCTCCTCCCGCCAAGCAGAGCTTGGGCTCCCGTCGGCAGAACCAATAAACACATACTTGGTTGGGTGACTCGAGCACGGTTTTGATGTGACAGCATTCTGGAGAACATCTAACTCATATTTTACTTATCGATCTTTTTCTCATGTGCACACACACGTACACACACAGTCTTAGAGATAATCCTGAAACGGGGGGAAGAGAGAAAATTACAGCTCAGCGATTACCACACAGGCACATCACCCAGCTCAACGGAAACCCAGAGGGCACAGGAGGTATGCTGTTTGGGGGGGGTGGTGTCATCGTCAGCTCTGATTATTTGTTTTTTGAATGGTGACCCTAATAAGCTTTTCCAGTTCCAGCAAGTTTTGGTAAAATTTTTCGGCAGTGTCTTCATCTAGGTCCATCTGGAAAAGAAGCAAAGATAGGGATGAACAGAAAGGAAAAAAATAAAACAAAATGGCATTTGTATAAAAGGAAGGCATTCAACATACATAAGAAAACCAAAAAAAAAAAAAAAAAAAAAAGAACAGGGCGGGCAGGTCAGGCTGGCGCTCCTGACATTGAGATCCTGAGGAGGTGATCCATCCACACTCCGATCTCAGCAAACCCACGGAGGCTGCGCTTACACAGCAAGACCAGAAGACCCGGCTTCACTCTCTTCAGCCGGTTCACCGGCCTCCAGATAAAAGCCTACGCTGCCAGGCTCCGCGGGAGCCACTTTGCCCTGGCCAGTGAGATCTGAGTGGAACTGGGGGGTCCTGCCCACGAGTCTCCTTCGAAGGCATGGGCCCCCCCATCATTCCCCCTTCTTCCATCCTGCTCTCCTGAGCCCCAAGAATGAGGCTCACAGTCCAGGGATGGCAGAGGGGTGACAGAAGGACCCCAGCTGCCCGGCAATTTGGGGAGCTGCCGCACCAGCCGAGACGACCTCTCTCCAAAACTGCTTTTACACGCAGGAAACCTGAGCTTCCATCCTGTCTAATCTGCTGTTAGTTCACATCCTTCTGTTTCATGTAGAAAATCTAATTTTAACTGACATGCTGTATGTAAAAGCAAACTCTCAACCCCTATAAAAAAATAAAGCGATATCTCTTTTCAGGTCGACATAGAGTCTAAACTTGAAAAAAAAAGCTCTTCTTCACAAAGCTGAAAGGCTGAAAATTAAAAACTTTTTAACATTTTGGAACTAACACTTCCATTCATTATAAATCTTGTCAGAGTTTCTCCATACTGGAACTGGAAGAGGCATTAGAGATCTCATTCGACCCCACCTCTGAACAGAGGAGAAAGCTGACTTCCCCAAACTAATCAATGTTTTTAAAATGCTTTTTTCAGCTCATTTCCATAAAATGCTAATACAGTATTTTGGTTTCTAGAATAAAGTGTTTTCTCCCTATTGATAAACAAGTTAGTCAATTGAGGTTAATCGACACTGTTCAAATGAATTGAGGGCCTTTTCAAAAGGAAGCTTATTAATTTATAATAGAGTTCCCAAGGTGTGTTCTCTGGGTTATTATTAAGTATTACATAAAATATGAAGGAAAGAAAAATCATTTACTCAAGAAAAAATTAGAAATGGTAGGATGACACATTGCATGTGGGCGTGCGCGCGAACACACACAACTTGTGCACACACACACACACACACAAACTTGTGAACTACGGCAACTTCTCAGAGCCTTCCCTGGGCCAATGTGTTTTGTGGAAGTCTCTGAAAATGGGGAATAAAATATAAAATATTTCTCAAATTTACTTGGCCAACAAACAGCTTTTGCAAATCTTCTCAAGGAACCAGAATCTCACAGAACATATTTTAGAAAGCACTGGAGATTCAGAGGTTCATTTTTAATAAAGAGACACCATGGGAAGCAAAAGAATGGTCCCCTTAGACCTCAAGCTACTGACGCAGACAAGATCACCGCCAATTGTTTGACATGGCTGAGAGAAATTATCCGTCTCAATCTAATTATTTATGCCAATGCCTCCTACATAAACTAGGTAGTGGAAAACAGGAGGCTGAAATAAACCTTACTCATGACAAAAAAATACAAAAAATAGCTTTAGAAGTTCCAAATAAATTTTCTCATTTTCTTACATGTAACTCCGCGTTTGGCTTCTTTTTAGAAGACTACACAGAGTCTAAAGACCACAGCACTAATGGTTCTTTTTCCATACTTCATCCCTTGTCTCATGAACATGCCAAGCGATTAAAGCTAGTAATTGTCACAAGCAGAACCGAACACTCAAAGGGAAGTGAACTTCGCCCAGAAAGACACTTCCTCTGTCATCTACCTCACAATACCTTCTTGAGCGCCTACCCCATGTGAGGCAACATGCTGGGGAAGGGGGTATAATCCTCCCCCTCACAGAGCTTATATTCGGACACAGGAGTCCGCCGCTGAGTGAATCCTACACAGGAGAGGTACAGATGTCAAGAAAGCCTACGATGGCAGCTCCTGACGGTCTGACGGGTCACAGGAGGCTGAGGTACAAGCTCACGTCTGAATGCCAAGCAGAAATCAATGGCTTGAAAGCAGCAGGGTAAGAGCCATTCAGGTGGACAGAAGAAGACACTGGAGGCTCGGAGGCAGGAGAGAGCGGACCAGAATGGAAACAGGCCCATGACCAGACCAGAGAGGGGAGCCAGGAGCCGGGGACCCGCTCCGCGGCCAAGCAGCGAACGGCCTCCACACGACCCTGTGAGTGTGCTTACCTTCTGGGTCATTATGTAATTGCTTCCAAAGCCAGTGGTGGCACTCAGATACTTGGTCAGAGGATTGAGAGACTCGGGCTTTTGGTGGAAAAGCCATACCTGGAAAGCAAGAGGATGTCAATGATTTTTTGTCTTCTTCGGCCCAAGGTGAGTGAGGCTGGCGGGGATCTCTAATCAGCACTTTACTGAGCTCTAAACAAACTCTAAACTTTCTTTTGAGTATCACCAGATAACGGTGATGTCTTCATGAACCACCAGTGTAACCTGCTTAATAGTATCCTTCGAACACTTATTTAAAGCAGAAAAACCCTCATATTTTAGCTGTCTCTTCCCTTAATCCCCAAATTAGAGTTCACAACACATTGACTAGCTTCATATATATATATATATATATATATATATATATATATATATATATATACACACACACACACACACACACATACACACATATAATAAAGGTTTTATTTATTTGACAGAAAAAAACACAACGAGAGAGGGAACACAAGCATGGGGAGAGGGAGAGGGAGAAGCAGGCTTCCCGCTGAGCAGGGAGCCCGATGCGGGGCTCGATCCCAGGACCCTGGGATCATGATCTGAGCCAAAGGCAGATGCTAAACCGACTGAGCCACCCAGGCGCCCCCATTGACTAACTTTTTCAGAGCTGATGCTCGGCCCGTGCCACAGTAAGTACAGGTCACTGACGTAATGTTTCGTTTTCGTAATAGATAAGCATGAACGTGCACACAGTTCGGAGGATGTACGTGGCAAAAGGTGAGTCTCCTTACCTTCCCAATTTTCCAGTCACCTAGCCATCCTCTCTGGAAGCCAACATTCTTGCTAGCACCTTACATATTCTTCCAAAGAAAATCTGTTTGCTTAAAAACACATATATCCTCTTCTCTTACTCAAATGAAAGCCAAATATACACATTATTCCATACTTGAACGATAGGCCTTTTAAGACAGGTTCAAATCAGCAACTAGAGAGCGGTTTCCTTCATGGCCAAAGAAGCCCAGGATTGCATCTCATGGATGCACCATGATTTATGCAATCAATTTCTGAATGACGGACATATACGCTGTTTCCAGTCTTTACTATTACAAACTGCACCGCAGTGAATGATGACTATGTCAATCGCCTCGCGCGAATCTGAGCACATCCATAAGGTAAATACCAAAGATGGAAGTGCTGGGTCAAGGGGCTGGGTGCATGTTATCTCAAATGACCTTGCTGAAGAGTCCCGGACACAGTCCACCGTCCCCGAGCCGGTGCGGGAGATGCTCGCTCCCGACGGCCCTGCCAGGACGGTGCTTGCCACCCTTGCTCATCTCTGCTCATCAGAGCTGAAAAACAGTCTGTCGTTACAGTTTTGATATCCAGGTCTCTTAGCACGAGGAAGGTCGAGTGCCTCTTCACATGATTAAGTCAGTTTAAAGACTCTTGGCTCGTACCCTTGGCCCACGGTTCCAACGGGTTGTTTCCCTTGATTTGCTGAAGCTCCTTAACTAGTTTGAAAACGAACCCTTCCCTAGGATACGAGCGGTAGCTACTTTTCTTCCACATCGTGGTTAGTCTTTGGAGTGTATTTACAGTGAGGATTTGGGTCACGCAAAATTTGATTACTTAAATGTCATCAGAATGTTCAGGGGCGCCTGGGTGGCTCAGTCAGTTAAGAGTCTGCCTTCGGGGACGCCTGGGTGGCTCAGTTGGTTGAGCAGCTGCCTTCGGCTCAGGTCATGATCCCAGCGTCCTGGGATCGAGTCCCACATCGGGCTCCTTGCTCGGCAGGGAGCCTGCTCCTCTCTCTACGTCTGCCTGCTTGTGTTCTCTCTCTGTTAAAATAAATAAATAAAATCTCTAAAAAAAAAAAAAAAAAAAAGAGTCTGCCTTCGGCTCAGGTCATGATCTCAGGGATCGAGTCCTGGGTCAGGCTCCCTGCTGAGCGGGGAGACTGCTTCTCCCTCCCCCTCTGCCTGCCCCAAGCTTATGCTCTCTCTCTCAACAAAATAAAATCTTAAAAAAAGACGTTCAGTCTTTTTTCTTGCAGTTCCTGGGAGTAGCTAAGGACCCACAATCTTAAACTACTTAAACATGTCCCCATATTTCCTCCTAGTCATTGTATATTTTAACTTTTACGTGTAAATCTTTTAATTTATCTAGAATTTTATTTGGGTGTGAGGTATGAAGAAAAGATCCTATTCCCTTTTTCAGCAGCATTTGCTGAGTAGCCCCCCCTCCCCAAATAACATACACCAGATCCCTGGGGGCTGCGGGCCTTTCCTGAACTTTCTCTTCTATTCCACTGATCTGTTGAGGCGCACGCCAGCACTGCGCTGCTTTCATTAAGATAGTTTTCTTTAAGACCTTAAATGCTGAAATACACAAAATCCTTTACGGTAAGCCTCCTCTAATGTTTGCCCATAATTCCTGTTTTACAGTTAATAACAGGCTTAAATGAGTGAAAAAAAAGTGCCCCAGTACTTCAGAGCCAGAAGCTGGCAAAGCGGGATTTGAATGGATCCAGTCGAACCCCAGAACCCACACACTGACCACTGTGCCTTCGGCCACTCCGGCCTAGGCCACGGAAGGAGCTGAAACTCACCTGAGGGTCACAGAGATTCTTACCGCACGCGCTAGGCCCAAACCCTCGGCCATCCATATCTGCCAGCGTCTACAAACATTCCTAAGTGGCAGTCGGAGGCATCCATCCACAGTTTAGGAAATTACAGCAGGGTCACAAATTGTTTCCATGTGACATGTGACACAGGTCATGCTGTCCTATCCAGATCCAGCTCATCCTTCAGAGCCCAGGTCAAGCCCTACTTAGTGAGCAAAGCCAGCTCCCAGCTTCTAGCGATCCTCCTGTCCCATCAGGACTACTCACCACCTGATGACCAAATGTCTTATTTTCTTGCTGACCTTCTACATTCTTTTTTTTTTTTAAAACATGACCCTAAGCTCCCTGGTAACTAGAGATTTTGTCTTCTAACTATTCGTCACACCACCGATACTCAATATATACTTGACCTCCACACTTGATTTTCAGTATCTGAGATGTTAGAATGCATAATCTCTGAAGGACCGCAAACTATTTCTAATGCTTTGGCAAATATATGAAGGACTAGTTAAAACTGGTTTAAAAGCACTTGCTTTGACAATCAATTTGTGTTCCTCTGACAAACGTATCTATTTCTACAACGTTTACCAAAACAAGGAGTGCCAACCAATTCTCTCAATGTTTTCCTTGGTTAATTTCAAGTCAGCCAAGATTTAAGAACCTCCTCGGTATAAGCACTAGAGTGACACAGGACCAATAACCTTCACCTCATGTGACAATTCTGATCCATGAGTGGAAAGTGCCTTTGGGGCCCTGCGTAGACGAATCATCGGAGATTCGTTTGCATAATTAGTAATGTCTACCATTGATGAGGAAACCCACGTTATCCATTTGCCATGTGTGATTTAAGGAAACGCACTGCCTTTCTAATAAAGTAACAACTTGATTCTCTCATATATAAACGAAAGAGAATCTTCATACAAGGAAATGCAGGTGGCCTGTGTCACCTGTCCTCTTGGCCTGCAAGACGCACCTTCTCCATGGGAACCGCTGGCCTGGCTACCATCTTGCTTTGCCTGCCTCTGCGGTACTCCGTGGCTCTGCCCTCTAGCTGCTGTGTGCCTAGCTTCTGCAGAAATGCTGTCCGTACGACACGGTACCCAGCGCTACGGTAGGTACTACACTTTTCAATGTCACTCCTCATCCTCTGTCCTCAGGCTCATGGTCCCCCCGAGTCCAGAACAAGGCCCTGATTATTAACAGAGTTTATCTTTTCCATTGAGACCGCTTCCACTCCCCGTGAACTTCAATTTATACCCGCTCAGCAGCTACGCGAGCGACCGCAGCTCCAGCCAACGTACCAGGGCTTCTGTTCCATTGACCGGCGTCAAAGTGAAAGCATTTGCAAAAAAGCGAAGCTGAAGGAAAGAAAAGAAGCGTCATTTTGGGGCGGGATAGGACAGAGTCCCAAAAGCATGATTCATTTATATATTCAAAAAGATAATCGGCATTTCTCTTCATAGGACATTTTTTAAGTACCGAAAGCTAAAGAAGTCTAAGAAAGAAATATCACTTAATCTCCACCCCTCTGAGCCAGCCACTTTTAACGTGGAGGCATAATTCCTTCTCCTCTTTTTCTTACACCTGCCGTAAGGGAGGGGCATTTTTTGCCCAAGAGAGAAACTTCCTATAAGTAGCATTTCCTAAGGTGTGCTGAAGGGTTGCTGGTGCTGCGAGATGCTCGACACACACGAGCAAGAACAGGGTTCCTGTTCCAGGAACAGGGTTCCATTGTGGCCACACAATGCACAGCCATCCCCTTCCTGGGGACGTTGAATGCATCTGGCCACATTGAGAGCTCCGGGAAATCCAGTTTAATATCACGTAACATGGGCTTCTCAAAATTACATCATCCTAGAACTCTCGGGAGCTTCGGTGCATGATCAAAGACACAGGCCCTTGCAGAGAAGCAGACACTCAGAGGGTGAGGCGGTGAGGATATCGGGTTGTAGGAAGTAGAGCTTACACACTGAGGAACTTCAAAATCCTCAAACGAAACGAAACTCTGCCACCTTCTGGTTCAACTCCTTAAGTCAGTTCCCAACCCTTAAATCATTTGGTCCCGGGCCGAAGAGCTGAAGTAAACCCGTGTGCGTCACTTACCAGCCATATGATGGGCAACAGCAGTGTCCACACAAAGGGAGGGAGAATCCCACAGGTCATATTGGTCACCATCGTCCCTGGGCACACCACGCTGGAATACAGACCCTGGGAGCACAGGGAGGAGCCATAATAAGATTCAGAGGCAGCGTACACGGACGCAGCCCATCCTCGGGCTCGTGAATAAGGGAGATCCGCAAATGAGCCAGGAAGCCGGGGCAGGAAGAATTTATGCTCTGAGCTGCCCCTGAATCTGGGCAAACCATTTTAGTGAAGGAATCGTGTCCAGAGGACTCAGGACGAGATGCGCTCAGGGTGCAAAGAGGAGTAAGACAAGGTCTCTGCTCTCCAGAAACTCACAGAACAAAGAATAACCCAGCTTGAAGCTGGAAGAGAAAAGGAGGATCTGGTTACTGGAGTTTGCCAGGTATTGGCTTAATTGAAGATTGTTTTATCAATCGTGATAAGCACTTCAGATAAAACAGACATCTACAATACAGTCTCTGCCTTCCAGAAGTTTCTGGTCTAGTAGAGAACAGACAGCTAACCCTAAAGCCTCTGTTTGTTCCCCTGCAGGGAGAGAAATGGCACACTCGTAGCTTGAGGTGGGACTCCTGTCATGAGCGGTGAACGAAGGGCCACGTGTGGTCCCACAGAGCCCCCCGCCCCCACACCTGAAGAGTTCTGCATCACGTCCTCAGCCCAGGTCCTGTCATTTTAGAAAGAGCAGCCCCCAAAACAGAGCCCAGTTAACGCAGAGCACGTGCTGCCAGGAAGGGCCCTGTGGGGGCTTTACTAACCCTTGGTGCACTGGGGTTGGTTTTATTAGTTGACTTAATTCAATTTTTACTACATTTTACCTTATGTAGCTATTCACCATTTTAACTCTAATTTTTATTACTTTTAATTTTCATTTTTCTTTCAAATGAAAATAGAAGTACCAGTGTAACACAAACAGTTCAGTGGGCAGAAAGCAACCTCAGCAAGAGAAGCCGGAGGATTTTTCTTCTTTTATTCGGGGCTGCAGAGGCGCCGCAGTACCTGACAGACGACCCGATCCCAGGGGGTCCCCTTGATTTACCAAAGGTCCTCCCAAGAGAGTAGCACATTTTTCCCCAGTGAGCTCAGGAAGATTTCTTATCCTGGGAGCCAGCCAGGAACAGCCAGGGACTCTTCAGTCCGGAGTAAAGACATCTGTGAACTGAAATCCAGGGTCTCTGACACCTGTGACATTCCGAGGTTGAGCGAAAAAAGAAACAAACAAAGAGGCCGCCTCATCCGAGAACCCGGTCCCCCCACATGTCACAAGGATCCGCTGTGACAGGCAACCCGAGCGTTGCTGTGAGAGGCGGGTGAGGGGTGATGATTAAACGCTAGCAGGGCGCCCGCATGGACCCGCAGCATTTCCAAGGACACAAGCCTTCAAGAGGATGTCGTTCTCTCTTCCTAAAAGCCAAGGAGGAAAAGCCATGGGCTGAAAACCAATCATACGGATTTTAGGAGACAGCAGTATTAGCTAAATCTCTCTTTCTCGTAAAAGATGAAATCCCAAAGCTTCTGACAATTAAGACTTAAGCGAAATCCCAGAGCATTTATGAAAAGTGACGCTAATCCACTCTGACCTTGTCCCCCAAAAGGAAGCTTCCAGAGAACAAGCAGTCGTGACAATTTTTGAAACGTCTCAAGAAACGTCGGAAGGAGGCTAACCACTGGACCGACACACTGAACTCAAACAGTAACAATAATAGTAATAATAACCCTAACGATGACGATAGCCAACATAAACACACGCAGGCACATGCACACACGTGTAGACCACACGCCTTCTGTCCACACAGGACCCCTGTGTACACACATGTACAGTCACAACACACACATATGCACACACCCACAAACGCAACATGCACAGACACTCCCCCCACTCACACTCACATGTGCACACGTGTGTGCGTGCACACAGCCACATTTTGAGACCTCAAGCTACTCTGAGTGCTTCCCACCATCCCCCTCATTCAACCCTCCCAGCAAATCTGGGAAGCAGGCACTATTTTTATCCCTACTTTTCAGAGGAGGAAACTGAGGCATTGAGAGAGGAAATAATCTGTCCAAGGACTCAAATCTGGCTCCAGGAGATGCTCTCAGGTTCTATTCTTAGGCCATCCTCTTCCCTAAGAGACAGGGTTCCAGGAGAGAGAGTTCTGATAAGACGTCCAATCCAGGATAAACCCAGTCGAGGCCATCACCGGAGGCTCTGACTGTGTCTGACGCATCACCAGAGAAGGTCTCACAAGGACAGACAACTTCCGGGTCACCTTTTTCTTTCTCCTTTCTCCTCAGCCCGAAGCCTGGCCCAGGGCCCTCAACACAGTAGGTCTTCTGTAAATATCAGTGGAATTACATTTGTCCACAGTCCCACACTCAAACAGCAGCGTCAAAGCAAATAAAGGAAAATGCGGTGGCAAAGACTGGAGATCTTCAGTGAAGGTCTTAGACTCGAGCAGGAGAGGCATCCGGCGAGCAATAAGCTGCAGACCAGAGGCCACAGGGAGCCGGCATGACCGGCAAGGGTTGCCTTCTCCACAGGAACACCCCTGAAAGCCGGAGCGCTCAGAGAGAGAGCTGGCATCTCGCAAAGATCACCGCTACCCACAGGGCTTTGTAACTGCCGACGGTCCGTGTCCAACACTGGGACGCAGCACGGTCAAGTGGGAAAACTCCAACCCATGGTCAGACAGCCCCGGGCTCAACTCTGAGCTCCACCATTAACTAGTTGCGTGACCTCTGGGTAAACCACCTAACCTCTCCAAACTGCGGTGTCTCCACGTGAAAACGGAAACACCCAGACATACGCTCACTGTGGCAGGAAAGGCACCACGCGACACACACAGGGAAGGGGTGCAGCCCCTCGGCCATCGTACGTGCTTAAGTAGGTACTGGCATCGCCAGTGGTGTCGTTCTGCCCGTAAACTACGGCTCGTGAAGAGATACAGAACGGTGGATGGACCCCGTGTACCCAGAAGGTCAGGAGCTAATTATCTCCGCCCCCCAACTTTTATGCTCACCAACTGTCAATCTCACTCACGGCCTCTGTTGTCCTCACAGCTATCCGGCTCGAGAAATGTTACCACATCTTCTAAGTGACAACAGTTCACAGAAAGCCAACCCCGTTACTAGGGAGTCAGTAGTACTCAGGAAACCACTGCCCGGTGGCCCCCGCCTCACCAAGCCCGGCCTCACCCGCGGGTTGAAGTTCCGGTTCAGTGCCACACTCAGCAGGTCAATGGCGTATTTGGAGGAGCTGTAGGGTTCCTGGCCTCGGCGGTGCTGGATGTCCTCAAGGTGGAAGTTAGATTTCCTTGCGTTGCGAGATGATGTCCAGATGAGCCGGGAAGGGCTGTCGCTGTGACAGAGGAGAGGTTCCAGTTCCCGAATCTGAGTGAGATTAAAAAAAAAAAGGAACAACCAAATGGACCAAGGTCTACTGGAGAAGTACAGGAGGACATCTATGAAGCCACATTCCTGGAGCTGAACAGGAATGTCATTGCTGGAGGGGCTACTCCAGACATGTGGGGGGTGGTGGCTACAGTGACTGCGGAGACCAGTTAGAGACATCGGTATGAACAGACGTTTACCTTCATAAAGATACAGATGGTTACATACAAAAATACTTACAGGTACTTAAGTATACCATGCACGTATGTCTCCCTGCTCCGTTAGTCTAGAAGCTACTGCTCTAGCAGCAGCAACAAGCAGCAGATCTTGGTCTCTAACACCACTGTCTAATAAGAGGAACCAGATCTTGCGGTGCCTGGGTGGCTAGTCGGTTAAGCATCCGCCCCTTGACTTAGGCTCAGGTCGTGAGCTCAGGGTCCTGGGATGGAGCCCTGTGTCGGGTTCCACGCTCAGCGGGGAGTCTGCTTGAGGATCCTCCCTCTGTTCAAGCTCTCGCTCTCTCTTTAAAATAAATATATCTTTAAAAAAAGTGGAACCAGATCTCCTTAGGGAAATGGCTGATTCTAGGACCGGGGCAGGAAATGTATCTGATGAGCCTGAAGCATCTTGTGCCAGAAAGAACACGCTCGAAACAGAAAATCACACCAAAGAGGCTATTGTCAGATATGCAGGATCCAAAGCAAAGAGCCCCCAATGGCCAAACTGAAATAATTTGGGTGAGAAAGTAAAGTAGTATTTCTAGCTCAAAGTAGAAAACACACATCCTCAAGCCCACAGGAATATAATAAGTGATTTTTGCAGCTTCATTGAGGTATACTTGACCAAGAAATGGTGGAGTAAAGCAATGGATGGAGAACAGACAAATCTCTCTTGCAGAAAAATTCTAAATAATTTATGCAGCTAATAGACCCTTTGGGGAGTCAAACACAACCCCTTCAGGGCGAGTACACATAATCCGTCTCTTCCAAAGAGTACAATATGGAAAGGGAGAGAAAAACAAAAAGAGAGACTTTACGATGAAAAACCTAACACTACCTCGAGCCAGGTGGTCACAGAGAACGTCAATGCTGACAAGTCACAGTGACCGCTCACACCGGGGATGTGATGTGACGAGAATGATATGTCACCTCTGCGGTCCTCCTCCCGCAAATACGTTACTCAAGTCTAACCCTGAGAAACACTTTGGACAGATCCCAACTGACGATGAATACCTCAGCCAGAATCCTCCAAATCTTCAAGATCGTGAGACACAAGGGAAGTCTGAGAAACTGTCACACCCAGGGGGAGCCTGAGGAGAGCGCTACGGTGTGTACTGCGGTATCCCAGAAGGGGTCGTAGAATGGACAAGGGGACATTAGGCAGAACGGAAGAAAGTTGAGTAAAGTTTGGACTTCCATTAATAATAAGGTATCAGTATTAGTTCTCCAACTGCAATAGTGTGGTAGAGAAAACTAGGGGTAGGAAGGAATACAGAACTCTCTGCACTAGCTTCGTCATAATTCTGTAAATCTAAAGCTATGCTAAAACAAAAACTGTATTAAAGAAAAATCTAGGAAAGTTTCCAGATGTGCTCCACATTTGCAACGAACAAGCAGGTCAAATGCAATCAAGATAAAACTCATACACGTGAGATTAAAGCAGTTACCGGGGTCCTGGGCTGTAATACTACACTGTGCTCGGAACGCCACGAAAACCACCTCGACTCTTCGTAACAACCGTCAAAGTTCGGTCACGTTACACCTAACCAAACTGGGGAGGGACGATCCGTCTATCCGATGCATTTATACCTGAACCCAGAGTTCAAGTTTGTGTTCCTTAAGAACTGGTAAGATTCTTAAACCTAATCTGATGGGAGTGGGAAGCATTCTAAGCCTTCTGATGATTTTACTTGATAAATCCATTCCAAAACCCCTGCTGATATGCCTCCCTGTATTGTGTATACACATACAATACACATATTTAGTATGTGTACTCTGTGTACACATATGTGTACTCAGGAGTGAGTGAGTACCACCAGTGATAAATGATGGGGGCTCACCCATCACTACTAGGCAGCTGGAATCTCTGATTCGTCTAACAGAGGCCCGAGCAAGGTTGGAATTAAGAGAGGAAGCAACCAAAGAAGATGCTGAGGATATAGTTGAAGTTATGAAATATAGCATGCTAGGAACTTATTCTGATGAGTTTGGGAACCTAGATTTTGAGCGATCCCAGCACGGTTCTGGAATGAGCAACAGATCAACAGCAAAAAGATTTATTTCTGCTCTCAACAACATTGCTGAAAGAACTTACAATAATTTATTTCAATTTCAACAACTTCGGCAGATTGCCAAAGAGCTAAACATTCAGGTTGCTGATTTTGAAAATTTTATTGGATCACTAAATGACCAAGGTTACCTCTTAAAAAAAGGCCCAAAGGTTTACCAGCTTCAAACTACGTAAAAGGACTACCAAACCAGCACCTCCTAGGATTATTAGCAGTTTAAAACCATCTCAGTAGTAAAGAATACGCTTAAAAAAAAAATATACTGTTTTCTAGAAAAGGACATGCTAAAAGTAATGTATTAGGAAAAGAGTATTAATTTAAAAAGTGAGAAAGGGGACGCCTGGGTGGCTCAGTTGGTTGAGCAGCTGCCTTCGGCTCAGGTCATGATCCCGGCGTCCTGGGATCGAGTCCCACATCAGGCTCCTTGCTCGCCGGGGAGCCTGCTTCTCTCTCTCTGCCTCTGCCTGCCTCTCTGCCTGCTTGTGTTCTCTCTCTGTTAAATGAATAAATAAAATCTTTAAAAAAAAATAAAATAAAATAAAAAAAATAAAGTCAGGTGCTTATTTTTTACAGCTTTTCTGAATGATTAAAAATAAATTGTTTATATTTTTAAATGATAAAAAAAAAAAAGGATACAGCAGGATAGGTGATGCCATCAGGACACCTGTGATCGTTGTGCCCATGGTCATGACTCTCCTCTGCCTTTCCCCCAACCCAGATGACTCAAATACCTGACCTTCCCAACAGGTTAATTTTTACACACTAGATTTGTCACAAAATTAATAGACTAGTAATAACTATCTTCTAGCATTAACAATTAGTTTAATAATTCAAAGAGAAGGCAAAGAACAAGTATTATAAAAAGAGTGGAAATACTAGATAATGGATCTGTGTAAAAGTATAAAGACAGACCAGACAAGAATTCAATCCCATTCTGACTTTATATTTTAATTAACTTTTGTCATTGAAAAAGTGACCACACCACATCGCACTGAATAGCACTAGTGGTTATAGAATGAAACCCCCTCATCCCGATATCCTGGAGCCCCAGTTCATCAAGGCAACGAGCGCTCCCAGTTTCATCGGTATCATTCCAGAACTAGTCTGTACGTTTATATACACTTCGTAAAGACAGATCTTCCTCTGTCCGCTTCTACAAACGAGATCACGCCATACATACAGCACCCTGCTGTCCGCATAAGTGCAAAACATTTACCCCATTTCTTTTAGTGGGTCCATAATGTGCAGCATCTGCCTACATCTGCATGTGCTGTAAATACAGGCGAGGGCTCAAAGAGTTCCAGTGTCGAGGGAAATGAGGATGAAGGTGAAGAGTGGCGGTGAAGAGAGAGGCGTCAGGAATACGGGCCCTGTGCAGGCCAACCCAGCACCGGGGAATAACAGGCCACGAGCGACGCGGGCGGGCATTACTTTGTCTAGACAGTAGAGTGCCCTCGGGGTCACACCCGAGCAAGAGCACAGAGCAGGCGAGGCCGACTATGCAGCTCGCGCTTACATTTACACGTGTGCCTGGACCTACAACTCACGGCACAGGTGCCGAAGAATCGGAGATCAAGATAGTAGGGGACAGGTTACGGATTCTGGTTTAACAGGGGCTTGCCCCCCTCCCCATCCTATCTGGCGCCAAGCCCAGTTTCAAAGACCGTTCGGAACAGGACTGGCACACTTCCTCACAGGTCTGTACATTGTTTCTGCAGGCACCTGTGTGTTTCTTTCTCACTTCGTCTCTGCTCTCTAGAATTGACATCAAAAGAAAAAAAAAAAGATGATCTATCAATTGAATGCTTCGGGGAAGCAATGTTTTCACAGAGTGCAGTCATCACTCTATCTCAATACTCATGGATTTCATGCTAGCCATAGATCTATGGGCTTCCCAAACAGGCCTGGGATGAGTCCACGCAAGCCTCTAGGATTACAGCACTAACGTGAGCTTCTTGAACCCGAAGTCTTTTTACCAGAATAAAGTGGCCAAAGACGTTGGTTTCAAACACCTCCTGGAGCCCGTCGGCAGTGACTTTATCTTCCTGGGTCAGCAGTCCTTCCGCTGTGGAGAATATATGAATCACTTTTCTGAAACAGAAGACCGTTACATGCCTTTTAAAAGCATCCTTAACTGAAGATACTGGAAAACACTCTCTGCCGCCCTCCCCTGCCCCAAAACTACATTTTCCTTGATCCTATAAAAATACCTATTTCTCAAGCTGTGTTAATATGCAGATATAAATAAGGCGCAAAAATGCTTCCTTTTCCCCAATTCAGAGAAGTGTTTACATTATAACTCACAGTACCCATTGGACCCTGACTCAAAAATATCTGCTGCTAAAACTCGTTTCACTTTTCTTCCACATCAGGTTGCAGGTGAACTTCTCTGGGGAAGTAACAGCCACACCAGGGAGAAAAAGTCTTCCCCGGCGCAGACTCATGGTTAACTGCCCAAGTCACACAGGTTGGTTTTTTTAACTGGGAATTCTTATAGCACCAAACAAATCACATTAACACGAAGATTTGCTGTGAGATCCATCGAGTCCATCAAGACCCATGTGCGTGTGCATGTGTGTGTGTGTGTGTGTGTGTGTGTGTGTAATGGAAGAGAAGTAAAACAAAAGTAGCAATGTAGGAAGAGAGCAGATACCTACTTACAAGTACACCAAGTCACAAGAGAAGATTTATTTCTCGCTGTAGGCTGTGGGCGAACATTGTTGGAAGCCACTGTGTTACTGAGTGTTGAGAATCTCCCCGGGGAGACCTTTGCTTCCACGCACCTGCCGCAGAGCTGGGAGATGCTCCCAAAGCAGCCGTTGCACTGACCACTCTGATGATCCCACTGACAACTCTGCCCAACTCTGAAATGTTCCTGCTACTGGACACATCCCGGCAGACTAGACATGGACGTTCCGAGGCACCAGGCCACTTGGGATGTCCTCGAGACTTTGAGCACCCTGAGTTCCAGGACCTACGCGCTCCCCGTCAAACACAGATGCAAGCCGTGTTGTCTTTATCCTTCTCCACCGCCCCTCAGCCCCCTCACTTAACCCCGAGGGTAAAACCAGGCAAAAACAAACAGATTCCTTCCACTCGGTTTATCGAGAAAATGGACATTACCTTGAAAACAGGCCAGAGAAAAGAGCTTTGATGTTCAGCTGTGGGTTGGGCATGATCCCAGCATTCAGATAGACATAGTCCAATCTCTGAAACCTGCAAGGAAAACACCAAGACAAGATTGTTAACGTCTTCCCTAGAGCAAGTGAGATAAAGAAAGCCCACGAAGGACAGAAAATGCTTCCTGGAGGGGACGCATGACACATGACGGTTACACCACTTAATTCCTCTCTCAACGCTGGTTCTTCGGCCACAGTAAATATTCGAGTATTCTTTTCTTGACAGTGGCTTCAAACAGAATTTGGGGAACTGTTATGGGCTTTGAAGTTAAATCTTTTTGGATCAAGACTCCTTCCAGCTTGGTCCTTCCAACCTCTGTCTACTAAACCCACTCTCCGTCTGCTCTTAGAAAGCTTTCTACTTTTTTTTTTTTTTTTTGCAAGATTCACAGCTTCCCTATTGATAAGTAAAATTTATATAATATTAGTAATGGCCCAACCTGAGCCATCAATGCTGGAACCTGAATGCACGTAAATCTACTAAAGCGACAGATCCATGTGGAAATCACCCACTGTCGGTGGCCAGGGACCCTGTGTCACAAAATGACGAGAGCTCACATGAATACAATGACGTTACAGAAGCTGATCAGGGGTCAAGCACTCTTGGAAAGCTCCCTCCAGGACACCCGCCATGGACAGAGCAGTGACATGCTGACTTGAGGGAGCTTTTTCATTTTCAAGCCTACATAAGCCTTAAAATAGTGTAGTGATCGTGGGCCAAGCCTGCCCTCATGATACTCACAGGCCCCGTGAATATTCAGAATATCTCCTACAATTCTATGCATTGCACTGTCCCCATGCCGTCTTCTGTACAGGCCGAGACAATGCGGGCCACGGCTACCTTAAGATACATCCACGTTACCAATACCAATCGCACACAAATATTTCTTGATCATTCTGTACGTAATTACCAGCCAAATGACTCTAATTACTAAACTTTCTGTTTAAAATGTTGATGTGGGGGCGCCTGGGTGGCTCAGCAGGTTAAAGCCTCGGCCTTTGGCTCAGGTCATGATCTCAGGGTCCTGAGATCAAGCCCCACATCAGGTTCTCTGCTCAGCAGGGAGCCTGCTTCCCCTCCTCTCTCTGCCTGCCTCTCTGCCTACTTGTGATCTCGCTCCTCTCTATCAAATAACTAAATAAAATCTTTAAAAAATAAAATAAAATAAAATAAAATAAAATGCTGATGTGGATACTACTGGGCCATAAAGTCATGCAGACCCATCTACTTTTTTCTTTATTTAAATTCAATTTAATTAAAATACAGTGTATTATTAGTTTCAGGGGGAGAATTTATGATTCATTAGTTGTGTATAACACCCAGTGCTCATTACATCACGTGTGCTCCTTAGTGCCCATCCCCCAGTTACCCCATCCCCCCCACCTCCCCTCCAGCAACAAACCCTCAGTTTGTTTCCTAGCGTTAAGAGTCTCTTCCTCTCCCCTACGTTCACCTGTTTTGTTTCTTAAATTCCACATAGGAGTGAGATCATATGATAATTGTCTTTCTCTGACTAATTTTGCTTAGCCTAATACCCTCTTGTTCCATCCACATCATTGCAAATGGCAAGACAGCATTTTTTTTTGGGCTGAGTAGTATTCCATTGTACAAATACACACCACATCTTTATCCAGTCATCTGTCGATGGAAATCTGGGCTCTTTCCATAGTTTGGCTATTGTAGATATTGCTGCTATAAACATTGGGGTGCAGATGCCCCTTTGGATCACTATTTCATTCTTTTTGATGGCTGAGTAGTATTCCATTGTGTATGTGTGTGTGTGTACACAGATACCACATCTTCTTTATTGATTTATCTGTCAGTGGACATCTGGGCTCTTTCCAGAGTTTGGCTATTACAGACATTGCCTCTATCAACATCGGTGTGGAATTCTTAGAAAATGTATTGTCAGCCCTAAAGGGTGACTGTGGAAGCAGCTGAAGCATTACCAGCATTCCTGGTCTTGGGCTACTCAGTGCAATAGCGTGGTATGAACAGGATCCCACGATCTCCTGGAGCAGGGCACAGGTTACGAGCTACGAAAGGATAAGGATGTAAGCCTCAATCCCCCTTCCTGCCTCAGGGGATTGCTAGTGCAAACATCCTGCTTCCCATGCCTGCCTCCCATGCCTGCCTCCTTGCGCTCCTCCATGTAGGGAAAGGTGCAGGCCTACTTTATGTCTTCAAGATGACTGCCATTCCTTTGTACTCCTTTCCCACACTTTGATGCTTCTGTCCTTGCTTTTCTGATTAAAAAAAAAAAAAAAGCTACACGCAGAATCCAGCTGCTGCCGCCCTCTCTCTCAGAGGCAGTCCCGAAGTCCACTCAGACCATGGTCTGAGAACTTTATTTCAGTGCATGATGACAACTGGGGTGCAGGTGCCCCTTCGGATCACTACGTTTGTATCTTTGGGGTAAATACCCAGGAGTGCAATTGCTGGGTCATAGGGTAGCTCTATTTTCAATTTCTTGAGGAACCTCTGTATTGTTTTCCAGAGCGGCTGCATCAGCACTGCATTCCCACCAACAGTGTAAGAGGGTTTCCCCTTTCTCCGCATCCCCGACCACATCTATCTTTTCCCAACTTGTTCATTCTAGCCATTCTGACTGGTGTGAGGTGGTATCTCACTGAGATTTTGATTTGTATTTCCCTGATGCCGAGTGACGTCGAGCATTTTCTCATGTGTCTATTGGCCTGGAATGAGCTATTCTTGATGGAGGATGAAGGTTCTTTTCTGCTAACGAGGAAATATCACTAAATCTATACAAAACAGAAAGAACTAGCTGAGAAGGTTCGGGGAAAGGAATGCCTGAAGCCTGATTTGAGCTCAAAACTTCTGTACGGACTCCAGGGTCTTTAACCTGGAGTCTTTAACCTCTAAACATTTCTTGGGCAGCTTCACAGACTTGGAAACTCAAGGTTATGGAAGAGCAGGGCATATGGAACCAGAAAACCTCCTCAGTTTTTTAGAAAGACAATGTGGCAGAATATTCTAGGAGAAATGAAATTTCACAAGAGGTTAAGGCTGAAACTAGAAGAGTGAAGAAAACCAGCTCTACCTTCCCTCTCTAACTTGTGCAATTGCAACAGGGAAATGCAAACAGGTTACCAATCCCCATACATAAAACACAGAGCTGTATTTTTCAGCAAATGCTTTTACCAAAAAGGCCTTCTGTGTTTTTACCATACTTCATTTTACTGTCCAAGGAAATAAAGCAGCTCTTGTTTCCTAAGGACCTCAATTACAAAAATGTTTGAAGGGACGCCTGGGTGGCTCAGTTGGATGGGCGACTGTCTTCGACTCAGGTCATTATCCTGGAGTCCCAGGATCGAGTCCCACATTGGGCTCCCTACTCAGCAGGGAGTCGGCTTCTCCTTCTGACCCTAACCCCCTCATGCTCTCTCTCTCTCTTTCAAATAAATAAATATTTGAAGGATATTTCTCTCTCGAATAAATAAAATCTTTTTAAAAAGTTTGAAAATTAATTATTCTGAATATCCTTAGGACTAAGAATGGACTAGTGTGGAGGTCCTGACCTTTTTGGATCATAAATTCTTCCTAGAATTTAAAAATAAAAATAAAGTATGCCCTCTTTCCCCAGAAAAAAATACATTGTGCACCTATATGAAATTTTGTGTATACTTTCTAGGGAGTTATACATCCAAGGACCCTATTCCTTCCTAAACCAAATATTTCTCAAACGTCTATTACACGCCAATTAACGTGCAGATGTGAACAAATCTTTATGGGCCTGTGGGGGGAAAACATCTCTGAAGAAATAGGGTGAGGATGTGGGTTCTCAGACCAACCCAACCAACGTCAAGTCCTACAACCTTCTTAGGGACCTGTCCAATCTACTTAACGAAGTTGTTACTTGGAGGAAAGATGCAAAAACTGTATTCAGAAAGGAGTTACCAGAATGTCCACACAACTAATCATACGTCACGGGGTACTCAAAGTAATCCTCATGAAACCATCGCAACTATGACTGAGTCTGAAAATGTGCTCCTGGGACACCACGGGTCACTCTGTTCGGATCTCCCCAGCACAACTTCTTACATTGCACCCGGGTCTTTTTAGGTTTTCTTCTTTCTCATTCTGTTCACTGCTGTCTGATGCAATCACGTGAGAGAAGACCCGTCCCCCAGAAGCATACCTTTGCTTGAGCTCCCCGGCGGCCCGGATGACCGACCGGAGGCTGCAGACATCCACCTGCACGACGCTGACCTCGGCGGCGGGGTGAGAGGCCAGCAGAGCCCCGCGGACGGCTTCCGCTTTGCCCACGTTCCTGCACGCCAGGCACAGGTGCAGCTCATCGTCCACCTCCAGCAGCCGCTTGCAGAGCGCGAGCCCAACGCCACTGCCGGGACAAATCAGAGACAGAACGTGCGTTCGTTCAGACGGGGCCACACAGGAGGCATTGCTCTCTGGGTCAGAAAACTGCCTTTGTCAACATGAGCCCCCATGAGGGGCCCAGGCAGAGGAAACAAGACTCGAGAATTTCAAAGAAGGGCCACCCCCCCACACACACACCCACACACACACCCACACACACGCAACTTGAATAGTCACTCGCTCAGGACGCTGTCTAGTTTGTGTATTCTCTCATTTTGCAAAACCCCGAACACACAAGTGCACTGCGCAGGAGAGCTGTCTTTTCATCCCGCGGTTTGCATTTCGTACTTGCTATGACGCTCGTGAAAGGGAGTCAGTATATCACCATTAAGAGATGAGAAGGGCCTCGTACTAGCCGTTTCCTGCGTGCATGTTTTACTTTACTGTCTACTTACTCAAGGGCAAGGGCTCTACTACCCGTTGGTGTTGCTGCCACCATCCAGAGCTTGAGCAATTCCCGATACGGAACGGATGGATCTTTCAGTAACACAGCATGAGCCAGGTCCCTCTCAGTTACTATGATCAAATAACCAACAGGAAGAGAACCAACTCCACGGGATTAAGTAGCAGGTAAGAAGAGGAAACATAAGATGGGCACCGGGAAAGAGCAGGAGGATGAGGGCACAAGTCAAAGACAGATAAACTACATCCGAAATGGCATTTGAAACCGCACAGTAAATGAGGACACCACTCAGACCCGCTGGGCTGAGCGCAACCAAAGTCTGGGCCTTGCCAGCAGAGCATCAAATATATTTACGTTTATGCCTCCTCACTTGAGAATAATAGTTCTTTACAATAAATATCCAAGTGTGCACATCACCATATACGTAGAAGAAAGAAACACACAAAACAGTTGTGACTCACTGACAAGACTGCAGCTTAGGAAGCACCCTATCCATTGTTCTGGGCACCCCTGTCCCCTGGCACGCTGGCTGGGCTAATATGGTAACGCAGAGCAGATGATTTTAGATGACATTTGACACATCCTCTGCCTTCATCCTTAAAACCTCCCGCTGAAACAGGCAGAAGAATGGCTTGGTTGGTGTCATCCTCCCCACATTTTTCTCGAAGTGTGGATGAGAAGTAAAAGCAGAGGACAGAAGAGGCCAAGGGTCCACAGGGGCAGCCCCGGAATAATTAGGAACTGGCGGTAATGGCTATTTGCACTCCTGCCACGCCTCACCAGGGAGAGGGTTACTTTTATAAGAGCGTGTCTAGGTGTCTAGCTCCGTGCTGGATGGAAGGCCACCTCCGTCCCTCCGTCCCCGGCCCCCACCCCGCTCCACCGCTCGTGAGTGTTGAAACTTATCTGGGGTGCAAAGTCCTACACAGATACGGCCCCGGGAGCACTCCACGGTCGCCACGCTAAGCGCCGGGCACTGCGGTCGACACGGACCAGCTGCTGGAGGAGGCGCGGTCCGCGTGGGAAGGGACCTCGTCCATCAGCAGGACCCCGGCGACGCTCCAGCTTTCCTTTCCGCCGTCACGTTTAATTCCAGCACGGGTTACCGAGCGCCTCGAGCCGCCGGACGCGCGGACGGGGACCCGGGGACAGCGGGACAGGGGCTCGCGCGAGGCCCCACCGGGCAAGGCCGGGGACGCGCGCTCCCAGGGGCGGGCGCCGGCGGTGGGGCGGACGCCGGCGGTGGTCCGGCCACGTACTTTCTGCTCCCTGCGACCCCTGACCCGCCGTCGCGGCCGCCGAGGACGCCTCACCTGCTGGCCCCGGTGACCAACACCACTCTCCGCATGGTCTCCCTGCCCACCGCCGAGCCGCGCAGCCGTGGCTCGCCAACGCCTCCGGAGCGGACCAAACCAGGCCACGCCCACGCCGCCGCTATCCAATCAGAGCCCAGAAGGGCTCCGGCTCCCCTTGCGTCATCGACTTCACGCTGGGCCCTCCAATCGCGACCCGCGGTGCGCTTCCGGAGCCGGGGCCGGGGTGGGGTGAGGTAGGCCGAGGGGCGGAGCCGGGCCCGAGCCAATCCAGACTCTCCTGGTCCCTAGGCGGTGCAGGTGAGCGGGAGGACCGGCCCAACTCCGTCAGAACCCGTGGGTTGCGGGGCGGGGTGTTCCCCAGCGAGGACAATGAGGCAGGATTCCTGGCACACAGGAGATATCAACCTGCCACTCTGTTGCAGGAAGGTGTCAGGATATTTGCACAAGAACGCCTTAATTTTAGAGGCAAGGTTTGGGTCTAGGAATTAAAGTTTGGGCTTTATCGTCTACTTTGTTTTCCACATCTTTTTGGAAGTGTAGATCCAGGCACTGTGCCACTTTACAGACCAACTTCTGATCCCAGGCCAGCTCTTTCTCTTTAAAGAATTATCTTTGGAAAAATGAACATTGATTTCACTAAAACTTTTATGTAGAATCTTGCACGAACTACCAATTTTCAAAATTTGGAACATGGCATGAATCAGAGTACACATCATCACAGGACCTGGTGAGCGGTGTGCCATAAGCTCCTACTTCAGTGTTTCTCCAACTCTGTGGTAAAGGACCCGTTTTGTTTTTCTAAGCCATCCCAGATGGGTACTTTTGGAAAATACAATAATAATGCATTATTAGAAAAATGAAATAAAAAGCAAAGGATGCAACATACAAGCCCCAATTTTTTTATTATCAGATACAACGCATAAAAGAATCTTCTGCCAAACTGCTACTAAAGTTTCTAAGGCTTACTCTAGGTTTCTATATTTATCCTGCATTGGTAACAAGGTGACCATCGCTAGTCTAGGTTCACGATAAGTAACTCCACACCTCATGCCCCTAACTCTAGGGAATATACTTTAATCTATTTCATGGCCTCTTTCAGAGTTTCAATTATTTATGCACAGCAACGATCCCTGAGCAATGTGAGACTGATATAATTTATACTGGCTTTTGAAATCATAGAGGTCTTGATTAATTGATATTGTAACAACGCTCCAACTTGCTTCAAGTTCATGCACTCCTTCCTTGCTGACCTAAGTCCTTTGATCTGCAACAGAACTAACCTACTTTCCTTTGAGATTTGCAGACCACTGGTCTTAGGAGGGAAGAAGCAAACTTTTCCAGGAGACAAGGTCTACGTTCAAAAACAGCTGCCACGGAAACCAACCAGCGTGTCTGTTCAGGGTCATGTCGACATACAGCTAACCACCTAGGCACCTGCTTCTCTTCCATGCAGTATCCTCTGCTCTCCCCACCCCCTGCTTTTCCCATGCCTTCTCCTTTAAAACCCTCCACCTTCGCCCAGATGGGGAAGATGGTCTTTGAGGAGCCATTCCACCGCCTTCCCAGGTTGCAGGCTTCCTGAATAAAGCAACCTTTGCTTTCCCACCATCACTTGTCTCTCGAGTGTTGGTTTCGAGTGGCAAGCAGCCAAACCTGAGTTCAGAACCGGTTCTCTGTCCAGGAATAATATCAACTACTTTAGTAATACTTTATCTTATACCCAGAAAATTATATCCAAAAATAAATCCAGTTATTTTAATATTAGATTCCTAAATCATTCCAACATCTTTATTGTTATCTGGGTGGAACTCAGCTCCTACCCTTATCCCACTTTCAACTGTTCTAAAGAGACCACACTTTAACAATATTTTCTGGGAGTCCTAGAGTAAAATTAACCCGTCTTTACAGTTTAGACCCAAAGACTCCTTTTAAAGTGTCCTAGGGCTCAGAAGTGGCACGTAGAAGGAATGAGAGTAGTGGGGCTGTCCTATGAAATACTCATTCCCACGAAGACGTGGGAGGGCCCAGGCTCTGGAGATTCAGCATCACCCCAATTCGGGGATGCCAGCCGGTATCGGACCCACTGTGAGTTAAGTGAAGACAGGAAGACCAGAGCTGCTGTCTCCTACGAGCATGATGTCCATCAAGTCCAAGTTAGGAAGGCTTGCTCTTTGCTTCCCTCTTTCAATTCAGGTTGGACCTTTCAAGGTTCTTCAACCTTCCCAGGACGGGCTAAAGCACTAGACATGCCAGAGAAGCCAGGAGAATAGAAATCTGTTGAAACAGATGGCATGAAATTTTGTATTTTAAAAATATTTAATCACACGTAGGACACCTCAGTAATGGTCATAATATGTAGTTTACTGATAGATGAGTAACTATGGCTTTCATCGTCCCAAACTAGTCATCTTGAGTTTATACTGTTTCGTGGGCTGTTTTCCTGGAAACCAGAAGAAGAACCTGGTACACAACGATCTCATTTATCTCTAATGACCCTTGGCCCCACTCCTACCTTTGATTATTTATTGCCTTATAAATTTGCCTCTACCCTAAATGCTGAAACCGATCTCTGGTTCTTTTGGTGGTGCCTGAAACAGTCCTTAGGTAGACAAAGATGAGTACCTTTAGCAGCTGGGACAGAGCTCTATTCTGGGTCCTTAGAAACCTCTCCAGAATGGACTTGCCTCTGGTTTACAAATGGGCAAAAGAAAGCTGCATGGGGCCATGTAGCTCTTCTCGTGGGTATCTTTCATCCATCTCCTCTTCAAATCACTATACATTCAGCCTGGCCCAAACCTACTCTGAGAGTGGGATTTTACCCATTTCGCTGGATAGGAAGAAGTACATATGTTGCTCATACATAAGGAGAAGATAAGTGTGTACACTTCTTTTTCAAATACAAAATGAACATAAAATTCTAAGCGGCAATAAATTAGTAACAAACTACATACTCAGATAAATACATAGCCTATAGATGCCATATAGTGTACAAATACATATCATGTATACCTTCCTTTAAAGCTTGACATGTGTTGACAATACAATTGTATTTCTGAATATCTCTGCTCTTCCTGTTTACTCTTTTTCTCCTTTGCCTCCAATCCCAATCCCACACGCACAGACACTTTAATCCCTGGCCTTTAGCCCTGGAATCAAACCAGACACTCTTGAGAGTCAGACGGTGCCTTCGTGAGTTATTTTTGTCCTCTGTGTATTCTCTGGGAATTTATATCCATTCTCTTATCTATCACAGCCATTGCTGAAAAAATACATAATTATTCAGAAAAGTAAAAGTATAAATACATTCTTCAGGGACCAAGTAAGAAATATGTTTTTTCTTTGGGGAAGAGGGTGGTTCATCTGAATTTCTCTTAGGAATACAGACTGGGTCTGTATCCTGGTTGTTCATAGTTTGTATTGCTTTTTGTATGCCTGGGTGGTCTTGAGTCAGATGACGTGTGGATTTAGAAGAGATTTCTATGTATCAAACAAGAGCACTTCATAACGACAACCATAAAGCATCTGCAATTAATTCTGGGCTGGAGGATCCAGAACTAGACTAATGTGATGACCCAGAATCCCAATCTCTAGGATGTTTGGATGTGTTGGAGACCAAGATGCTTTTCCTCCAATAAACAGTCAAGTAAAATGTGAGAGGCCTGTGTAAGTAACCCCTCTGTTGGATATCCCCCAACAAACAGGCATGCCCACCACGTACACCGCACACTTCTCTGGCTCCGCCCCGGGGTCCCGTCAGGTCTCCAGAAAGACTGGAAGATAACCAAGCCCAGAACTGGTGCTGGTGACACAGAAAGAAGGATCCATCAGTAGCATATTTCTTTAATCATTGTTATTTACAATTTATCATCTGACAGACTTACAGAGAATAAATAAAGAAAAGAAAATATACAATGGGTATCTTGTTTCTTTTTCTAATACAGAGAACTTTTATGTACTCTATTTTGGAATGACTAGGATAGTTTTAAGCAGGGATCAGTTGGTTTGCTCTTTGCCCCTTGCTAAGACACATCGTCCTCCAAAGCCTACGAAACAAGGCCCAGACATTCACTCCTCATAGGAAGAGTGAGCCATGTTGGTTCAGAAACTCAATCCTCAGAAAAGGTTAGCAGAGAACAGGGTAGAAGAACGGGATATCGTGAGTAGGAAAGGACATAAAATGAATAGGCTAGGTTACAAACTCTTGGGTGTGTTTGCGAGAATCCTACCCAATTCCAACTATTTTTAAGCCTCTTTTCAAGAAAACAGGTGATCGCCTATAGCATTGTGCTTTCCCTTGAGTCTCTTTGCAAATTCTTCCCTCAGATGCTTTTGGGAATGTGGGTTAGCACAGGCTAGCTGGGGACTCTGATTCTTCTCCTTTTGGGGTCCTTGACAGGTGTCTGCTGGAGAAACCAGAAAGTTTGTTTCAAATAGGCTGGGTTTGCAGCCAGAGTCCCTCCCTGCTCTTGAAGGAGTGCCTTGTAGAAAACTGCCTTGCACTGCCATCTAACTACCCCAAAGAATGATACAGATCTCCATAGATCTATTTCATCCTTAGAAACTATGCGAATGGGGAATGTACTGCACCAGGTACGAGCCTGGGCACTTTTCTCTCTTTCTTCGTTGGAAAATAAACCCTCTGCATTATGGCAAAGCAGTTCTCCCTAAATTTCATCCCAGTTATGCTGGATGACAAGTTTCGGTTTCTGTCTTTTATTCATTCCAAAACAACACTCAGTGAATATTTGTTGGGTGCTCGCCACGTGCTTGGAACTTGACAGGACATGCGGCAGGCAGTGTGAGCCCAGTAAGTAACCGTCTTGTGACCCACAAATAGGGCAGGTGAAAGATACCATCACAAAATTCACAGCTGTTTCAGTTCCTCACCCCCAGGTTATTTCTGTGTTTACATTTAATTTGGTCCAACGTAGCTGTTACTCCACTTAAGAACTGATATTTAGGCAAATGAAATGTCTCTACCATTCTGGACTTTGTGTTTCATCACACATTAGAGGACTCTATGCCATTGTACTCTATTCCTTCCAGAAGCCAGCCCAGGCGCCATTAACTAAGTGCCACCTAGCTCTTGACCAAATACTGGTTTATCCTAAGTCCCCCGCTTGCCACCAGTATAAACCCTACTCACTTATAGGAACTGCAGGAACCATCTAGAACGACCCACTCCTGACTCTCTAGTCAGCAAGATCCATGCAGGTCCCACTGTCCCTGTGTTTCCAAATCCTTCTAAGTTGTTCCTGGATTGTTCCAGATGCTAAGTAGCCAAACTAGTCAGAAAAGGTAGAAGCAGTCTAGGCAAGATATTGCTCTTTGATAAAAGAACAGATTGATTTGTTATAGTCTCTTTAGAATTTTGTAGACTTGTATCCAGATACATCAAAGCAAGGCCAGGTTACAAATCAGAAAGGGATGAAGTATCCAGAAACTAAATAAATACATGTTTAAAAAAAAAAAAAGAACCAGTGAAATCTGAGTAAGGTCTAGTTAATAATATTACAAACGTCAATCTTCTGAGTTTGAAAACAGACAATGGTTATGGAAGATGTTATCAATGGGGAAAGCCTGGTGTTAGGGTAAGGCTACTCTGCTATTTTCTCAACTTCTTGCGAGTCTTAAAAGTATTTCAAAATAACAAATTAAAAAAAAAAGATACAGCAAGTAAATAACTACCCACCACTTGTCTGCCACCAAGCAATGCAGCTAATTGTGCCAGAGAACTCAAAATGCCAGAAATCCAATCACCGTTAACTATTCTGATCTCTTTCCATCTTGATTCAGCATTCCAAGACATTTACCAAGTGGAAAAGACATTCATCTGTTTCTATAAAAATGTTGAATTTCAATCGGAAGGATTTCCCAGCATAGATCAGGATCTGTAACTTCCAGAAATATTTAGAGACCTACCATATGCCCTGCTGGAAGTCAGAGGTCTTACTGAAGAGACCAAGATGGCAGGTATATAAATTCAAGTTCGGATCAAAGACTTAATAGCCATATGTTGGAGTAATCTAAGCCCTAACTGTAAATTTCTTCTTCTTCCTCTTCTTCTTCTTTTTTTTTTTTTTTTTTTTCAGTTTTGGGCAAAACAGATGCTGTTCTGTTTTAGAATATTTCCTTGGAACATCTTCCTCTGTCCCTCTTGCAGACACACCCCTTCTTCTGTTCCCTGTTACTCAAAACACATGGCTTAGCCCCACATCATGGCTTTCTTGTGGGAAGTCTGGATGGGATAGAAAAACACATGGTTCCAACATGGCCCATACCCCTTTGCACAGATAACAAGCAAGACTTAGTCTTGTCTAACTTCAGCCTGTGGTTTCAATGTTTCTTGTGGCCTTTCTGGGCACAGCAATGATGGGCATTATTTAAAATGGATTTGGTTAGCAGAAGCAAGAGAAGGGGAAAAAAGACCCATGAAATGCCATAAATTCCCTATCTCTGGTCTTCATTTCCAAAGTGGCACTTGGGAACCAGTCCAGGCAAAGGGTTGATTTCTTCCCACCACCAGGATCCGCAGCACGTGCAGGGATCCAGAAGCCATAGCAGCTCTAACGACCCTCCCACCACAGCCCCCCCAACCAAGAAGACCCTTCCCTGATGGTTGCTTACGTGTTTCTGTCAGGACTTGCCCTTCCTGAAGACTCTGGAAAGCTCCCCTCCTTTTCATACACTGCACCTGTCTTTTCATTTTTTAATAAATACTTTCATAATCTCTATCATCCAGAATTCCTTTCTCTGCACGTAGTTATCCTTTATCTTCAAGACACTTGCTTTTTCTGCCCTCCCTCAGACCTCTCTTCAGAGATTCGTGCTCCTGCTTCAGAACGGATTCCCACCTGCGCTGCCTGTTTCTACCTCCCCACCCTGCCCCTGCCCTGCGTCCTTCGTAGTACCCTCCCTTACGTCTCTTTGTGTCGCCTCCTCTCTGGTCCCCACCCGCCTCCCCCGCTCAGCCATGTGCCCTTTCACGGCTTCATTTTTGACCCCACTTCCGTACAATGCTCTTTGTGACACTGTCTCGTGCACTTGCAAGGGACCTTTCCACGGCCCGACAACCACATTCTCTCCCCGGTGCCCCCTCTCACTTCAGATCTCGCCTGATCGCATCCGTGTCCAGACGGCACACCAAGCAGTGGGCCTAGTGGTCAGCTCACTCACCAGCAAAAGTATCAATTTAAATCTGCCGTTCCACAAACACAGTCTGGACATAAACTATTTCGCCTGTGCCATGGAGAGGACGACTCACTACACGCTAGCAAAGCCCCATGGTTGCCTCTCCCTTTTCCTGTGTCGCTTCCTAAAACTTCCCAGCTACATTCTTCTCGTCGAGGTTGGAGCTACTTTTAAATTGGACGTGCTCGGCCTGCACCGGGTCCTCTCCTGGGTCGCTTGGGTCTGTGCGGTGAGGCTCTGTGGGCCCGCCCAGGCTAGACGCCAGACCCGTGTCCAGGATAGGGGAGGCTCAGAACCGGAAAACAAGTGTCCTCCTCCCAGGACAGGGTCACCGTACGGGACAAGGCACACTTGCCAGCCACTTGAAACAGATCACTCAGTGACTCAAGGCCTGGAAAATCCAGACACACTAAGTTGATTCTCAGTATGATTTTTTTTTTTATATGGGATGATGGAATGCAGTGAGTTGAGGCAGAAAGGGAAAAAGAAAGAAGTGGAGAGATGAGGCAAAGATGGTGAAGTGATGTTGTCTAGTCTTGTCACACAAGACGTCGTGGGCACGGTGTGCACGGAGGCCTCCCAGAGGCAGGCGGATGGAGGAGGATAGCCCTGATTCTACTGAAGCGAGGTGATTTAAGTTTTCCATGGGACAGGGGCAGGGGGTGCCTGGATGAAACACGACTGTGAGGGTGTTTCCAGACGGTGTTAGCTTTTGAATGGGTGCACTGAGTGGAGCGTACTGCTCTCTTCCCTGGGGGGTGGGGGGGGTGCTCATCAAATCCCCTGAGGGGGGGAATAGATAGAAAAACATGGAGGAAGGGGGAATTGGCGCTCTCTGCCTGACCGCTGAGCTAGAACATCTCCTGCCCTCTGTTTCTCAAAACCTTTCCTGGGTCTGCAGCTTGCAGGAGGCAGATGGTGAGACCCTGAGGCTCCATAACCACGTGGGCCAATCCCTTATAAATTATCTATGTGTAGATATCCTATTGGTTCTGTTTCCCTAGAGAGCTCTCTAATACATGAAGTTATCCCCGGTCCTGAAGGTAGAGGATGGGGGATAAGAACATGTCCGGCCCTCCCCATATGGACTGAGACTGGGTCTGTGGACGCGCCTGGAAACATTTGGAAGCACTGGACCCGTGGCAGCCGCGACCCTTACTGTTATAGGAAGTTCCCTGCTCGACGCCCCCTGCTGACCACGATTTTCAGAGCAGGAGAGGACCAGATCCGGAAACCCCTATCAACTGCAGATCGTTACCCAACCAGCCCTGCACGTATCACGACTGGGAGAGGCTTCAAGACCCTCTAATCCAACGTCCTCATTTTGCAGATAGGGAAACGGAAGTCCAGAAAGGTGAAGTGACTTGTCCAAGGTGACACGCGTGGCCTGGGGCAGAGTAGGACGGAAGTTGCCAAACTAACTCCCCCACCTACAATCGCCGCAGAATGAGTCCTGGGAGAGACTGGAGCCCAGAGTCAAAGGGCAGCGATGGGGGCAGGTATTTGCCAGGGTCACAGGACCATGGGTGGGGGGAGATCCGGGAACTTCGCTTCTGCGGTAGCCTGGAGCGAGGCCGAAGGCTGACCGAGGGGGAACAGCCAAGTCCCTGAGCGACTGTGCACAAGGCGGACCAGCTGAGGGCTCCAGCAGCGGACCCAAGGGCTCAAGGCTATTTCTTCCGAGCCTGGGAAGTTTCTTCTGTTAAGTTTTTCCTGTTTCTCCTCAGCGGGAGCTGAGAGGCCTCCTCTCCTGCTTCCCACTAAATTTGAGCCTTCGTGGAGCATAGAGCTCACAGACTGCTCTGAGGGGACTCACTTGACAGCATGTCAGTCTCCACGAACTCGGAGCCCAGACCTTCCCGATTTCTCTTCTGCCGCCCACACGACCCCAGAGTGGGGTCGAAGCAGGAGCAGGGAATGACTTCTCTATTGCGCTCACCCCGTGTCTCTCCGAAATCAAGGGCTCTTAGGGAGAAAAGGACGTTAAATACTGTCTCATACGACCTTGTGTTGGAAAGCCTACATCTGAAGCCCTTCAGGGACACGTTCCCCGCCCCCGCCCCCTGGAGGTGGCCCGTCCACCCTCTGTCTTCTGTGGACTGGGCTTTCTCTAACAAGGAGCAGAAGTCTGTCTGCTTGTAACTTTCCCTCCTTGGCCCTCTTTGGTCAACATTCTGGAAACATGCAGATCTTCTCCCTATTATGCACGACCTTCACGAGGGGTCCCCTAGGGGATACGTCCGCCCAAAGAGCTGCAAGACTTAGAGAAGATGAACCCAAGGGCCTGTGATCCAGACATCAAAACACCAGGCTTGACGGATTCAAAACCAGGCTCGCACCGAAACACACACCTGGAAACACCTGAACAAGAAGAGGACCCTCTGCAGAAATCCCAGGTGAACAGCACACCTGCTACCTGTCCTCCAGACGTCTTTTCCTATGTCCATTCTCTGTTCGAGAATCCTCCGGTGCACAAGGTACTTTTTTGGCGAGTGACAGTTCCCCTTCGCACAGCCTTGCGGTAGGCGTTCTCCCTAGGCACATCCTCTGTGTCACCTATGCATACAGACCATATAGACCTTACCCTCGACCCCTGCCCACGAATGAACAAAACACTCACTCCGAGGACGGGGGGGGGGGGGGTTTCAAGCACGCATCATACGGGAGAGGGAAACGCAGACGGTAGGACACATCCAGGGGGCCAAATTAGGAAACCAAGAAATCTATGGTCAGTTGCTGAATACCAACCACTCCATCCCGTTCTCCACACTTACTGAGTGTTTTCCCTCAGCCTCATCTCATGTTTCCTAAGACACTAGTATTCTTCAAGTTTTTCATTCAGAAAATACGTTTTAAAAGGTGACATGGGAAAAATATTGTAGCATCTGCACATTTATAAACATAGCATATTTAACCTTTATAAATTATCTAAATTGTCTAGCCTGCTATCCAACACTTCGGTATATTAGGTAAGATTTCTTTACTAGATTTTCTCTGCCCTAGGCTTTTTTTTTTTTTCTTTTTTTAGTTCTTTAATGTAAAAAAAAAAAAAAGAGTATATATGGGTCAGGGGTAGAGAGTGAGGGAGTGGAGTGAAGGGAGGCCGGGGACAGAGAGAGAAACCAACAAGCCTCCGTCTCCCAGACCCATTCAATGTCCAGATGGAGTGGCTTAGGCGTGGGTGAGTGGTAGGTCTCGCGAGAAGGACCTGGGCCATGGGAATGTCGCCAGGCAGTGACAGCATCATTCGTCCCCTTGTTGAAGGAGCAGGAGGTGGATTTCCTGGAACGAAGGACGGTGCTTGGTGTCTCTTCTCCAGCAGCTGAGCATCAGCTTATACACAGAGTCAGGGCAGATGGCAGGCTGGGGGAGGTACGTCTTGGAAAACAAAAGCGCACAGAAAACAAGAGTGTTAAGAAGAAGGGGAAAAAGGAAGTGTAGCTGCATTATGGTTTTATGTGCCTCCCTCCCTGCTTGAATGTGATAACTGAAGCAGGTGTGGTGTCCGTCCTTCCCGCTCCCGGCTCGGTCCCTGTCCCCTTCCCTTGTGCCTCGCTGTCTGGACCAGGATGTCCTGATGAACCACGCTGAGGTCCCTACCATCACGCAAAAGATGAAGCTGAAGCAAAAAGAGGTCTCAGGCTGGAAAGCAAATGGTTAGAACACGAAACCCTCTGTTGATGGCCGTCGCCCGTTGAGGTCAATCTTGGCCGAGTCGATCATGGCGGGGGCGGGGGGGGCGGCAAGTGTTATTGCCTCAGCTCCGCCACTGGCATAGGACGCTAGCCGGACACAGACACTGCGATGTAGCCATATCGCTCCCGTCACGGTCTCTGTGACCCCCTCCCCCAGACTGGACCACGGAGAGGAGGGTGCCGACCACAGAGCCCACCTCGCAGCTGATAGGGTTGAGAAGTGACTGTCCCTGCACTCCAATGGCAAACGCTCAAAATGTGAACACTGAAACGTTAGTAATGAAACTTAAAGTGATTAAATGTTACAAAAGGTAATCAAGTATAAATATGATAAATTATGTTTAGTAATTAAGGTATTTGATTTAATAAACATTTATTGACCATTTAAACTTACACCTATAGGTGAAAAGTTTACTCAGCGTATAATGGTAATTGATTTTGACCTTGGCTTCACTCAAACACTTCACTATCTGACCGTTGGGTGGTCAGTGAAAATATATTTAGTTCACTACTAATTTTTAATATTAAGCTGAGTATTCAAAAATAAATGAGAAAAAAAATAAAATCCTGGAGACTATTAGAAATTAAAACAAAACTAGGTCAACCTGAGGTCATGACAGATTAGTCCAGGAGAAAAACCATTTTTTCCCTTAGTCCACTCACTTATCTCTGCACGCAGGCGTAAATTTGAACTTTGTCATGGTAAGAAAGCAATTATTTTTATGACCAAGATAGATAATTCAGATCCCCTCTTCCCAAAATCTCTAGAGTGTCAAGATAAAATGAAATTCCAGGACGTATCCCTCTTATTTTCAACCTGCATATTGTCTTATCGCTTATCATTCACTTATCTTTTGCTTGCTTCGATGTATTTAAACCATCAGAGAATTGAAATTTTATTTTGGGCAAGAGCCCAAATTCTCCCCATCCCCAGCTGTTGGCTTGAGCTACCATGCTCGAGGGCGCCGTGGCCAGGCCGCTGTGGGGAGATCCAGTGCTCCAACCGCACCAGCAAGCCCTAAGTCCTACATCTCACAGGGATTTCACAGACTGAGCCAGCCAAAGAAATCTTCGAGTATCCTGACCGGAAAATGGGATCCTTGTCGGCGCCGGAATCTAGCTTTTCCTGAGTTCTGAGAGGCCACGGTCCAGGATGCACCTAATCGTCTCTGGGCATGTAAGTCTAGAAACATTGCTAAATATTTAGTCCAAACCGAACTGTTAACCCCTGCCAATAAATCCCTTATTCACTTTTAAACTTATATTTCTGTCCTTATATATTTCAGCCAGGAGGACGAACCACACAGTCTAGATCCAGGAACAGAACACGAGAGAGAAGATTTTGTTTCCTGCTATCTCTGAACCGGGGAAAAACCTGACGTAACTAACCCCTTGTGTCGTCCAGGGATCATGGGTTGCCGTACAGCTGGCCGGGAGGGAGCAGGGGTTCCTCTCAGTCTTTCACATCATCTGGATAATTAGCGACCAAAGGCTGCCATCCGGGTGGCTCATCTTCCGGCTCAGGCTAACCTGCTAAGTCAGGGCTTTCTTCCTCTCGCCTTCCGGAGCACCCAGATCCAGACCCGGCCAACCCCAGCCGTTCTCACCTGCCTCCCTTGGTCCCGGAAGAACTCTCCAGTATTCTCAATGACCTGCTCATCTGACAGCTGGGAATAGGGCTGCTCCTGGCAAAAGGTGAACGTCTCCCACAGAGTCACCCCAAAGGCCCACACGTCGCTCGCTGTCGTGAATTTGCCCTGTTTACGCAAAGAAAAGAAGACGACACTGGAACAGCCTGTGTGTGACAAGAGCAGGTAAGAGCCACATGACCTGGGTACCCGCCTCCACTCCCCAGGGCACAGAACACTAAAACTGCCATGACGTGTATGGAGAATCTAAAACGACAAAGTCAAGTTGTTTTGACATCAAGCTACAGGCCATCGTCTCTCCCTCCTGGTCTCAGCTTAGGTCTGCTTCTCCCGCAGATGGGATCCCAGAGGTGCAGCCATAAGCTAGCTGACTCTCCCACTGAGGGTCAGAAGCTCAAACTTCAGGCTCTAGGGTAGCCTTGGGAAAATGCCCGTGGGAATGGCAATAGGGGAATGAGGAATCGATCATTTTTGTGTTAGAGGAATCAATCGAGTTTAAGTGCCAGGAGAGGTCCCTGGAAGACTCTGGCTTCCCAAGTCGGTAAAAGTCACCATCTTGAAGGGTAGACCAGCACGTGACAGCAGTGAGAGTCAGGTGTGATCAGCATGCGTAAAATGGTACACATTTCCCCTTCAATAAATACAATGCTCAAGTACATGATGTTATTGACTCTTATTTTTCCAGATCGGAACAGTGAGACAAGGGAGGTTTACTAAAATCTAGAGAATAAGGTCATAAATAATGGAAAAACAGATTTGGAAGAGGATCCTGTGACTCTCGCACTAATCCTCTTTTACAGCACTATACAATATCTCTAAAGGGAGCAATGCTCACTAAGCATATCAGAGATTGGCGAAGTATGTGATTCACATACAGAGATGATAAACATCCTTGTGAGGACCAGCGTAAACTGGGGTATATCACAGCGTCAGGCGTAATAGTGGGAAACTGGAAAGCGCTCATATATCAAATTACAGAGACGTTATTAAATTACTGGATAGAGCCACCCAATGGGATATTACGCAGCCATTAAAATCATATTTTCGAAGAAATTTAATGACACAGGAAATGCTAATGATATAGACTTATATGTGCACAGCACTATCCCAGTTATGTGATGTAATTATCGGTACCCAGCAGTCCCCCTTATCTGCAGTTCCCCTTCCCGCGATTTCGGTGACCCCCAGTCAACAGCGACCCAGAAGCAGAGCAGCCTCCTTCTGATGTACCATCAGAAGGTCAGCAGTAGCCTAAGGCTACATCACAACGCTTACGGAATGCACCCCCTTCAATCTCGTCACGTGGGCATTGCATCATCTTACGGCGTCACAAGAGAAGGGTGAGTACACTACAATATTTTGGAGAAATGCTGAGAAACCATATTTATGTAACTTTTGACAGTATATTGTTATAATTGTTCTATTTTATTATTAGTTACTGTTTTTAATCTCTTGCTGTACCTGATTTCTACGTTAAAATATTAAAATGTATATATTATACTTTTACCATAGATATGTGTATGTGGGGGAAAAAAAGAGTATGTATAGCTTTCAATACTCTCCACAGTTTCAGGCATCCACTGGGGTTCCTGGAACATATCCCCCACAAATAAGGGGGAGATTACTGTATATACACATACATGCACATGCATAGACACATGTATACACATGCACACGTACATATACATATATACCTACACATAGACATATATACACATTCATAGGAAAGTGTGTGTAGAAAACAACCCACAAAGGAAATATGCTAGAATATTAATAATGGTTATCTTGGTGAGAGAAAGGGAATAACTATATATATTTTTTCAACTTCCGATTTAATTAATGAATCCTTTAAGAATATGAACAAGAAATACACAGATTGACTATAAATGAACAAAGCTAGGTTGCTCTCAGGTTTTTCTTTGCAATGTTAAATGACAAAGACAAAATTACATGTACACACCATTGTAGAAAGTAAACGTTAAAAGTCTAATAATTCCACAAATCAGCTAAGTGGTGTAAAATCAACAATAAAATGTCTCAAGTACGCATGGTCAGAAAAAAATACCTCCAAGAGAGACATCTGCAAAAATATTATTCACTCATGGTCCAGAATACCAAGAACTGAATAAAAATTATAAAGCAAAGAATGATGAACTTAAAATAAAAAGTAAACGGTGATACTCATTAAAATAAATACATAGATGTCAGTCTAAATAATTCGTTAGAAATATAGTTATGAAGTTAATACAGAAGAAAAATATTTTGTGTGGGTAACATTTCTTTAAGTGATAAGGTTTTTAATAAATTAATGAAGACCAATCAGTAGGTCAGAAGGATAGAGAGAAAAAAGTGATAGGTGCATTTTTAACCTTTTCCCCAAATTTTCTATAGTGAGAATTTTTTATTTTATGAACAGAAATAGGCCAGTGTTAGGAAATAGTAATTAAAAAAATAGAAATAGTAATTAATGCACCAAAGTAAATCGGGGTGCCTGGGTGGCTCAATGGGTTAAAGCCTCTGCCTTCAGCTCAGGTCATGATCTCAGGGTCCTGGGCTCGAGCTCTCTGCTCGGCGGGGAGCCTGCTGCCCCCCTCTCTCTGCCTGCCTCTCTGCGTACTTGTAATCTCTCTCTCTCTCTGTCAAATAAATAAATAAAATCTTTTAAAAAAAATACACCAAAGTAAATCATCTCAAGTCAGAAAACATCAATGTCTATTGTTTGCTTCCTACTGTCTCACATTTGTCCCTGCGTGCCACATGCACCTGCCTCCATGTCGGTTGCTGAGATAGGGCTTAAAAATGTGAGGAACTCTAGGGCACCTGGGTGGCTCCGTCGGTTAGGTGTCTGCCTTCAGCTCAGGTCATGATCTCGGGATCCTAGGATCGAGCCCCACATTGGGCTCCCTGCTCAGCAGGGAGTCTGCTTCTCCCACTCCTTCTGCCCCTCCCCAGACTCATGCTTCCTCTCTCTCTCTCTCTCTCTCTCTCTCTCTCTCAAATAAGTAAATAAATTCTAAAAAAAAAAAAAAAAAAAAGTGAGGAACTCACCAGCAAGATACTCTCCCAAGACATCCAGCGGATGGGGAGCACGGCCCGGCCCTGGATTCGGTAGTAATCCCCGCTGTACAGGTTTCTGCTCATCCCAAAGTCAGCTATCTTGATGGTACAGTTCTTACCCACTAAGCAGTTTCGTGTGGCCAGATCTCGGTGGACAAAATTAAGGGAGGAAAGGTACTTCATGCCAGAGGCAATCTGTGTAGCCATAAACTTCAGGTTGGCATAACTGAGGAATAAAAAAAGAAGTGAAAGGAGAAGCCTATGGGAAGTGAAAGCCGGGAGAGGCACGCATTCACAGGTGGTTCCAACGAACTGGAGTTTCGACCTCAACATCCCTTCTTGGTTCTCAGTGAATCTCTTTGCTTCCCCCAGAGGGCAGTGGCGCCATTATTCTCTGCACGCGAGCCTCCCCGCCATGAACTTTTAACATTGGCTGCTCTGTCTTCAGAGCCCAGCTTAGTCTCACGATCACAGGGAAGGGCTAGGAGACCTGGCTTATTTACCTGACAGTGGGTGCATTGCTGGAGGCAGAACTGGGGGGCTCGTGGCGGGAGAGAAACTGATTGAGATCTCCGTTCTCCATGTACTCGGTGATCATGCACAGAGGGTCGTCGGTGATGCACACGGCTAAGAGGCGGATGATGTTTGGGTCCTTGAGCCGGGACATGATCTTTATCTCCTTAAGAAAATCATTCCTTTGGAGGACACAGACATAGGTAAACCCAGAGGTTGCCAGGGAGGGGGAAGAAGACACAGCAAAGCCTAGTCCTACCCATTATCCCGAGGTTTGTTTCCCTTTGGATACCCTTTGAGAGGACAGAGAAGTTGGTACCTAGAAACTATCTTAATCTACACGCCCCAAAATGGGATGCGCCCTTATGCAATTATAATCTTTTTGAGAACATGAACCATGACCTGCTCACATTTGCATCCCTAGAATCCAACAAAAGGCCCAGCACATAGAAAGTGATTACCATTTGCTGAATCGAATATATGCTGCTGAAAACTACTCTGCAAAAGGAAAGCTTTCCCTGGAAATCATATCTTAAGTGCACTGGGGTATTTACCTTTTTAAAAGCTGTGGACTTGCTTCACTAATAGAGCAAAGAAATCTTTTATAAAGTGAATAATCATCCTCTGGTTTATCTGGTAAATCTTTATTTTTCTCATACTGACTGTTCATAGTACAGGATATACAAGCCATCAGTCACAATACGCACTGAGCACCCTGTTCAAAACAGAGCTATTCAAAGCTCACAGTGGTGATGCGGAATCATTTCCAAACAGTACTCACTTGGCCAAGACTAGAGCCATTTGAGTATTCAGTGACCACACCCTTGAGTCAAAAAATGGGCTCTCACCTTCCCAGGAACAATATTTGGGTGAGTGAGGCCACTAGCCCAACATTCTTAAAAATATCAGAGCAGATCAGTTAGTCTCCTGTGAGTTTTCTAGGAACTCTGGACTGGGAGTCACACTGTATCAATATAAAACACTTGAAATCAATGTAGTTCTGATGTGACACGCCCCCTCTCTCATTCCTCCTCCACTGAAGGAATCCTGGGAAGGATTCCCACAGCTTGGGAGCCCAGAGTCTAGGCCATCCTTCACTGCTAAGTTGCAGTGCATAACTTGGGGGAGAGGGCTAATAAGCTTTCTCTCACTCTGAGTCTCAGGGAGACAAATCAAGTCAGCACAAATGGCAAGATACATACATTCCCCAGATGTGCAGACTTCTCTGAGACACAGACAACCAGCTTTCAACCAGCATGCCTCTCTGGGTGAGGATTAACTCACCATTACTGTAATGGAAAGGCTGTCGGACAACGGAGCATGACTGGAAACTGCAATTTATGGAGTAAAGGATCCAAGAGGCTATTAGCCAGTTTGGGACACTGCTAAAGGACTGTAGGATCCTTTTGCTTTGAGGTCCATGGATACTTTTCCAAGTAGAGGTAGCTTCTCATTTTGGGGTTGCTGGACATAGAAGAAAAGGAGCATAAAAGAGAAAAAAAAAGGAATGAGAAAGTAAGTAGAGATGCAAATGAAGGAGAACGGAGGAGACTTAGTAAGAAAGTTGTGTGTGAACGTGGAAGTCGGCCAAGAGGCGGTAATGACATTCAGGAGTATGTCTGTGTGTCACGGTCAAAGGAGCACGTATTCAGGCTGTTGTGTGTGTTGGGCAATACAGCTCTGTACACAGGGAGTTAGGAAGTCAACACATAGCTAATTCAATGGAAAGCAGACATCTGCATTTGCCAGAGATAGAGAAGAGGGATGAGGACCAAGGCACATCAGAAAAAGAGAGCACAAGAGTGGAAGGTGAGGCAGATCACAGACCTTCCCATCTCAAAAGAAAAAAGTTGCTCAAAGGTTCCCAGGACTGTTCCTGATCCTGAAGGTGAAATACATAAAGGAAAATTCAAAATGCAGACCACAGACCTGGCATTCTTGTTGGCATCTGCTCGGAGCATTTTCACGGCCACCAGGACAGGCTGGTTGGCACTGACATCTAGGGCAAAATCTTTGTCTTTGAATTTTTCCATCCCCTCCACTTCACAGAGATGAACCTAGACAAAAGTCATCTAGTCTCAACATCATCGTTTTTCCTGAAGATGGCTCAGTACTCTCGCTGGGCACTTTCGGGAGATAAGCTAACTCTTACAACTCAAGCAAAATCATCAAAGACTGTTAAGATACGTGTAACATACCTTTAATTCAAATAGCCGAGACAGACAGGGGTAAAGTACCCAGCTAAAATGACACGTTACTACTTTATAAAGTAGTAACTACTGTATACATGTACATAGTATATACTATATACTACTATATACATTGATTGGAATGCTAAATATGCAAATGAATCTACAACATAGCATTTTATTCCAGTAGAGTCCACTATAAAATGTCGCTCGGCATACATGCTCCCATTTTGATTCAAGGAAGTTTAGTTACTGGTTCATACAAATCAGACAGCAATTTCTTCTCTGAGTAGTCCCTTGGTATGGCATTAGCATTATAAGTAACCCCTGTGTATGAGTAACATAATAACGGGCCTGTGTTTTCAACCCTGGGGACAGAATGAGTATATATGACATCACAAACAGATCCCATGAACCCTTCTACCAACACCAAACCCGCCCAAGGAAAAAGTGTGCCACCCACACTGAGCACCAAGAACACATTCTTCTGTTTCATCTGGAGTTCAGATGGCACCATTGAAGGGCTCCTGTTGCCACTTAAATCATGGCTTTGGCTTCTCAGAAGGTTCATGTGACTGATGTAAGAGTGCAAAGTCACTGTGACATGCATCACTCGGAGGGCGACTGGGAAGAGTGCTCCTCCTTATCTCAGTTGGTAATTCATTCCCTTGTGGCTGAGTCTGGGACTCAAGTCTGGGGCGAGGTTGTTTTTGACCACTTTACACGTAACTCCCATGGAAAGGAGGAAAACAAAGTGGCTATCAAGTAGCAGGATGTTCTTGGACAGATTATCAAAGATGATCACATCTTACGGGTCCCCACCCTCTGTAATCTATTGTAAAAAAATTTGAAAATACTGAATGTTTTTCAGGATATCTAAAGTCTAGTGACTTGCTGACTTTAAAAACTCCTATACAGAAATCAGAAGACCCAGGAGCCTTTGTGAGCTCTTTCGCAAAGACGAGGTGGTCCCAGTCCCAGCCTTCTAGAGGACAAGGCAAGAAGAGATGAATGAAGACGACATTCTGGTACAAATCCACTTTGGAAGGGGTACTTTTCTGCTCTCCTGGCCATTTCTATTCAACCACTATCTTTGGGATACCAAGAACTGGAGACCCCATGAGAAGATTCAACTCACCTCCCCGAACTGGCCTTCTCCCAGCTTCTCCTTGAATGTTAGGAGTTTCCTGGGGAACTCTTCCACAGCCACATCTTTCCCTGAAAGCAGGTCCATGGTAACAGCAGGCACTGAGTAGGTGTTGCCTCCAGTCACCCCCTGTAGGTTCACGATGTCAGCCTCTGCGTAGTGGGGCGCCCCCTCGGGCCCATTGGGCTGGGCCGGCTTCACCGCGCCACTGCAGCCTGGGAAGACACCTGCCATGAGTCCGATTCCAAGGGGCATCTTTGGAGATCCTTCCAGGAAGAAAATCTGAGAGGAAGGCTAGGACATGCCCCAAAGACAGCTTATGCTACTCCACGCTACTCCTCTCAGAGAAGGGTTCCTCTGGAGACCCTTTCTTGTGGCCTTCAGAACATGGCACATCATTTTCTCTCTTCTTCTTAAACTACGTGAACATTAACAACCTCCTTGACTAATTTGAGGGGATTGTGGTGAAGCTAGAGGACAATTCGTGATACATAAGGGCAGAAGTATTAAAGTTGGAAGACTTTATCACATATTTCTTTAAGTTTAAGACACTATCATTGACTTAATAACCTATTTTAGGGATTAGACAACTTTGTGATGATCTAGTTTAAAGCACATCCTTCCTTAAAAAAAAACTAAAATTTGAGGGGGGAGATGTTTTAAGACTTTAGAAAATAGGTAAATTACTTTAGTTCAGCCTAGGAAATAAATTAGTTTGTTCTTGCTATCTGTTATAAATTAGTTTATTCTCGCTATCTTGCTATCTCTGTAAAATTCCCTGAGTTCAACATTGTCCTTCAATGTTTCCTATCCACTGAGTGATGAATACATGCAAGCTTCTTCTCTTCCTTTGAAAAGGCCCCTTGAAAAGCCCATGCACTCCCAGTTGGTCTTGTCTACTTCTCCATCTGGCTCTCTCCTAAACACAAGTTCTTCTACTGACTTGCATCACTCTTCAGTTGCTGACCTTCTGGAAAAGCTGCTCTGAGCCTCAGTGATGACCCCAGAATCCCTTCTGATGTCACTCTGCAGCACTTTTTAAAAAACAGTGGATGTGAATCAGTTGGCACTGTTTTACCAAAGCAGTACTTTTCTTGAAGGAAGGCAAGAAATATTTGCTGTTGTAAGAGATCTTGTATTAGTCAAATAAATTTCCATTAAGGAGAAATAAACAAAAATTAGATAAACTCTTGAGGGCTAGAAAATTGGGAATTCCAGGATGTCTTTATCTTCATTCGTTTATTTTCTCCAGGTGAAATGCTAGTCCTGAATCTACTACTAATGATGTTTGGTATTGGGTGAGTAGCCTATCTGGGCCTCCTCATCTTCTTCCTACGGAAAATGAGGATACCAGACTGGTTGGACTGCTTAGATTCTTCTGGCATTAACACTTTAGTGACACCCTTTATTTATTTTCTTTTTCTTTTGACCTGAGGGTCCCTTTAAATACCTACTACGTGATTAAACACCTAAGAGGCACTCAGATTAGGGCAGGAGTTGTGGCAGATCAATCTAGAAAGAGAGCGTGGACCTCTCAGGGAAACGTGGACTTCTCTCCACAAAAACACTATTTGGTTGAGTAGGAGTCAAGTGTCACACCTTCATAATGCCTGTCAAGACATCTCCCTCTTTCTCTGCCACGGTGTCCTCCTCACCTGACTCTTCTTCCCCTGGAGCAAACTCTGGGAGTTTTCGTATCAGCCTCGACGGCTCCTGGTAGTCAGGGCGAAGGGGAAAGATGCGGTCATAAGTGGAATTGGACTCCTGCTCACTTGGCGACGACGAGCGGTTGTTGTTGAACATGCTGGACTCACTGGGCAGGGAGAGGCTGACTGTCATTTCATCATCCAGCATCCTCCGGGAAGCCTGAGTGAGAAGGATGGGGAAGACATATTGGCACAAAGGGGATCATGGCTTCCTCCTCTCCTGAGACCCAGTTCTTCCACTCAAGTGGAATGCCTCTCTATTACTCTTCAACTCGGCAAGCACCGCTAGTGACAGGGGTGCAGTCTGGCTCCCCAAATGCCTGGGTCGTAGAAACTTAGAATAATCCTTAATTGATTGCTTCAAGGCAGAATTTGACCCCCTAACCTCTGTGTTGCCAACATTCACTAACTTTCATTGAAGCATTTATAAGCATCATTTACATGACACTATGAGAACCTATCAGTAACCAGTGAAAGATCTTCTCAATCTTGCAGTTTTTGACATTCTATTAAATAATGTTTTTTTGCAGACTTATCCCTTTACTGGTTTGATTTTCTGTAGACACATTAAAATGCTCATTCACTCAAATTCACCGTAATATGATGGATCAGTAGTCTGGCACTGTAGGTTAGGGTAATATGCACTCAATCCTGCATTTTTACTAAGCAAAAATAAATGGCTATAAAATGGGAAAGGAAATCCCTGAGGATACTGAGGTGAATTACACCCAATAAAGGAAGAAAAAGAATAAGATAACAAATTGTTCCTATCCAATGTGACCTGTCTGCTCCTTCCAAAGGAAAATGCCAGAATCTGAATATATGTGACTATTTGGATTTGAACGTGTAAAATGTCCAACTCCAACAAACACACTTTGAATGCTCATGCTAGATATCTGTTTTGTCCTCTGGATTGAAAAGTCCTTTGTTTCAGGAACACCCCCAATACTGAGCATGGAACCCAGCACATAGTAGGTACTCAATAAATCTGGGTTAACCCTCGCAAAGAAAAAATGTTAAGGACACTACCAAAAGGATCCTACAAATAATGGTTAGTCTAAAGCTATTTTGAGTAATGTTTCTTGAAATATATATGTATGCTTAAGGGTTTTACACACATATACACACACACATACACACAAATCTGTCCTGAGGAAAAAAATCCTGTATCATTCCAGAGCATCTGAAGTTTTCTTACTAGGATATACAAGGTAGAAAGAATTTCTTGAAGGACCAAGTTAAATATTTCAAGGCAAATTTGTTGCTCTCCCTTTTACTTGAAGGGTCTCTAATCCAACACTCCTCTTCCAGCCCATGGACATATTCCAATCAGACTGCAAAGAAAGACCCAGAGAAGTGTGGCAAAGTCTGGGTCCAATAAAAAGAAAAATAGTTCATAAAATATAGAACAAAGATTCCCTCTTCCCAATTAAAAAACAGTCATAACAAAATACTCAGTAAGACACACACTAGCTTCAAGCCACCCCATGAACCTTCAGTCCACCTGTTTCTACTACCACCAGCACTCTTGTTGCCCCTCACCCTGAATTTAGACACCTAGTATATTCCAGCATTCTAGAAGAAAGGTTTTGAATTGCTTCACATCTCAGAGCTTCTAAAACCTCTCAGTCCATATCCTTTTGAACTCACTGATCAGCAAAGATGTCCATGGCCAAGTCTAGAAACACTCAACCATCAGCAGACCCCAAGAACATCAGATACTTAACAGAAGTGCCCAGAGAGTTGCTATTTAGCCTAAGAAACTAAGAAAAGTCATAGATAGTCCATTTTTGGTGGAATAGATATACATTGGAAGGGAGAAAAAGTTGATAAATTTCAAGACTGACAATTGGAATGAGCATAGAAAATAGGATATCAGTTGTATGACCTTGAGCAAGTCACATTTTCTCAACAGAAAAACAGTTAAATACAACCACTGGGCCCAGCTCACCATTATTCAATAAGGTCCAAGTAAAATAATACATGTGAAAAAAAAGGACTTGTATATTATCAAATGTTAGACAAATGTGTAAAAATTATTCAGATAAGTTAGACTGGTCAAAGCAAATCTGAGGAGAGACCCAGAAGGATGCATAATCATAACTTCCAAGTACATAAAGAAATAGGAATAGGACTACGAAAAACTTGGCTTGGATATTAACGAGACTGAATGTTTTTCTGCACACACACACGCACACATGTAAACAGTAACAGAAGAAAAGGAACAGCATTATCAGAAATGTACGAGTTGTGCATCTGTTAATTTTTTCAAAAAGCACAGATGCCTGCACTCCCCTCCGAACCCAGTGAATCAAAACCTTCAAGGGAGATGTTTGAGTTGAGATTCAATGTATTAGGAAGAGGTTTCTGAATTTTCTAAAAAGGTTCCAAAATCCCCATTCTGAACATGAGAAAATGGACTTAGCTTATTCCTTTCTGACTCCCTTTAGCACCAAGCTTCACCACTCCCAGGCTTCACGGTGGTCTCAGTTAACACTCTAAGTATTTACAAGTTCTTATATTTGCCTTTATCTCCTTGGGTAACAATGGCTTGCGCAGGGGTGGACCGGGTTCCTATCCCATGACTGTTCTGCACTTCCTCACCTTCTCCAGCATTTTCTGCCAGAATTGCCTCCAGAGAATGATGACAATGATGGCCAGGAGGATGAAGATGATGGCCACCAAGCAGCCAATCAGGATCCGAGTGTTGCTGTCATCAACTTTAAGCATTGGATCTATGACCAGGAAGAGAAAGATGGAGAACACCATCATCTCATGGGGCAAGGAATAGCATGATAGACTGGACGAGAGACAGTAAGGTCGAACGTTTTCCTTCAAGATAATTCCACAAGACAATTCAACACTTCTGCTTAGTTTCGGTCTTGCTGCTCTTGTACAGCTTTGCTCCTCCACTGTACATGCCTACTCTCCTCATGTTTCAGACTGGATCATGAAGAGGGTTTTCCATTCATCCTCAAATTTCGTTCCTTTATTACCAGAGCCTAGGTCTACTGGCTCACAATCATGCCTCATGAAAAATAGGTGAACAGTCCCCTTTGGAGACACTTGATCTTATGTGTTTCCCAGAGAGCAGACGCGTATGGCCAGTGACCATCTGAAATACAGGATACACTTTCACATTTATCTCCAATTAGAGAGACTACCATTTTGTTTAATGGGCTTCCATCCAGTCATGGAGATCCCCACTACGGGTCTTCCCTAGAAACGTCCCTTTCCTTGTTTCTGTTCCAAGCTACCCAAACTTCCATGAAACAATTGGAACAACTCCAGACTTTGCTTTAGCTGAAGAATCACATGAGCCAGCAGTGAGGAGAGTGAGTTGGGGCCTTTTACTTTGGAGCCTACCTTTCCAGAACTATGCTTTATCCAAAGTCACCTGGTATAAAGCCTCCTACACAGTCAGGCCCTTGCAAATCTCCACCCTTCTTCATCCTCTAGAAGGCCCCTTCAACTTTAACTTTTAAAACTAGATATCACACATACCATAGGTTGTGGGTGCCACAGGTGAGGTGGGCAGGGCTCCAGAGTTGTTGTACATCGCAGCATCTGTTACAAAACAAGTGTGAGTCAGAGCTGGGGAGAAGACAACTAAGTAGTGGTTTTTCTGGAGGTAGATTGTGACCCAGAACCCTGTGAAATTGATCTAATGGATTGCCATCAGCCTTTCTTAAAAATGAACTCATAGAATATTCTAAATAGAAAAAAAAATCACCATCTAGACAGTAAGGGCAATTCTTCTTTTGTAAACTGTTTGTTTAAATGATACGAGGTACGAAGAAAGCTTAAGAAACAGTGGATCAGGGGATTGTGGCCACACATTAGCATAAAGCATACACAGGAAGTCAGACCTGTAAAATGTAGAGAGAACATGATGGGTATGCGGGCGTGGGACAGATATAGTGCTAAGAGGCTCTTTCCTTCAAGGAAATTAAGTTGTTTTCACTATGCTCATTGACCCAGCCCTTTAATTTATAAACCAAGCCTTCACCCTTATAGGTAGATTGTTGATACTGGAGTGTCCTTTACTGCGATGCATAAGCTTCTAAAGCTAGACCCCAAAAGTGTATTTGCTAGATTGATGTGGGCAACTCATTTTACCCTTTGATTTGCCTAACCAAGGAGGTCAAGAATTAGAATATGCATTTCCCTTCAAGAGGCATGTTCTCCCTAAGTCCCAATTTTTCTTCTTCTTAGCATTAAATTACACAAATTGGGAGGTAGCTAGCATCTACATGTAATTTTCTGTGTTGGGTCCTCAGGCTCCAGTGGAAATGAACATTATCATGACATCAGAGTTAAAACTCAAGAGATCCAAGGAGTCAAAAACTGTATTCCATAGCTGCAATTGGGTATAACAAGGTACGTACAATAATTACTTTGCTGAGAAAATAGAATCCCTGAGGATGGATGAAAATCTGTGGTCTTCCAGTTAACACAATGTAATGACACTGATTTTGAACATCTAAATCTCTGCTCTTAATAAATACCCCATATAAAATAATCAATTCATTTATTCTTAAATTAAATCTTTATAACAGAAGGCATTGAGGTGCCAAAACTGTTTTTCTAAAAAGATGTTCTATTTACTTATCAGGACATCTTAATGAGCAAACCATCTTGAAATTTTCTTCTTTTAAAAATTAAATCAGGGGCGCCTGGGTGGCTCAGTGGATTAAAGCCTCTGCCTTTGGCTCGGGTCATGATCTCAGGGTCCTGGGATCGAGCCCCGCGTCAGGCTCTCCGCTCGGCGGGGGCCTGCTTCCCCCTCTCTCTCTGCCTGCCTCTCTGCCTACTTGTGATCTCTCTCTTTCTGTCAAATAAATAAATAAATAAAATATTAAAAAAAAAAAAAGAGGTGTCCTCTATTTCCGGCGGTGATACAATAAGCTTATTCTCTGTGAGTTATCCCGTGGAACCTCTGTCATTTGCTAACTAACTCTGCCCCCAGTACTCTATATCCAATACCAAATTGTGTTTTAAAAAAAAATAAAAATAAAATAAAAATAAAAATAAAAATTAAATCAGGGGCGCCTGGATGGCTCAGTCAGTTAAGCATCTGACTCTTGATTTTGGCTCAGGTCATAATCTCAGGATCGGGTATCAAGTCCCACGTTGGGCTCCATACTCAGTATGGAGTCCCCTTGTTCCCTACCTTCTGCTCATCTCTCTCTCTCTCTCTCATAAATAAATAAAATATTAAAATAAATAAACAAATAAATAAATAAAAATTAAAAAAAAAAGTTAAATCAGAAAGTGTGGGGTCTTCTGCTTTATCTTTATATTAGTCTCTCTTCCCTTATTTTTCACCTATAATTTTTGACCAGGTCCAGTGCAAGGATCACTCTTTTGAGTGTTACAAAGCCACTCTCTACTGATCTCTCTCTTGATCACTTATTATTGTTATCACTTTGAGCGTCTCTTGAAAAATCACTGGTGGGCTTTGTACCTCATCTACATTGCGGTAGTATAGATAATGTCCTAAATGCCTTTTCAATTTTCAGCACTCAGCATAATCCCTACTGCCCAGTTTGTGGTCTCTAAGTACCATTCTCCACTAAAAGGAACCATGACTGTTTATGGAAGTGGTTGGCTTCAAATCTGGAACACAAACGTTCAAAAAGAACTCGTAATCTTATTCTCCCATAAAGTCAGATACTTATCAAAGGCTTATAGGGTCAGACCCAAAGAACACAGAGCCAGCTTAAAGGTGTGTGCTCTGGTCAAATGTAAGACAATGTGAGCACCAGAAAGAATTAATAATTGCAATTGATTAAACATAAGAAATTTATTTTTTAAAAAAGCAATGAGTCCATAATGATACTAAAAAGCAAAACAAGTATGAAAAACAAAAACAAAACTCATCAGACATTACTGAAGGTTGCTAGGGCATCAACTCTGAAAACTGATGAAGAGAAAAAACTAATCCTGTATCCTGCCCTTCCAATGGGAACCATATCTCAGAGTAAGCAAGTGCATGAGGAATAGTTCTGTTAGTCAGAAGAAATTCGGCTGATAAATGCAGAAGGAATGCAAGAAGTAGAGAATCACCATTTAGCAATCCCTAAAGAAACAAATAACTTAAGCAGTGGCCACCAGTTTGTGGGGATAACCTGGGCTCGGAAATCAATCTTAGCATCACTGAAAGTGAGAGAATCTAACACTACATCCCCACGATGAGGTTCAACAGCGTTCTCTATGATGAGGTTCAAAGGACACAGCTAAGTTAAATATATTTTAAAAAATTTTTTTAAAAGGACACAGCATTATCTATGAAAATTCTTGACAAAAATAAATATTGAACTTGAATCAAATAAGCCTGAAGATATAACTGCCAGTCTACAGGAAGGACAAAAAAGACACAAGCTCTAAAAAATGACATCACAAAAAGCAACCAGCCAAACCAGAATGGATTTTTTTTTTTAAAGGACTGTTTTATATTAAAAGAGACACTTAGGAATATAATAAAGGAAATCCCCCAAGAGGGCCTTATTTAGATCCGGATTTGATCAAGCCAGCTGCTTGGATGATATTAGACAATCAGCGATACTTGAATGTGGACAGCCTATTAGATAATATTAAGGAATTAATTATTAACAAATGTTGTTAGATGTTATATTGCTTTATGCTTATGAAGCATGGTGCTTATAAAGAAGATGTTAGTTTCCTAGATGTATGCTCAGATTTTTAGTAATGAAATCAAATAATGTCTCAAATTTGCATAAAATACTTCAGGGAAAAGGGAGAAATAATAAAAGGCTGGCACAACACCAGTGGTTGGTTAGGCTGAGAGACTGACGAGGGTTCGTTGTTCTCTTTACTTTTGTGTATATTTAGAAATTTTCATTTAGATATTTTAATAGTGAGCTTCCCCGTAACTGGCTTAATTTATAAAGTTTTAACTCACTGTGCTCTCATGTTTTCATTCTTTATTTTACATGCCTTTTAAATTAATCTGTGAGAGTCCAGTGATATTCTAGTCATGCAGAAGATTTCTCTATCCACCAACGAGAAGCCACCGTGCAACCCTCTTCCTCAGACAACAGCGTGCACCTGCCTCCTTCACCCCCCTACTCCCATCGCCACAGGAGACCCCCCCCCCCCCAGCTCCCAACCTGATTGGAAGGTGATCTCACTGAACATCATCCAGGTGTCAGCAAAATGGTATTGGCACTTGATGGCGCTGGCCATGCGATGGTGGAGGGGCACCGTGACGAACCGAGCACTGGGGTTGACGTCGTCCAGGACGAGGGGGAAGGAAACAGCGTTCGGTTCCCACTCGTTGGCCTCCGAGCGGAAGTAGCACTGCACCTCCTTAAAAATCTTCACACCTTTGGCAAACATGTTGTTGCAGTGGACCTGGCAGAGAAGGAGGCATGCGAGGGACAGGCTGACACCGATAAGTGGTGCGGGGACACAGGGCAAAACAGCCGGTAATGTCCTCCATCTGCTTGTTTCTCTGAGCCCCGCTCTTGGTGAATAGTTTCTCTGCAGCCTCTTGGACCTGCCCTTCCATCCTCTTCACAGCGGCTGTGATACGCTGGTCTGGCCCCCTAAAACCGGGGTGGCTCCCCCAGTCACCTCCCTGCAACTGTGTGCCCCAGGCCACCTCATTTCCTGTCGCCCCATCTTTTAAGTGAGGGTTGGACCAGCATCCTCTCGGGGGCCTTCCTTGCCTTTAACACTCCCAAGTCTCTAACCCTCCCTAACACTAGCTGGTTGTTCACCCAGAATCAAGCTATTCTGAACTGAGGTAAGGGGATGCCCTCCCTCCTTCTTCCTCGCAGGTACATTCTAAACCAGTCCACTCCTTCCAACAGGTTTAGTTGAGAAGCCTGAAATAATACACATTCCAAAATGACTTCATCTTTCTCTTTAGAAATATCATGTCAAGGGCCGTGTATTAGCATTTTTCAGCCAGAGACACAAGCCTTAATGATCTGTCTTGACGAAGTTCAGTTTAAGTAAAGCCATTCTGATGAGGGCATGGAATCTTCCTCACGGATATTCTCTGAGATGAGAAAAGAAGGTCTTTCGAAAAGTAGCTTGCATTCTCTTCCCCGCTGCCCTGACACTTTCACCTGGATATTTGTATGACTTGTAAAAGGGTCATAAGAAACAAAAATCCCACAACGGTTCCTCTGGAGCACCTTGGTGTGCTCAACAGCCTTCAGAAATGGAATGTGCATATTTGTAACTAGGTCAGATCCCCCGTGGTAGTTCACTGACATTTCCTCTGGCTCAGTCCTACGTGGAAAATGGAGCTGCGCTGGTCTCTAGCTCCTGAATTAAAAGACTTCATAGGTTGGAAATGCCTCACTGCCATTCCGGGAAGATATTTGCTTATTTGCATTTTAATGTCTTGCTTAGGCCCTGCATTGTAACCCTCTGACTGGTTTTCATGCCCTCCTCTGCATTCTGGATGGCAACTACAGGACTACCATTCAGAATTTATGTTTAGCTAAAGAAACAGCAGCTATGTTATGACAGTAACAGTAGAAATGTTATGGTCAAAGAAGTGAGCAGAGATTTAGAATAAAATCACCTACTCTGATTCTGTTTCTTAATGAGCTAGTGCTCAGGTAGGCTTGCCCTGCCTATGGCCAGTCAACAACAAAATGGAGTCTAGAACCCTAGACTCCTAGTCCAGTGCTCTTACCAACACCATGCCACACAGAAATGGAACAAGTCGCCTTGACTTCTCCATTTGGATTTTCCTGTAAATGTTTTAATGATGAAAACATCTGTTAGTATCTTCCTTGGGATGAACTAACTGTTCCAGTTTATTGAGCACAAGTCAGTGGAGCAAGGCTAAGAAAAAGAAATCTAAAAAAAAAATACCATCTACAGCTTCAATAGATTTTTCAGATTTTTTTGCAAGCTGCAAAGTGTTGGATAAGTAGCCTGTGGGGGAGGTAATAATCTCTCCTACAGATGTTTTGGGAATTCTCCTGAAATGCAAATAAATAGTATAGATTTCCATTCCCCTGTTGACTTACACATTTATTTAATAAATACAACACATTTTAAAAGGACAGTAATATATTTCAATAGAATATTTTGACTATATTTAAGGGGCAGGAGGAATGACAGGAATTTGCCTAGAAACCAATAACTAATTTCTAGAAGATGTTAGTGACCTGAAAGTCATCTTTTATATTTTATTTGTCTCAGAAAAATTAAAATACACTGAGAAGATGGATCCTAGGATAGCTCTTAGAAGCTTCTGGAATCTTCTTACTGCAGAATATGCTTTTGAATAATTCTGACCTGTGATAAACTAATTAAACAGGAGCTATGGGGGACTCAGAAGATCAAGGTCTGTTGACTAAATATTAAAACTTTGTAGAGAGTTTAAAATACATTCTATTATTTGAGACTAAAAATTATCCTAATGGTATATTTTTGTGAATTGATGTACTTGTTCATAGGTACATGTGGGTATCTCACTATTCAGCAATAGAAATAAATTTTCCCTGGAGGTGTATTTTTTGGCACTATGCAGGTTCCCCTCCCCCCTCCAGAAAACAACGTGAAGAATAAGGTGCGACACACAACTGCACACATTTACATTTTTACAACTGCCAAAGAGCCATCCTTGAACAATACAAGGGCAGGTGGGCATGCGTTGACCCTTCTGTTCTCATCCGAAATGTCTGCTCAGTTAACTAAGAGCTATTAATCCAGTTAGGAGATATTATCACGTTAACATGTAAGGGTAATATAATAGACATGCATTTCCTCTCTGACTCCAAGTTTGTGCCACGAATAACAAATTTTAATGACAACACAGATTTCCTTCTTCTGGGTCCTCATCTCATCCTACACATCTCCTTTTGCAAATAAATGGTGCCTTCCCCCCCACTGAATGGCAAATCATCCTAAGGGGATTTAGATAGAGGAGCATCATTTGTTGGCCATGAATATTCTGTACCCACCTACGAACAGGGAAAATAACAGATAAACAGGGGTCCACGTGTGAGGTCAAATTCACGTGCCCACTCTCCTGGGCCTCATACTAGAGTCCCCTCCTGCTCCTCAATAGACCAGGAAGAGTATATATGAACCACAAAAACTTCAGGGGTCTCCCTTACATTCAACAAAAGGAGTTTCTATGGTTAAGCCCCAGTTTTCCTCAAGCTTAGAGTTCAAGTTGGAGGAGCCTGAAATCTAGTAGGACGACCAGACAGATGTGCTGTTGCAATGAAACAAAGAATTCTGGAAACAGCAGAGTGCAGAGCCTTCTATCATGATTTCTCAGGGCCAAGGGGTGGAAGAAACAGGGTAAGTGTGGAAAGTGATTTCAAAGACAAAATACAAAATACTCGACTCTTCCACTGGAATCACAGTGGCAATGATCCCTCCTTCCTGACAAACGTGCGCCCCTCAGGAGCGTTGGGCAGGGCCATAAAGTGATTTCCGTGGGCTCAATTTACTTTTGCATTTGTGAGCCCCTCCCTCCATAAAAAAATTAAAATTGTATTTTAAAACCGTGTCGTTAAACAGATGAAAGTGAAGCTTGACGCTAAAAGCTCTTTTTTCCCCCTGACATTAAAAGAAGTTAAAACATTTCCCTAGGCCTTCAAGTATTGTGGGCTCGAGACGCGGGACCCTCTGTGCCTAATGGTATGGAGACACTGACGCTAGAACAATGAAAGAAAACATGGAGAAACAGTGACCTAGTCTAACCCCCTTACTTACAAATGAAGCAAGAAGCCCAGAGATAAAGCGATTTGGAAACGCATGTAGCTCATTAGTGGCGAAAGAACGATTCGAATCCAGTTCTGCTGCCACCAGTCAAGGTTCTTTCTAGCATGCCTTTTCACCACACCATTGTCTGGGCTTCTGTGGACATGTCCCACCACACCTAACACCACTGACCTTCATGGTCGTGAAATTCCGGATGCGGTCAAATTCAAACATGATCTCGATGTAACCGCCGGGGGCACTTTCGTTCCTCCAGCCCACGTAGTCATAGCCCGGCCACACGTGGTACTCGTGGGTCTGAGTGAAGTCGTCCAGGCCGGACACCCCATCTGTCAGCTGGCCCAACCCTTCGGTCATGCTGCCCAGGCCAGGGGAAGAGAAGGGAAAGGGACAGAGGAACCTGGAATTAATAGCACGTTCACCGAAGAGCTTTTAAACCCAGCTTCTTCACCCTGGGTTTTGTAAGAGTGGATTATCTTGACGGTTGAAGGATTATGAAAAATCCAGTATATTTTATATAGTATTGATGCACTTATCCTGCATCAATGGAGAACAAAGAATTTCCTATAAATGAATTTTAGAAAATACTTAATGCTTACTCCTTTAGCAGCCAAGCTTTTAAACAATATTTTATCATAAGAAAAGCTTTTTATAATCTATTGTATCCTTACCTATTCTTATATACTGAAGGTAACATGTTTTTATATACTCTGTATTATCAAATGCATTTGATTGATCCATTAACAAGTAAATGAGTGAATGGATGGATGGATGCATAGATTGAACACTATAGTAGGTAGGAGCGCTTGACCGTCACTCAATAAATAGTCCCAGAGCTTGTTGGAAATTTTTCTGACTCTCCTTTGACTGTATATTGTCATTTTTCAGTGAATGAATTCCAGAGAGGCCAGTGACGCCCTCTTCTACCCCACATCCAACAACCCAATTTGATGTGTCAAACTAAAGGGGAAAAAAAAGTCATCAATGCCAAATTTAAACACTAATTTATATGTAATTTTAATTTAAATTGGTAGACTACAGATTCATGGAATAAAATGCATGAATTACACGAGGGCTTCAGGCATTGGATTTAGTCTTGTTTTCTAATTGGCAAGCTTTCCACTTTTGACTATAAGGCTCTGCTTGAGTGGTATAGGGGATGATTGTGTATTTATGTTAATTTGGCTATTATTTTTAGCTTTCTGTTTCTGTTTGGCCTTCTTTTTACGGGGTGACAGAGCAAGAACTCATCCACTGGGACTTCGCTGTTCTCCAGCTCTGCATTACAAGCTCCAACAATAAGTCAGGAGTCTCTCAAATGAAGAGACTGGGATACTCACCCTGAAGCAACAATGAATGCATGGTACCCCTTGAGGTTATGTGAAAATTATGGATTCACAAAAAAATAATTGAGTGATTATGCGAGCTGTACAGATACACTTTTAAGTTTATTTGTTCATTGAAAAATGGTGGGCAAATCATAAAATTTGACTGGCCTTATCCACAGTGACCAGACCCTGGATCTCCCTTCCAAGGATTTGCCATCTTTTTCCTTCTCTCTACAGATCAGAAGGCTAGGAGAACATAAGTTTACTTGCAATAAATGTATTTCCTATTGTCCCCAGAATAATAAAGCCCCATGAAACTTCAGAGAAGCAACACAAATGAAAAATTAATTCCTTTTAGTCAAAATCCAATCAGATGGGGATGGGTAAGGAAAGAAACTTTCCTGGTTTACTTTGTATTCTTTAGATTGTTAGAATTCCTATAACAAGCATGTACTACTTTTGTAATTTTTTTAGTTAAAAAAAAGGTAACTTTTACTATTAAAACTATCTATTCCTGAGACTCTGAGTCAGGGAGCTTATACCTCATCACCCAGGTACACTGCACAGAGATAACCTCACTATCTCAATTAACAAGTGGAAAGTGATTGTGTTGAAATCTCTGCAATTATTTTTGACCTTTCCTCTGTTACCAGTACCTGCCTTATTTATCCATTTGAATGTCCTGCCAGTCCCTTAAATTTATATCCCAAACTAAATCCATCACTATCCCTTTCTAAACTAAATCTTTCACCTAAGTTTCCCATTTCTGCCCATTATATTCTCTTTCACACTCAGGGGCTCAGTGAAAGTGCCTGGAAACTATATGTACCAAAATATGACTGTTGATGAATAAATGCCATCCCCAAGGTTTCATCTGCCTCTTTTCCTCACCCAACTGCCTCACCCCTAAACCCAATCAGATTGCAAACGGTCCTTATGTGCATGTCTCCTCCTCCCATTCCCATAGTCGCCATTTTGGCCTTGGTCCTTCATTCTTTTCATTGGACAGAGTTTGCAATTAGAAAATGTCCCCCATCACCTCCTCTTTTCACTCAAATCTAACCTTTTGGTCAATCTGTTTAAAGCACAGTTCCAATCTTGTCTTTCTCCAGCTTTAAAAATCTTCAGTGACTTGTCCTGTCGATGGTTATGTTTAGGAAGAAAAAACAACTCCTCCTCCTCCTCTTCTTCCTGGCCCTGACATTCAAGTTCCTCCAAAAAACGACATCGTCTGCCCAATCATGCTTCTCATCTGCTGTTTTGCTACATAAGTATTGCTGATAGTTAACTAAATGACTGATCTTTAGCAGACATTGCCTTAAACTTTACAGTGTGATTCTTTTGTTGATATGCCATTCACTCTGCCTCAAATGCCATTTCAAGACTCTTTACCTGTGACGGTTCTACCCATCCTCTGGGGCCCACTTCAGATTTCATCTATTCCATCATGACTTTGCTGGCTTTCCAAATCAGATAAAATGTACATGTATTTAGCACTTTATGTTTACAAAATGCTTTTCTTATACATTTTTATCACTTAAGCAAATGGAAATAACTTTCATGACATGAATCCAGGTGTTTTCACTCCCAGTGCTGTGCTTTCCTACCTTGGCTTCTCTCCTTTGAGTCCCAGCGCACTTACATCTCTTACTCCTATGCTTGTACCATGGTGATTTATATCCTGGTTTAGTCCCCATTCCTAACTGGGAGCTTCTTAAAGGTAGGATCCAGGACTTCCTTATATTTTTGAATACCTACCAAGTCTGGCCAAATTCATTGTAGGTAGCAAGAGTGGATTAGCAAAGATTTATTCATCTAAAATGAATTCAATTGATCTCAATTTCCTCTATCCCCAGAGTAAATGAGGTTGGGGAATGGCTGAATGAAATGCCCAGACAGTTTAAGTGAACAGAGAAGAACATTGACTAAGCAGATGGAAAGGAAATCAAATACTGGGTGAGTCAGGTCTTCACTTAGGGGATGGCAGCTGCTGGGGCGGGGGGGGGGCAGGTAGACTGAGGGGCAGGAGTTTATTGTTCACACCTAAAACAGTGGAAGTGCTGTAATTGCTCACTCCCCTTCCTGAGACTAATTTCTTCCTCTCTCAACGACTAGAAACCTCCATCCTCTAGTCTGGACTTAATCTCTCTCCCAGGCACAATCTTTGCAGACAAAGACCAAGCTAAGAGAGAGGAGGGCCAAAATGGACTAGAAGAATGGCAAGGCTCAGAGGGAAGTGAGATGGGAGGAATATCTCTCACTCAACCCTATTACTGTGCCTGACCCCTCCACCATGGCCCTCCATAGGTCATTTCAGGACTACCCACTGGCCCTTTTTGCTGCTCCCAGCTCGAGCTTCTGCTACAGTCAGACCATTCCTGTCCTCAGCCCTGTTCCTTTTCCTCTGCTCTTTTCTGCCCGCCTCCTCTGCTCTAAATCATATCATCCTAGAAACTCTCCTTGTCTATCATAAGCCTTATGAGTCTCCTCTTCACAACTTCCAAAGCATTTACATTTATGGGTTACAGTCTCCCTGAACTTCTGGACTTGTCCAATTTCTTATACTTATAACTTCAATTCTTCTGGTCTTTTCATCTCCATAAGTAGGCCATTATTTGTGTCAGACCATATGTCCTGTGTTACGAGTCAAAAATATGTATATATGGCTACCATACTTAGAACTATACCACAGTTTCAGCTCTCGTTTTGTGTAATTTATTGTTTCCCCTGTCTTCCCAAACTAGGACCTCAGTTCCTTGCAAATAAAGAGTCCCTATTTTACTTCATCTAAATTATCTCACAATGCCTGATAGAGGATCTAAATAAACACGAGTTGGTTGACTGGTTGATTAATTATTAATCCCAAGCCATAATAAAATATTATTCTCTTCTAGTGGCCACTTTCCCATTCTGATGACCAAAGTTTCCCAGAATTCACCTGTACCCAACAGCTCCATCATAGACAGAATCATTCAGGTAAATGATGGAGCCTCCAGGGAGCACAAACTGCTGTCCTGCCGGAGCACTGTAAGACACCAAGCCATCTGCCAAAGGAAACACAGATGTGTCAGTGCCTTAGGAAGAAGAGTACCTGCTGCTTAGACCAACTATCCCAGGGAGCTACACAAGACTTCAGGGGTGAAATCTTGTTCAGTGTGTCTGCACAGGACTCAATCCAGGCACAAAGGGAGCACTGCCGAGGAGCACCCCTCAGTGGCAGTCAGTGAAATTAATCAGACTGCATCATTTAGTCTGTAGAGCCCCACACCTTGGTGGAGGAACAGTGTCCTTTCTTGGCTCGAGCCTAGAGGAATCACTTCACTCCGGAGATTACTAATCCCATACCTTTCTGATTTGTTTGCCTTTATTTTCCAGGGGTTGGGGTTTTTTAATAAGGTCTATAAGCTCGCTCTCTCTCTGTCTCTGTCTCTCTCTCTCTGGAGACCTACCTAGCCAGACACAGCCATAGAGCTCCACCCGCATGCACACATTCATGGAGTGGTCAGTGACTGGAATGAAGCGGACAAATCTAGCCACGATGGGTGGCTCCAAGTCCTTTAGGAAAATGTCATAGGGGTTACTATTCCCATCCAGCACCTGAGGAGAGAGAAGAGAAAGAGCGGGAAGATGCTATAAGGTTATGCTGACTTTCCCTCATCACCCCTTTCATGGACCCTCTCTTTTGAACTGAAGGAGCAGAATGTATCCTTTCAGCTTTCTCAGCAGCCTTGATATTCCTCCTGGTCCCCCCACCTTGCCCTCCCTCATCCTCGGTCCCACATGGACAAGGGCATGCCGGGTCTGTGGGTGCACATACCTACAAGATAGCCTGTGTACTTCCTCTTCTAGCCTAAGTCAAAATATGGTCCTGGACACCTCAGGGTCTGGATATCTCTTCTTCCTACCTGTTTCCCATGCCGGTTCCGCCAGGAGATCCAGCGAGTGCCATCCCGACTGTAATTGATCTTGTACATGGGGGCAAACTCAATGCCATGGCCCCCAGCATGGCGCCCCTGGGTCCCCACCAGAGTAATAAAGTGCAGGGTGTGCAAGTCAATCTGTAGGAACTCCTTCAGGTCATCGGGTTCCACTGGGATCTCAGGGCACCAGGCTCCATCCCCTTCTTCCGAGTCCAGCCTTGAGACATAGGGTTGGGGAGACAGAGAGAAACCATGAAACCAAAGTTGTTTACCAATGCATAGCAAGCAGCTGCCCTGTCCTGAGGGGAGAGAAAAGGCTGGGAACCCACTCTAAGAAGGCTCTTTGGGTCTTCCTCAAGCCTGACTGCCACCACTTGTGGTCAGTCCCTGTCCCTGGAGCACTATGAAACCCAGAGAGACACTTACCACCAGGGCCTAGAGGCCTTAAGATCAGATTTAGTCTTTAGTGCTCATCCTGATTTAAAGACCTCAAGGGAAATGAAATTCTTTCTACCCAATAATCCCCCATGAGTCATTTTACCACCCCTTTCCACTTTCAGTCCCAGCATAACAAGGGTGGTCACCCCTTGCTTGGGTATCAAGTTATAGGAAGGAGGAGGGAGGGATCATAAGATCCCCAGCATGGGTTATGTGATGCAGCGGAATTTTACCTATGGGATGGGCATGGCAGCCCAGCAAAAAGCCATGGGAACCCATGATGCGAGTGAGGGGCAGGAGCATGTCAGGGGAGTAGTAAATAATCTGCTTTCATTTTATTACCTCCAAGCTGAGCTACCAGCAAGCAAAACTGTGATATCAGTATAAAGTTTATTTTGGGAGCTTCTTACCATTTTCCCTCTTCCCTAGAATGTCCCTTTTCTCACAGATGTCACCTGCTCATTGCTGTTCTCTTCCAACCCCACCAACCACCACTCTCATCTTCACATACTAAGAAATTATGGGGAAGGTTTGCTAAGCTTTCTTTTCTTATGAGTGATTCCATTTTAACAGAAATCAACATTTTACACCAAAAGAATTAGATTCCAGGAGGAGGAGGAGGGTTCTGTCCTAACGAGCAGAGTAGCTTTTGACAAAGGAGTTCATTGCTTTCAAGGATCCCTGCTATTAGGCCACTAGGAACCCACCATACTCTTTATGGATGAGGGTGGCCCTTCTATGAGGTATCCTTAAGAGACGGGAAGAATTTACTGGAGGCCTCATCATAAGCTGGAAGCCCTGATGCTTTGCACTGTGAGTGATGTTTCACAGACACGCACCGAGAGGAGGACCAGTCTCCTAGCTCCCAGTGTCCTACCTCATCTGCGCCTTCCCCTACCTACCACTGCCCCCAGCTTCCTGCAGTTGCTCCCAGTGAGAAGGTGAGTAAGGCAAACCCACTGCATAGCGGCGAAGCCATCTGTCGTGGGTGGTGCCATGCAAGGCCCTGTGACTGGGATGGGGTTGCCAGACTAGCACATGGCACCAAGCCCTGAATTCTTTCCCCGGAACCATCCAGAACAAGACAGGCCCACCTGAGGTCCTTCCCTCACGCCTCCCAGCTCCCACTAAATACCACCCTTCATCCCCAGGCCCTTGAGTCAGAAAATGTATCCAACCCAGGACTCGGGCTTTCTTGGGCTATCCAGCCTCACCTTCCATATTTGGCAGCTGTGGATTCTGACCACTGACTGGAAGCTGTGATGTCCTCATCCGGAATGTGGCCTCCTGACATGCCCAGAGGGTAGCGGCAAATGGCTGGACCAAGAGAAACCGAAGAGAAAAAGAGGAAATACTTTTCTTCTTATTTCCAAAGATCCCCTGCCCCTTGTAGGAATAACATAATTGATTATTGGACAAGAAAACAGAGTACTTAAATTTTCCAAAGTCTTTCTACGACTTGTTTGATTGCCTTGACTCTCTCAGCCTTTTCTCCTTGACCCTGCTTCCAAACTTACTAGCATCCAATCCCCAGAGCACTGACCTTCAGCCACACCTACCTCTTGGTCCAAAATCTGACAAGTAATGTAACGTAATGCAGGGTGCTGACTTATCCTTTTATTTGGTAATAAGCCCATGGCCCACCCCATTCCCCTATTAGAAGATGTACACTTCTAACCATTTTCCCAACTGTGCTGAATCATCTTCACGGTCACCAGGCACCACCTGTGATCCAAAGCATTCTTTTTTCTAGACATTTCATTGCACCAGATTATGGTGCAAAGCCAACAAACTCTTCTATGAAGGGACTGAACCTTGGCCCCCATTAGCGCCATGCTTTGGCCTCTGGCTAAAAATAATAGCATCTGGAGAGAGACTTCCACCTCCAGCCAAGACAGAGTAACAGGAACCAGGCTTACTCTCCTGGGTGAAACAACCAAAAAAATGGACAAAGTATACAAAGGACTGGGTTTCAATACACTGACATCCCTGAGAGGGGACAAAGAAGATAAGTCCTATAGCGGCGCCAAGTTACTCTGTGACAGAGTCAGGCTGCAGCACAGTGAGAACTCAGGCAGAGTCTAGAGGATTCGCCAAATCAAGGAGACAAAGAGAAGAGTCTAGAGAGGCCATGGGGGTCTAGGGTTGCCAGAGAAATACAGGATTTCTAGCTAAACTTAAATTTCAGGTAAATAATGAATCATTTTTAGTGTAAATATGTATGATGCAATTTGAAAAGTAGCAGGCGTGTAAAGAAGCAGAGAAATAGAACTTAGAATGACTTAGAATGAGAAAAAAAATCAATCAATTGAAACTGATTCAGAACTTACATAGAAGTTAGAATTTAAGAAGAAGACTATTAAAACAGTTATAACTATATTGTACGTGTTCAAAAATACAAGGTCAGCCACTGTGGGAAACAGTGTGGAGGTTCCTCAAAAAATTTAAAAAGAATCATCATATGATCCACTACTGGGTACTTACCCAAAGAATACGCAAACACTAATTTGTTTGTTTGTTTGTTAAGATTTTAATTATTTATTTGGCAGAGAGAGAGAGATCACAGGTAAGCAGAGAGTCAGGCAGAAAGAGAGGGGGAAGCAGGCTCCCTGCTGAGCAGAAAGCCCGATTTGGGGCTCAATGTGGAGCTCGATGCGGGGCTCAATCCCAGGACCCTGAGATCATGACCTGAGCCGAAGGCAGAGGCTTAACCCACTGAGCCACCCAGGCGCCCCATGAACACTAATTTGAACAGATATATGTACCCCTGTGTTTATTGCAGCATTACTTATAATAGACAAGATATGAAAGCAGCCCAAGTGTCCAACAACAGATGAATGGGTAAAGAAGAAGTGGTGTGTGTGTGTATGTGTGTGTGTGTGTGTGTGTGTGTGTGTGTGTAGAACATTGCTCAGTCATAGAAAGAATGAGATCTTGCCACTTGTAGCAACATGGATGGACCTAGAGGGTACAATGCTAAGTGAAATAAGTCAGAGAAAGGCAAATACTATATAATTTCACTTATGTGTGGAATTTAAGAAACAAAATAAATGAACAAACAGAAAAAGAGAAAGAGAGAGAGAGAAAACAGTCTCTTAAATACAGAAAACAAAGTGGTGGTTGCCAGAGGGAAGGTATTTCACCCAAAGATGGGTGAAATACATAAAGAGGATCAAGAGTATGTTCATCTTGATGAGAACTGAGAAATGTTGAATTGTTGGATCATTATAATGCATACCTGAAACTAATATAACCCTGTATGTTAATTATACTTGACTAAAAATAATAATAACAAAAATAAAAATATAAGGAGAGCTACAGGTGATATAGAAAGGATATAAATCAAATTTCTAGAGAAGAAACTTGACTATGTGAGAAAATACACTGGATAACATTAAAGGAAAATCACACATTAAAGAAAAGATTGGTGAACTTAAAGACAGCAATAGAAATTATCCAAAATGAAACAATGACAAAAATCAATCAAATAATCAAGCAACAAAAAAATAGAACATTAGTAAGTTCTGGAACAATTTCAAACATCCTAATACACATGTGAACGGATTCCTTAAAGAAGAGGAGAGAGGAAAACAAAGTATTTGAATAAAACATGGTGGAGATTTTTTTCAAATTTGATGAAACCATAAACCCAAGAAGCTCAATGACCTGAAACACAGGAAACATGAAGAAAATTACACTAGGGTACATCATAATCCAACTGCTTAAAACAGGTGATAAGGAGAAAAGTTTTTAAGCAGCCAGAGTAAAAGAACACATTGTGAAGAGAGGACCAAAGATAAAAATGACAGCAAATGTCCCATTGGAAATGGTAACTATCTAATAAATATATAAGATGAGTTTTCATGTTATTTATATCTCTTTAAATGGTAATTGACTACTTACAAACAATAACAATATACCGTGGGGTTTACAATACATACAAAAATAAAATGCATGAAAACAATAGCACAAGGGCTAAAAAGGGAAAAATAGAAGTTATCCTGTTGTAAGATTTTTATACTATATGTGAGGGGATATAATATCACTTAAAGATAGACTTTATTTAATTAAAGCAAGCACTGAAATAACATTTTCTTTTTTTTTAAGATTTTTATTTATTTGACAGAGGGAGAGTGCACAAGCAGGGGGAGCAGCAGGCAGATTCAGAGAAAGAAGCAGGCTCCCTGCTGAGCAGGGAGGCTGATGTGGGGCTCAACACCAGGACCCCGAGATCATGACCTGAGCCAAAGGCCGACGCTTAACTGACTGAAACACCCAGGCCCCCCTAAAATAACATTTTCAAAAAGATTTATTGCTAAAAAGTCAACAAGAGATAAGATGGAATAAAAAAAACTCAATTCACTGAAAAGAAGGCAGAAAACTACAGTAAGTTACAAGCAAAAGGATGAGAAAAGATATACCATGAAATCTTTATTTAAAAAAAAAAGCTAGAGTGGTTATATTAATACCAGATACAACAGATTTTAAGAGAAGAAATAAAGATGGTATGTCACAATGATAAAGGGGTTAGTTCACCAAGAACACATGGCAGTCCTAAATATTTATGCACATAATAGAGCTTCACAACAAATGAAGCAAAAAAGCAAAAAAGACTGCAGGGAAAAATGAACAAAACCACAATTATAGCTGGAGATTTTAATACTTAACATCTCAATAATTGGAAAATAAGTGGACAGAAAAATCAGTAAGGATATTGAAGATTTGAACAACATTATCCACTAGTTTTACATAACTGACATTTATAGAACTCTACCCAACAAGAGATTATACATCCTTTTAAAATACATATGCAACATTTACCAAAATAGATCATATTCTGAATCATAAAAACAACTGCCAATAAATTTTAAATATTCAAGTCATACTAAGTATGTTCTCTGTTACAAAGCAATTACTACTTAGAAAAATAAATAATGGAAAGATATCTGGAAAATCCCCAAATGTTTGCAAACTAAATAATATTCTTCTGAATATGCCGTGGGTCAAAGGAGAAACCAAAAAGGAAATTAGAAAGTATTCTGTTTATAAGATAAAGAAAATATAATATAACAAAATTTGTGGATACCACTTGAGAAGTACTTACGGGTAAAATGACCACAGGAAAAGCCTATATTAGAAAAGAGGAAAGATCTCAAAACTATGACCTCAGTTTTCACCTTCAGAAATTAGAAAAAGTAGGGCAAATAAAACACAAAGTAATTATAAGAAAGAAAATAATAGACTCATTAGTAGAAATCAATGAAATAGAAAACAGAAAAAAATCTATAAAACCAAAAGCTGGTTCCTTGACAAGATTTAAAAAGAAAAAGCAAAAAAGAATCTTGAGCCAGACTGATTGGAAAAGAAAAAAGAATACACTACAAATATCAAGAATGTCAGAAGTTACCCAGTAACAGATCCTATAGATGTTAAAAGTGTAAAGTTAAAACTGTAAACAGTTTTATGCCAACAATTTCAACAACTTAGATAAAATAATCAAATTTCTTGAAAATACAAACTACCAAAGCTCCTTATAAAGAAATAGATAACCTGAATATCCCTGTATGTTCTAAAAAAATTAAATATATGGTCAACAACCTTCCTACCAAAAAAAAAACAAAAACAAAAAACCTCCAGGACAAGATGGCTTTACTGTAAAATTCTACCAAATATTTCAGAAAGAAAAAATACCAAGCACTCACAAACTCTTCCAGAAAATCAGAGAGGATATTTCCTCATTCATTCTATGAAATCAGCATTACTCCAATACAAAATCCAAACAGGAACATTATAAGACAACTATAGATTAATAACCCTCATCAACATAGATGGAAAAACTCTAAACAAACTTTCACTAAATTGAATAAAAAATATATAGAAAGGATAATACATCATGACCAAGTGGGGTTTATTCTAGGAATGCAAGGTTGGTTTTGACATTCACAAATCATTCAGCGAAATTCATCACAAACCTAAAAAGTGAAACTATGGCATCACTTCAATAAATACAGAAAAAGCATTTGATAAAAATCAAACATCCTTTCCTGATAAACATTCTCAGAAAACTAGAAATAGAAAGGAACTTCCCCGGGGCACCTGGATGGCTCAGTCATTAAGCATCTGACTCTTGATTTTGGCTCAGGTTGTGCGATCCAGCCCCGTGTCGGGCTCCACACTAAGTGTGGAGTCTTCTTAAGATTCTCTCTCTCTCTCTTTCTCTCTCTCTCTCTCTCTCTCCCCCTGCCCCTACTCCCCTGTCTCTCTCTCTCTCTTCAAAAGAAAAGAAAAGAAAAGAAAAGGAAAGAAAAGAAAAGAAAATTTCCCCAATACAAACAATGGTAACAGATTATGAAAACCCCTATGCCCACAAATTGGACAACTTAGAAGAAATGGATAAATTCCTAGAAACATATAAACTACCAAAACTAAAGCAGGAAGAAATAGAAAATTTGAACAGACCAATCACTAGCAATGAAGTTGAATCAGTATAAAAGATGGTTTCGTGGGGTGCCTGGGTGGCTCAGTGGGTTAATGCCTCTGCCTTCGGCTCAGGTCATGATCTCAGGGTCCTGGGATCGAGCCCCACATCGGGCTCTCTGCTCGGCGGGGGGCCTGCTTCCGCCCCTCTCTCTGCCTGCCTCTCTCCCTACTTGTGATCTTTCTCTGTCAAATAAATAAATAAATAAATATTAAAAAAAAAGATGGTTTCGTAAGCAAATTCTACCAAACATTTAGAGAAAAATTAATACCTATTCTTCTTAAACTATTTCAAAAAATACAAGAGGAAGGAATCACCCTGACACCAAAACCGGATAAGGACACCACAAAAAAAGGGAACTATAGGCCAGTATCTCTCATGAATATACTCTCTCATGAACATAGATGCAAAATCCTCAACAAAATATTACAAATGGAATCTAACAATATATTTTTAAAAGTCACCCACCACGATCAAATGGAATTTATTCCCAGGACACAAGGGTGGTTCAATATTCACAAAACAATCAACATGCTATGTTGCATCAGTAAGAGAAAGGATAAAAACCATGTGATCATTTCAACAGATGCAGAAAGACCATTTGACAATGCACAATATCTGTGATGTCATTTGATACTTCCAGAAACAGTATGATGAAGCAAAACCATATACAGCTGCTTTGGCAAGAATCATGACCATCTACCCACTGAAACACTTCTAGGGTTCCTGTCCACTGCATTTTCCAAGTCAAATTTGAATCAAGGGATGAATGTGGGATCTAGTATCATTTTGTCTATTCTGGTCAGATGTATAATTTCTCCATCTGAGGTGACAGGTTCTACAAATAATAATTATGCTTGAATCTCAAGTGTAATTCTGGGCTGATCAGGAATGAAGCATCAAATTCTCAAATTCTAAACCCTCTGGAATGTGAAATTGAAGGGAGGAGTAAGGATGAGGAAATATTGATACAGGATGCCAATGAGGCCAAAATTACCAATGAGTGAGGTCAATGAACATTTCAGAAATCACTCACAGGGTGTGCCCTCTCTTGTGGTCCACCCCTCCATGCTGTGGAGGCCATACCCTGACTCAAGGCCTATGCTAAGTCTTTTAACCCTGGTGCTTAGTGCCTCTCAGTATCAATGACTTAATGGCAAGGAGAAGCTTCTGGACACCTTTTTCCCACATGCCACATGCCCCAGTTCAGTTTACCAGAACACTCACATTGGCATTTGGGACACAAGTCAGCTACTAATAAACTAGACCTTTGCTTTCCCCTTGTTACTGTTCTGTGCATGTGTATTTCCCTCAAGGACCTTCTGGGGAGGGGGCTTGGCTGGCCAAGGAAGGCAACCCGTCCTGCTTTGGCTATCATTCCTGTCATGGTGCCCCCAATTGCTATCTTGACTCCTAAAATACAGTTCTTCACTGTTTTCAAAGTGGTGTCCCATCGTTTATATCTGTTGACCCCTTCAATAACCCTACACGGTAGACAGGGTCCGTATTATTATTCTCAAATTATACACGAGGAAACAAACCAATTAAAGTCCCACAGCTATTAAGCAGTCCTAATCCAAAATTAGTCCCAACATACCAGACCGTCACCCTCTGCTTTAACCACAGGTACAACACGATGCAGCCTGTTTCTCCCAGCAGGTCAGGCCGAGGCAGAAGTCTTGCAGATTATAACAGACTTGGTCTTTGGCCCCTTCCCTGAAACCAAAGCTTGGTTCATAAATCCAGCCTATCTCCACCCCCAGCAGGACAATCCGCATGTTTGCTTATCACTTTCCGAGTCCACCCGGTCCTTGAGTTCCTATTTTCATTCATTCATTCATTCAGTGATTTTTTTGGAGCACTATGGGAAGATAGCCATAAACAAAACAAAGTGTCTTTTGTCAGAGTTTATGTTCTCGTGTGGGGAAACAGACAACAGGCAAATAAATATGTAAGATGAGAGAAAGATGGTGAGTGTTGTGAAGAAAATCAAGTGTGGAAAGGAAACAGGTGCTCTTTCCTGTATCTTTACAGGAAGGCCTCTTGGAGGAGGTGACTTTGAGCAGAGGCCTGAGGGGAGGAAGGCAGCAAGCCCAGTGACTCTTAGAGTGACGTTTCATGGAAAGGGGACAGGAAAGCGAGAAAAAGCCTTCTTGGTTGTTGCAGGTACACCACAAAAGTGGCGCACCTGAAGCGGAAAGACTAGCTTAAATTATTACCCAGCACTGTCCCATTGCCATGTAACAAACTTGGACACAACTAAACCAAATGGTTTTGAGAAAGAATAGTACCAATTTTGGTAAATTCTCCTTCCTCCGATTTCCAACATTTTTAATATCTGTTTTATAGCCTTAGGTACATAGTGTTTTGTCATATAATTATGTGTGTGGAAGTCTGATCTCCCCTCCAGATGGCAAACTTCTTGGAGGAAAAGAAAAGGGTGGGGGAGAACAGGGGGATAATATCTTATTCGATTTTATTTCTCAGTGCACATCTGGGGAGACAATAGGGGCTCATAATATTGATTGAAAAAAAAGAGATAGACATGGATTAGGAGTAAGGATAAAATTGAATAAAATATGTCTCCCTGCAAACCTTACCCCCCAGACTATCTCATTTCAAACAACTCCATTCTGTCAATTACTTGAGCCGAAAATCTTCAGGCCACCCTTGACTCCTTTCATACTCCATTATCCACCCCATCGGCTGATGAGAAATCCTGTTGGCCACCCTAAAAAATTCCCATAGCCCATTTACTTCCCCCTTAGGCTGCTACCATTCTAGCTCAATTCACTGTCTCCTATCACCAGGAATAGAACAATCATCTCCCAACTGGACTTCCTTTGTCCACCTTGCCCCATGTATCTATGAAAATCTAAGTCAGACCATGTAACGCTTCTTCTCATCCCCTCCAAGAATTTCCCACTTGACTCAAAATGATATTCAAACCCATGTGTGGTCTCCAGGGACCTGCAGAGTTGATCTCCAGCTGTCTTGGACCTCCGTCCAGTGCCCTCCCCCGTCTGGCCACCCTGGCCTCCTTGCCGTACCTCAAGCACACTAAATATGCTGCTTCTTCTGGCATCTAAGTATTTAATTTAATAATGGGAGTAATCTGTGCAGGTTGTGGAAAGAGAAGTGAAAGACCGTATTTCCTATTATTTTTCACATGTTAACCTATCTGAAATCGAAATGCATCTTACAAGCAAATGGTGAGTCAGAGCTCAACTGCCTGGGGGTTTTTTTCTTAGAGTTACACAAAGTAGTGAGACATGGTATGGTCAGGAGTGTCTTACATTGGATGAAATACAGTAATAATAGCATCCATTTAAAAGCATTTGTGGGGGTGGGGGAAGAGAGTAACTGGGTGATGGGCATTAAGGACAGCACATGATGTAACGAGCCTGGGTAGTCTATAAGACTGATGAATCACTGGCCTCTACCTCTGAAGCCAATAATACATTGTATGTGAATTAATTGAATTAATCAAATCAAATCAAATAAATAAAAGCATTTATCAAGTGTTAGACAACGCGGTACTTTCTCATTCATTATTTCATATTTCTCACCGGTCACCCATCTATAGGTAAGGGTTTAAACAATGGCCCAAAAGGGGTGCCTGTATGGCACAGTTGGTTAAGAGACCAACTTTTAGTTTCGGCTCAGGTCGTGATCTCAGGGTCGTGAGATCAAGCCCCATGTAGGGCTCCGTGCTGAACGCAGAGTCTGCTTGGAATTCTCTCTCCCTCTTCCTCTGCTCCTCCTGCTCATGCTCTTTCTCTCTCTCTCTTTCTCTCTCTCTCTCTCTCTCTCAAAATAAATAAATCTCTTTAAAAACCTGCCCAAGGCCATTCATCCAGTAAATACTAAGTCACTTTTACAATTTGACTCAAAAGACAGCCCTCTCAGCTACACAACCTCTGAAAATAAAGAGATTTCAAATCCACTCCAGGATCCGGGCAAAGTTCACATCTTTTCTGGGTCTCAGTTTTCTCATGTGAAAAGCAAGGGAGCTGCACTAGATGTTTTCCAAGCCAGGGGTTCCCAAAAGCTGGTCCGCAGACCAACGGCTCTAGAGTTCCTTGGGAAGGTTGTAGAACATCTGCTATGAGCTCCCCTTACAGACTCCGGGAGATCTGAAACTGCCCAGAAACCTGCAGATTTAAAGAATTTCCCAGGTGATTTGGCTGTGTAACCAGGCTTAGGAGTCACTGCTCCCAGGTCCCTTCCAGCCTGGACACATGGTGACTCTCTGGGGCCATTCCAGAGACATCCGCATTCACAGTCCCACTGGGCTTTCATTCCTGATTATCATGCATCCCCAGCCCTGGGGCCACAAGTGGAGTGAGAACTTCTGTTTCTCAGAACATCTAAAGTAAACCAGAAATGGGGAAAGAGGGTCGTATGGGGTGAGTCATGATATTGTTGCAAATAACTTCTCCACCAAGCACTGCTTATCCTGAGAACAGCAACCAGGGAGTTTTAACAGGGCTGCTGAGCCCTGGTTATGGAACATGTCGATGCTTCCTGGGCCCAGGAATCCTATCTATTTTGTGTTCTGACTGTCACTGTGTAGGTACTTTCCATATTTAACGAAGGAAGAAGGAGAAAGAGGGAGAGAGATTCCCGCCTAGGGGATCAGAGGTGCACCACTTCCGGCCCCCCACCCCAAGGCTCTTTGCTCCTTTATCTATGACTGTGTTCTGGCCTTGATCCCCCAAGTTGCTCAGGGACCAGCAGCCCCGGCCCCACCTGGGAACTTGCTACGAAGGCAAAGCCTCAGTCCCCACCCCAGACTGACAGAATCACTCTGAGCGGGGACCCAGCCAACTACGTGGTCACCAGCCCTCCCGGGGACTCTGGTGCAGCCGCAGCTTCATAACTGGAAGAACTGGGGGGAGCGAAAGGAGTCTTCAGTTCTCCACATGAGAAAGAAACACAGTTCTAACTGTCGGTGCGCCCCTCCAGGCCCCCCCTCAGCCAACCGCGTGTGGACAACAGTGGCAACACCACGACAAGAACTGGAAGGCCTCCCTGAGCCACCCCACACGCGGCTCTGAAGCTCTGCCTGGGGACGGGGCAGGAAGGACAGACGACAGGTTTATTCCTGCAAGGAGTAAGCCTGTCCTTTCGGAGTCCATCGTCCGGTCTGTGAGCAAATCCCACAACCCCTATTCCCCGGGAATTTCGGGAGTCTGGCTACTTGTCTCCTCACGGCTAAACCACTATAATACCATCTAGCTCTTCCTCCTGGTTCCTCCAACCACCCTTGTCCACACAGCAGCCCAAGCGAGCTTCCTAAAACCTTATTCTTACAGGAACCTTCTAACAGCCTCCCGGACTTCCGGGAACCGCATGGCCCACGAGGCCTGCAGGATCAGGCCTCGGCCCCCTCTCCAGCCTCACCTTGGGCTATCCGCACATCTCCGCTCCCTAGACCCCAGCACTGGTCTCATCTCGACTTCATGAATGCACGACATACCTCCCGGCCTCAAGGTCTCTCTGTATGCCCTGTTCCCTTTACCTGGAATGTTCTTCCCCTCCCCTCCCTTACCCACTCATCCTCTAGCTCTTAGGGAATTCCTCTGAGGCCTTGGGGAAATTAGGAGTCTCTGTTACATGCTCTTAAATTCACTGGTTCCCTTCTTAGTGCTCCTCACACTTGTAATACAAATAGTTATTTGTTTAATTCGGGTCTCTCCACTCAACAGTGAAGTGGCATGTAGCCAGGGAGCCTATCTATCTTTCTCTCTCTTGTTTCCCTAATTTCTAGTAGGGTGTGTGGCATTAACTGAGTGCTCAGTAAATATCTGTTAAAAAGGCAATAATGGAAGAGTTTTCTATTGTTCATAATTATGGGGCTTAAAAACAGAGACCTGGGAGATCAGGCAAGGGTAGCCCTGACCAGTGACCTATAACCAGCCAGTAGACACAGAAGACTTCCTTGTTATTCTGGGTCATTACGTATATATTGCGACCCATCTTTTTGTTCACATATTAACTTAATGAATGCATGTATTTCATGTCATTGTTAATTTAATTAATGTTCGTGAATTTATTGAACAAATAAGTTCTGCTCTGAAGATACAGTAGTGAACAGGACAGATAAAATGACTTAGCCCATGGATCTTATGTTCTGGTAGAGGAGAGAGACAAAAGGTAATTGATTTTCAATAATCTAATAGGCAATGAAACTATTTGGCCACAGCTATTATTAGTTGGTACCATTTCAGACAGCATGACAAAACGATGGAAAAACGCTAAAATAGGACAGGGGGATAACACAACAGAGATTGGGGGGGGGGTTCTTTGAGATAACAACCAGAGATTTTCTAGTTTCCTTGTGCTTGTTTACCTCCTTAATGAAGCTGTGAGCAATTTTGGGAAGAGTAACCATGTCAGATTCTTCCTTTTCCTCCTCAGCAACTGCTAGCACGTGGTGCCCATTAGATGCGCAACATGCATTTGGTAAATAAAGAGGTAAGCAAAAGGGCAGAGGGATGGTGAGATGGATGGATGGATGGATGGATGGATGGATGCAAGGATGGATGAATGGAGAATTCACATGTGTTGAACTCTCGAGGGCAGGTGCTGTGACTGATTCATGTCTCCAGAAACGATTTATTTCCCAACCATCTCCAAATGACGACAAGCAGTAGGGATCCTCTTTCAAGGGCTTTGTGAGCACTTGCATAAGAGGAAGAGGAGGTCTGGCAGGGACATTAGTCAATGGACACTGGATAACCATCCAACAAGCTGCACTAAGGAGGGATCCCAATCGTTGGTGATGATCCCAACCGATCCCAACAGAAGACGAGGAAAAGAGGTGGGAATCACACCATATGTCTTGATGAGGATCCCCAGCTCAATGCCAGAGCAAGGCTCTGAGCCACAGGTGTTGCGAACCTTCTTCAGACAATGGGAGTGGGCACAGAGGTCTAGATGTTGGGACCAAAGAATATAAGGATAAGGATAGAGAATTCAGAAATAAGGGCCAGAAAAGCAGCCATTAGGCAAAGTTTCTTGGTGAATCAGTATCCCCGGGGGCCTCAGAGAAAGGGCACAGGAAAACAGACAAGCTGATCTTGGATGGCCTTTCACATCCTAGTAGGTCTTTGGAACCAGGATAAGCCTTGGCCACGACCAACCAACGTGGCACTTCTCAGCAGTACCACTGTGGTTTTCCTATTGAGTATGCCTATTTTTGGTAAACTTCTGTGGAAGGGATCCTGGCCAATAGCAAAGACGCAGAGTGCCAAGTCCTAAATGTCAGGCCCCCTTGATTTTCCTCAAGCCCACTTCATTTTTTTATCAGAGCCCATCCATCTGTCTCTGCACTCCGCGCTACGAAAGATAAGGAAGCATGAAAAGGCAGAGAATAGTAAGAGAAGCAAGAGATCCGGCAGCAAAGAAACGTGTCCTGATTTTGCCTGCTGAGTTGTCCTGGTGGTTCTTGACGCTTCCGCTACCCGCCAATCTCCCGGCCAGAGAAGCCAATTTGCTTTCCAGTTCCCCAGAGTGGAAAACTACCAGTGCCGGCTGCCCACACACCCATGCAGAGCTCGCTCTGTCCCGGGCGCAGGCAGGCCGAGGAGAGGCCGTGGCCACTAGGCCCCAGCTTCCCAAGAATTATTTTCACACCATGCTGCCAAGGCGGAGAGCCTGAAAGGGCTGCTTGTTCCGTGATGTTTACCATCTCACTGCGAGCTCCAGACCACGGGCTTACCTGTCAATGAGTGTCCTGTATGCCGCTTCCAGGAACACACACACACACACACACACACACACACACACACACACACACGATGCTCGTGAGGCCCGAGGCGTGGCGAGCTGACACCTGGGCCTTGCTGGGCACCGGGAAGATGAGACTGACCAGGAGCAGGGCTACTGGGGTCAACCAGGGGACCCAAGACAATCAATGGTCTAAAAGAACATGTGCAATCATAAACTTTAAAGCCAGGAAGGGACTTAAGGAACTTCTAATGGCTCTACATTAAATATGAGAACCTCTGAGCCCCCCAAAGTGAACAGACTTACTCAAGGATGCACTGCTGAAAGTGTAATGAGGACTGACATTCAGGTCTCCTGATCCCTGGTTCCTCTTTCTTCAGCCCTTGGCTACCTTAATGGGATTCCTCCAATTCCGTAAAGGACAAGATGGTCCCATTAGAGAAGCTGTCATTGGATCCCTGCTCCCCAGAAGCTCCACATTGGAGGCTACTTCAAACTGGTTCACTATTCAGATAAAGATCTACACAATGGGATCCTCTAGGAGTCAAGGACGATTATCTGGGTTCCTCAAGGTACACAGGGCTATTTTGTCAACACCCCTTTTGCCCCAGTCGAAATTCCCCTTAGGATTAGTCCTTTAGAATACAGCTTTCCTACAAGCCCCAAATACTTCCCCGAAACAATTATTGCAGAAGAGGGTTCCCCAGGCTGCATGGGATTCCAGGGTAGTAAAGCGAGAGTCTGCCAAGACACATTCTTTGTCTTGGCTCACAGAATCAGGGAAGGCATCACGGTGAAATGGTATGTCCCTCTCTCCCACAAGGAGGCAAGTTGAAGGGACAGTAAGGTAGCCATGAAGGTTAGGAATTGAGAAGAAAACTGGGGCATGGTCTGGAAGCTGAAAACTAGTTTCTGCCACTTCCAAATCATGGGACTCCAAGACAAGTTACTAAACCCCTCTACACCTGAATCTCCTCGTCTTTAATAATATTACCAAGAGCACTGTTGTAGAAATTTAATAAAATGCATACAAAGGACTTCATCAATTATAATAGGGCTCCAGGAATGACATCCAGAAAGAGGGAGAGAGGGGATTATTGGTTGTTTTAAATATTATATTCACTCTTTCTTAAGCAATTCAGAGGTTTTACAGTCTTGGGAGGATTACTTAACTTTTAGCCTCTCAGCTTAATGGCAATAATCGTTATTTGTTTATACGAATGCTGTCAGGAAATAGTAGTTAACATATATCAAGTACTTCATATGGTTTAAAGTAGAGTAATGCTTAAAGCAGTAATAACAAAAGTTAGATGTTATGTATTTTTTTTAAGCTATTTTGACTCTGACTCATTCTAAAACAAATATTGGAATTGGCTTCCAAAACTGTGTAAGAAAACAAACAAAAAAAGGTATGCTAAGGGGAAAGAGAATAGGGACAATAAGATAAGCCAGAGAGCTAAGGTTAATATTGGAAATATATTACATTTGGATCTAGACCTTTGCTGGTGATGGGCCTCAAATTTGGCTCTGAGCTTCCCACCAGCCAATGCAAAGAGCACAAGACAATCAGTTAACATGAATCACAGTGGCAACAAGGTAAAAGTAAACGTTTAGTTCTGTGTCCAGGTGGGATGGAGTAGCTTACAGTAACCAGTGCTCCCCCTGAGAGTATCTGGAAGACCAGATAAAATTCATAAAGCATCTATCTGAAAGCATCTGCTTGCTGCTTGAGGTTAAAAAAGTTAAAAATGGGCAGAATATAAAAACGGCTGTTTTTCCAAAGAGACTGTGAGCACAGAGGACTAGAACTTCAGAGAAGGGTGAAGAGGCATAGAGAGGCACTGTAACTCGTGCAGCCACGTTTAGCCAGTCCTCAGTTTGGAGCAGGGATAGAAGGTTGGCTCTGGGCTTTGCACAGGCAGAGCGTTCCCAGGGGGCAAAATCCCAGAGCTCTTGAATGAGACTGGGGATCCCTCCGGCTAGCAGCATTTTTCTTGCTGAGCACATTTGCCAAATGCATAGCTACTTATCACTGGTGAGAAGTTTCTCAATAAGAAAAGCTCCAACAAAGTCCTAAATGTTGGTCTAACCTACTGAAAGCCAATGAACTAATATGATCACTTTCCCAAGGTGGATCTGCCCTACCCCCATAGCCAGGGCTCCTCCACTGCCAGGATGAATCACTTCTTACATTAGCCAGGCCTTGTCCATAGAAAATACACTTCATTGCTTGCCCTGATATCTTGAATAGAGGCTATGGTGCCCAAAAGACTGATTCCTCCATAATGCCAAAAGTAAGAGCTTTACACATATTTGGGTAAATTGAAGCACACTTCCCTCTATTTACAACTGCTAAGATGCTCTGCTGCTAAGACAAAGCAGGGAGACTGTAGGCATGTGGGGAAAGGCACAGAGGCTGCTCTCTCTCTGCACAGGCTGTAGCTCCCCTGGCCCTCAGACACCAGGAGGCTGGGCCCCTGACACTTCGCCCTAGCAGCTGTAGCTAGGGCTTCGGTCCCTCCTCCTCCCTCTGGCTCACTCCCTCTGTACTTAGCATCCCTATCCTTCAAATGGATGATCTTCCAATGAACCCCTTCTCAGGTTCCTCATATCTTTGTGAGATTAAGTCTCAAATGGTATAGTTTAGATGGGTTTTTTTTTTTTGCAGAAAAATACAGACAAGCCTGGAAGCCCCTTGACTTCCTTCCTTCCTGCCTTCTCCTTACTCCTCAAGCACCTGTTGATTGCCCATATAAGCCAAGGACTGTGATAGGTGTTGTTTGTGAATACTCAAGAGATCATTGCCACACCGGATAACACAAAGACCAAAGTCATAACATCTGTGAAGCAAGGGGGGAGCATTGCATATTTTTTTTAAAAGATTTTTTTTTATTTATTTGAGAAAGAGAGACAAAGTGAGAAAGAGCATGAGAGGGGAGGAGGTCAGAGGGAGAAGCAGACTCCCCACAGAGCCGGGAGCCCGATGCGGGACTCGATCCCAGGTCTCCAGGACCATGATGATCTGAGCCGAAAGCAGTCGCCCAACCAACTGAGCCACCCAGGCACCCCAAGCATTGCATATTTTTAAACAACTCATCACCTCATACTTAAGCTCCCCCAAAACTTCACTGTTTTGTTTTGTTTTTAAAGATTTTACTTATTTATTTGACACACACACACATACAGAGACACAATGAGAGAAGGAACACAAGCAAGGGGAGAGGGAGAGGAAGAAGCAGGCCTCCCACTGAGCAGGGGGCCTGATGCAGGGCTCTATCCCAGGACCCTGAGATCATGACCTGAGCCGAAGGCAGAAGCTTAACGACTGAGCCGGGCAGGTGCCCCAACCTCACTGTTTTGAATGTCTTAACTTTTACTTTACTTTACTGTGTATGCGTCCAAACCACGAAAACTTCTGGGAGGCCTATCTTGCCACATCCATGCTCTTGAGGCCTGCTGACTAGGACCAGAAGCTAAGTCAACAATTGCACTATTCTCCCCCCAGAAAAATACACTGCCATGGATAAGCTTGCCTGAGCACAGGGCCCTGTGTTCCCTTGGAGTTAGATGGCCAGAGTTCAGGGTTGTTAGAACCCCCCAATTCCCAAAGGTAACTTGAGTCTTTCTTGGAAACCACAAGGGACCATAATGGTCACTAATGAACTCTTTTTCTCTTTCCTCCCCCATCATCTGCTAAATAGAAACCATTGTTTTATGGTATTTGGTTTATTTTATTTTCCTTTTCTTCCAAAAGTAACAAATCACAACCCTCAATATTTGCATATAACTTTCCAAAGCCTGTTAACTTCACTTATCTCATTTGGGCCCCCTAGAATAGCCATGTGAACTGCAGAGAGTGGAGTTAATTCTCCCCATTTTATGAGTGAGCAAAGTGAGATACAGAGTTTTACCTGAAGTCACAAAGCTAGATAGTGACAGAGCTGGACCCAGACTCTAGGTCTCCTGATTTCCATTGCCATGGTCTATTCACCAACCACATTGCACTCTGTGTCAGCTCCCACTCTCCACACTATCTGTAACGAGACCTCAAGGTCAAGAGGATCCACCAATCAGGAGAACAATCTGGACAGAGGACCCAGGAGGGCTTACTGCCTGTCTATATCTTAGAACATCTTGGGCTCAGATTTGTTGAAACATGATAGCAAGGGGCGCCTGGGTGGCTCAGTTGGTTAAGCATCCAACTCTTGATTTTGGCTCAGGTCATGCATGATCTCAGAGTCATGAGATCAAGCCCATATTGGGTTCCATGCTCAGTGGGGAGTCCGCTTGAGATCTTCTCTCTCTGTTTTTCCCTGTGCTCATGCTCTCTCTCTCAAATAAGTAAATAAAACCTTTAAAAAAAAAACGTGATAGCAAAAGGAAACTTCTTTCTGGTTACAGGATATAAAATCAATGCACAAAAAAAATCTATTGCATTTCTATACACTGAAAATGAAGCATCAGAAAGAGAAATAAAGAAAATAATCCCACTTATAATTGCATAAAAATAATAAAATACCTAGAAATACATTTAACCAAGCAGGTGAAAGATCTATACATCAAAAACTACAAGACATTAATAAAAGAAATCAAAGAAGATACAAATAAATAGAAATCCATGCTTGTGGATGAAAGAATCAATATTGTTGAAATGTTCATATTACCCAAAGAAATCTACAGATTCAATGCAATCCCTATCAAAATCTCAAATCCCCTTTGTTTTTCAAAGAGATAGAACAAATAATCCTAAGATTTGTACGGAACCACAAAAGGATCTGAATAGCCAGAGCAATCTTGAGAAAGAACAAAGCTGAAGGCATCACGAACCCAACTGCAAGATACATTACAAAGTTATAGTAATTAAAACAGTATGGTATTGGCATAAAAACAGACATACAGATCAATGGAACAAATAAAGAGCTTAGACATAGATCCACACATACATGGTCAGTTAATTTACAACAAAGGAGCCAAGCACATATAATGGGAAAAGGACTGTCTCTTCAATAAATGGTGTTGGGAAAACTGGGCAGCCATGTGCAAAAGAATAAAATTTGACCACTATCTTACACTGTGCACAAAAATTAACTCAAAATGAATTAAAGACTTGAATATAAGACCTGAAATCATAGAACTCCTAAAAGAAAACATAGGCAGTAAGCTTTTTTTTTTTTAAAGATTTTATTTATTTATTTGAGAGACAGAGAAAGTGAGAGAAAGTATGAGAGGAGAGAGGTTAGAGGAAGAAGAAGACTCCCCGTGGAGCTGGGAGCCCGATGTGGGACTTGACCCCAGAAATCAAGGATCATGACCTGAGCCGAAGGCAGTTGCTCAACCAACTGAGCCACCCAGGCGCCCTAGGCAGTAAGCTTTTTGACATGGGTCTTGGCAACATTTTTTTTTGAAACTGACACCAAAAGCAAAAGCAACAAAAGCAAAAATAAATAAGTGGGACTACATCATACTAAAAAGCATCTTCTCAGCAAAAAAAACCATCAACAATTGAAAAGGCAACTTGCTGAGTGGGAGAAAATATTTGCAAATTGTATATCTGATAAGGAACTAATATCCAAAGAATGTAAAGAACCCGTACAACTCAATAGCAAAAAAACCCCAAACGATCCAATTAAAAAATAGGCAGAAGATCTAAACAGACATTTTCCAAAGAAGACATAAAGATAGCCAACAGGTACATGAAAATATGTTCAACATCACTCCTCATCAAGGGAATGCAAATCAAAATCACAATGAGATATCACCTCACACCTGTTAGAATGGCTACTATCAAAAAGACAAAAAATAACAAGTGTTGGTGAGGATGTGGAAAAAAAGAAATCTTTATGCACTATTGGTGGGAATGTAAACTGGTGCAGCCCCTATGGAAAACAGTGTGGCAATCCCTCAAAACATTAAAAATAGAACTGCTATGGGAGCGCCTGGGTGGTTCAGTCTGTTAAGCATCTGCCTTCAGCTCAGGTCATGATCTCGGGGTCCCGGGATTGAGCCCTGTATCCATATCCCTGCTCACTGGGGAATCTGTTTCTCCCTCTCCCTCTGCTGCTCCCCCTGCTTGTTCTCTCTCTCTCTCTGTCTCAAATAAATAAATAAAATCTAAAAAACAAAAACAAAACAGATCTACCATGGGAGATCCTGGGTGCCTCAGTTGGTTAAACATCTGCCTTCAGCTCAGGTCATGGTCCCGCATCTTAGGATCAAGCCCCATGTCAGACTCTCCACTCAGAGGGGCACTGCTTCTCCCTCTCCCTCTGCTCACCCCCCATGCACCCCCGGACCCCCTCCTGCTTGCTCTCTCATGCATGCACTGTCTTTCTCTCATAAATAAATAAAATATTTTTTAAAAAAATAAGCCTACCATGTGATCCAGCAATTCTACTTTTGGACAATCTGAAGAAAATGGAAACATTAATTCAAAAAGATATATGCACCCACAATGTTCATGGCAGCATTATTTATAAGAGCCAAGATATGGACACAAACGAAGTGTCTGTCAATGGATGAATGGTTAGGAAATCATGGTATATTATACAACAGAATCTTAGTCATGAGAAAGAAGGAAATTCTGCCATTTGTGACAACATGAATAAAACTTGAGGGCATTACACAAAGTGAAATAAGTCAGACACAGAGAGACAAATACTCTATGATCTCTCTTTTATGCAGAATCTAAAAAAACAAAAAACAAAAAAACAAACTCACAGATATAGAGAACAGATTGGTGGTTGCCTGAAGCATGGGATAGAGAGTGGGAAAAATAGGTGAAGGGGATATACATTTATTAAAAGGTAAAATAAGGAATCTAACTGTTGTGGGGGACAGTGGGACGAACCTGCATCCTGGGAAGAAGGACATGGCACGGCATTTTGTTATCACAGGGTGAAGACAAAGCCTGTGATCAGAAAGCACGTGTCACATACTGAGGATCCCAAAGTTATGTGGCTCCTGCTTTTGGGTACCACCCTAACCTCACTTTTGCCCTCATGACCCCTCAATGACAAACATCGCTACACTCTTACTTTTCTACTTGTGCTCTGTGCCTTTCCTTAAGCTCAAAGCTCTCCTTTCCTCTTTTCACCTAGCCTCGTAAATGCCTTCATTTACAAAGTCCAGTCCAGTTCACTATCACACCTTCAGTATTTCAACCAATAGGACACTGGAGACCTGACCTGGTTGGGTAGCACATGAACATTCTGTGAGTCTCACACTTCAGGAGGCAGTAGAGCACAGAGGGCAAGAGTATGCTTGCTGCAGGCGGATCACATCCTCGCTGTGCCCCCTAGCTAGCTCTGGAATCTTGGGTGAGTTACCTAATGTGCCTGGGCCTCAGTTTCTCCTTTGTAAAACTGGAATAATAATACTACCTAATGCATAAGATTGTTGTGAAGATTAAATTTGCTGACACCCACTTAGAATGGCACCAGGACTAGAGTAAGTGCTCATTGGATATTAGTTGGTACTCCTCTTTGAACTCTGCATTCTCTTTTTCCTATTTGGCACAATCAAGGATGTTTGAGGGGCAGATGAGCCTCTGTTGTCCCCAGAGAAAGATCCTTTTACTGGCAGGAAGGATACCCAAGGCCACCCTCAGGCTAGACTTGACAAACAAACATATAAGCAAGAAAGAGCCAATCTGGGCAGCATCAGGCATTGCTTGCTTAAAAGAAATTCAAGCAGGGAGGTCTCTTCCCAGCCTTTTTATCTCCCTTTGAGGGCCCTGCTCAAGCTGAATAAAGCAATTCTCTCTCTCTCTCTCTCTCTCTCTCTCTCTCTCTCTCACACACACACACACACACACACACACACACACAGGCACAGCACTAGTACCTCAGGTCTGGTTTCAGAAACCTGAAACTAGTACTACAGTCTCATTAGATGAGGCCCCACAAACCCTTTCACACATTTTTGGGGACATGAATGATGAGAACCCAAGGAAACAAAAATGATTCTCCAATTTTAAAATGTGTGTACATAACTTAACATGTATCAGCCTTGGTGGGAGACAAGGGGGTGAGGAGAAGGGGACAATCGTGCAGAAGAGAACCAGAGCATCTCTAGTGCTTCAGTTTCTTTTTGAAGCTGAGTCAGTCCTGAAGGGCTTCTAGCTCTGGCCTTGCTTGCTGGGCATGTGAATGAGACCAAAACTCCAAGAAGGATCCCTGTATGATCCTGTTGATCTTCTTCTATTCCTCTGCCTCAGGAAGTCCCTCAAACCCCAGTGACCTCTCTCACCCCCATAAATGCATACTGGCATTTCACAAAAAGGAAACCATGAAAGGTCATTTCCTCACTGGTTCCCTCACAAAGCTGGGTGTTTTTAGTGGAATGAACTTGGGGCCAGGAGACTGGAGCTGTGGGTTCCTGCTTTACCATTAGCTAGATGTGTGCTCATGGACAAATCATTCACACCCTTTGACACCACTTCCTTTAACTGTAAAGTGAGGAAGATGGACTTGAATATCGCTACAGTCCATTGCAATACAAACAGCCTAGGATGCTAGTTGCCTAGACCTGAAGAACTCATTAGAAGGTAGGATGGATGCTAGAAAAAACAAAACCACAATGATGAACCTAAACAAATGTGGAGTCTTCAGGAGAAGAATTCCTCCTCTCAAAATCCCAACCCCTAAAGTCTTTGCCCCTCCCCTGAAAGTAGAACATTCTAGACACTGAAGGAGGACTCCCCCACCCCAGGGCTCTGAAGTGCTAGTAAGTTGTCTGCTTCCGTTGAGGGGAAAGTGATTTCCACTTTCCAAACACCAGCTCTGCCCTGCCCTGGCTCCACACCATGGAGCCTGAGTGCTTGGGTTGCCTGTTAGGGAAGAGAGCTGTTTCTCCATTTTCCAAGTAAAAGCTGTTGTCACAAGCCAAGTCAGAGGGTGGGACCAATCGCCCTCGTGCTCCTCACATACAGCAATTACCTGGTGGTTGGGTGAGTCTTCAGGACCTCAGACCCTTGGGCTCTGTGTCTAGGGCAATCGGGTCACTTATAGCAATCCTCCCACCTAGAAATCCATGAGATTCTGGGCCCAAACTGGCCATCAAAGGAGAAGCCTGGAGGAGTCTGACCTTGGGGGCTGATCAACTACTACAGCCCAGAGTACCCTTATGCTTCATCGTGAAGGCCAAAGACTTCCCTTTCTCCTGGAGGTACTCCCAAGCTCTCCATTAAGTCCTGTAGCCCAGCCCAAGCTGGGAAGGAGGGGAAACTTGACCCAAGGACCTATAAGAGGATAGAAAAGCTGCCCTTTGGGTCCCTCACTCAATGCCCTCCACCAGGCAGCCCATGTGTACCTCTCCATGCCTTCCAGCCACTGTGTACGCTATTCCTTCTTCTTGAAAGACTTCTTCTTGGACCCATCTCCAGAGAAAAAGAGCCCTACAAAAGGCTTCTAGTACCATGAAATGCTTGCAGGGTAGGCTGGGGCAGGTTTTCTTTACCCAACCTGTCATGAGGGGTCATTTTAGGGTTTATATTTTAATAAATTTTAATCAGCTATGTTTTTTGTGCTTTACCTCCAAGGCAAGGTGGTCTTGAAGTTCGGATTTTAAATCCTTGAGTCTGAGAAGTGCCAAGGAGTTGGGGACAAGTGGATTTTCTGACAAAGGACAGCCCTGCAAGATCAGGGACCCTGCTTCCAAGCCCAAAGCCCATCCACATCTTCCAATACAGCCACTAAAGCTCCCATACAACAAAAGCATGGTAAGTTTGTGACAGAAAGGCTCTCACAGATCTAGTTAGACTATCATCTCACTACAGGTGAAAGGATTAAGGAAGTGTGAAGAGAAGTACAATGGCATGCTAAGTGTCACACAACCAATTTAAGACCAAGCCAGGATCGTAACCAGGTTTTTCCTCAAAATAACTTTCTAAGTGAGTTAAATACTATTTTCTAAGTGAACTGCAAACCATTCACCAGGATGTTCTAATAATATCCAAATCATTTGTCGATTTGTAGAAATGCTTTTCAGAAAGTGTTGGTATGACTGTTTGTCATTGTTGAGATGCCACAGCTAACTGATACTTCTGAGCCAGGATTTTGACAGAAGAAACTGCCTCACATTTTTCCAGTGATGTCCCCATGGGACCAACAGTCATCGGGACCCCGTCCCTGGTGCACGGTTAGAACTGGAAGATGGCTCGGCACACTGCCCACACTTTAGAACTAGGTACGTAGTCCTGCAGGTCAGCATTTCCCACAGGGACCTGCAGAGCCGCCACAGCCTACAGTGGCACCTTCAACACTGCCACTACCGGAAATGCCACCATGACCGCCTGCCCCCCCCACCTGCTTTGCTGCCACTGTCGAAGCTCTGGTGCTGTAGAGCAGGGAGCTGACAGCCCCCCTGCCATCATGTCACGACCTACTACCCATGTCACCCTAGCATCGCTCTGCAGCCTCTGGGAGGTGATTCCAGCAGCCATGATGAAGTCTCCAGAGTGGGCTTAAACGAATGAGCTTGTTTGAGATTAATTATATTAAGTTTGACACTTAACCCAGTTGCTATTTGCCAGCCAGTATTTTATATCAAATAATCTATTAAAATGTGTTGATATTTTAACAATTGGCTCTATAATAGATCTGTTTATGATCCAGTTCTCCCGACTTAAGCCCAAGATGCCATCTACTTATACCATGTGACCAACCCATGGAGAAAACTTAGCTGGCCAAGAGTTTCCATCTTTCAAGAGACACCAATAAGGACTTCTAGAAAGTCATCCATAAATCCATAAATACACGTTTATTTTATACCTACCCTATGTTCATCAGTGTGCATGCCCTAGGATTCCATGAACCTCAAGCCTTGTGACCAGATCTTTTAATGTGGATTACATTTCCTTACTGCTTGTCTCCAGCTCACCTTGGTAAAATAAAAGGCACGGAAGAGAGAAGGATTAGTTCTTCAACATGCCTCAGATATGCTATGTTCCTATAAAGATCTTTGCAAGTCAAGACCTTTATTTCCTTTTTCCCTGCCAGAAAGAGCCAACAGAAATGGTTGACAGCAGGAATGGGGGGGAAATGCTTTAAAGATAACTGTTGGATGTCTTCAAACAGCTCGTTTCCTGCCAGAGGGCTAGCAGTGTTCTCTCACACTGACGGCTAGCTTTTTTGGTGTATTCATGGAAATGCCCTCATGTCATTCTGGTCTCTGGGAATGTGCCTGGCACCAAAACTTTCTACCGTTCTGCACACACACAGCAACTCTTCCTCGGAGATCCAATCAGGCAGATGACATTGGGCCTGTTACATGTACAGGAGGCAACCACACTTCAACTGGGCAAGAGGAACACAGAAGAGAAAAATGAAAGAATGGTGAGGCCGAGTTCGCATCTGAGTTCAGATGTACCCACTAAGGTCATAACAAGAAAGTAGTAAGACACTGTGTTTATTAAACCAATAAATCTTTGATTTTAAGGTGTTTTGACTATATTTCTTTTTCAGGTAGGAAGACTATCCCATGGAGATGGAATTCATGGAAGAGGGTGCGAATATTCACAATGTACCCTCATGTTATAGGAAAAGGACAAAATAAAAATGTCCTCAAAAATCCAAATACGGCACGTAGCTCCTGGAACTCTCCGATCCAACCACGGAGGGGCAAGTGGGTGAAAGCCCTTTGAAAAACTCTTTGGCAGTATGTAGAAAAGATTATTGTATGTGACATACGACCCAGTAACTCCACTCCTAGGAATCTACCCCAAAAGGCTGAATACATACTTCTGCCAAAAGACCTTTATGAGAATGATTATAGCAGATTTATTCATAATGGACACAGACTGGAAACGATCCAAATGCCCATCCACAGTAGACTGGATAAATAAAACAGTCAAACAAAGAAACATCAGCCAATAATGAAAACAAACAGCTGCCAACTCTGTGCAACTCTACAGAACATCACCAATAACACACTGAATGAAAGAAGCCAGACACAAAAGAGTATTTAGGCATCATCTGCTTCCACTTATGTAAAGTACAAAAACAGGCAAAATTAATCTATATTGTTAGAAAGAAAGTAGGATAACCATTAGCTTGGGGTGAGGGTGGGGAGAAGTGGCTGGAAAGGAACATGAGGAGAGCCTCTGAAGTCTGGTGAGGTTCTGTTTCTTAACCTGGATCCTGCTGATGCATGTATTCCGTTTGTAAAATTCATCACACTGAGCACTTCTACTATGGGTATTTTCCTATATTTATATTTGTGTGGACATGAAAAATGGACAGCAGTCCATCCCCCTTCCCTGTACTCAGGTCTCCCCCAGGTAACCCTTTAAGCCGGCCCCCTTGGACGCTGGGCGTGGCCATGCCCTGTGCTTTGGCCAATGAGATCCGAGCAAATGGGACTGCAGCATCCTGAAAAATGCTGCATGTTTCTGCTTTGGGCTCTTGTTCCTGTGCAATTTCCATGAAAACATATCCACGCTAGTCTGCTGGAGGAGGCCACCATCAAAGTGCCCAGTCGTCAGAGCCAAGGCCATCCTAGATGAACCAATAACGAGCTGATTCCCAGATATGTGGATGAACCCAGAGATCAGAACAATAGTTCAACAAAGCCCAGACTAAATCACCAGCACTACGCAGGTTGTTAAGAGGCACCACTGTGTAATAGACAAGTGATAAAACTGTACGCTCCAATTTAAAGTTAAACTATACATCTAATTTTTAAAAAATTTGGGTAAATGAAAAGATTTCTCTTCACACATCTATTTTTGAGTATTGCCAAACCGGGTAGGAAAGACTGCCAAGATCCTGCAAGACAGGGTCCCAAAAGCACAACATGACATCCAAGTAAAACACTGAACCAGCGAAAAGTAAGTGGAAACCCAACCTGCAGAGGTTCTAGAAGGCACCTAAAAGTTCTCTCCTTGCTTCCTAGAAGATACAGACACAAACGGCTACTTCTTCCACCCCCCCCCCTTTTTTTTAATTCCCATTCACTCCACTCTACTTGATAGCAGGAGCCCTTTCACAATAGTCAAGATGTTATATAGACACAGGACATTAGTTTCTGATTCTGCTTTGGACATGTTTCATCATGAAAGTAAAAGGAAGAGAGGGAAGATAGGAGAGGGAGTGGGAGGGAGGGAGGGAGGGAGGGAGGGAGGGAGGGAGGAAGGAAGGAAGGAAAGAAGGAAAGGAAAGGATAGGAAAGGAAGGAAGGAAAGGAAAGGAAGGAAAGAGAGAGAAAGGAAGGAAGGGGAGAGAGAGAGAGAGAGAGAGAGAAAGGAAGGAAAGGAAGAGACAGACAGAAAGAAAGGAAGGAAAAAAAAAATCCCTGTGGATAGCCTTGGCAGCGCCTTTCCCAAGATGAACACTGATGGACTTGAATGTCTGGCTGGTCTTCTAGCATGTGGCTGAACAATGGCTGTGTTACCTGGATTAACCTGAGCTTTTGCAGAACTCAAGATGGGCAGCAGCAGGAGCAGCACCAAGGGCATCCTGGAAACGGAGGTCAGCTCAGAAGATGGTGTTGGAACTGGAGCCTGCAGTCCACCAAAAAAGGTGAGAAAACAAGAAAAAGGAGAGGAGATGAGTGAGACAAATACTATCAACATGGATGAATACGATTTGCATGATTATATTTGTGTTCTTAGAGCCTTTGTTTATATATTGGGGACTTCAAATCATAGACTTTGAGAATCAAAGTGACATTCAATGGACAATGTCACATTATGTGACATTCAATGGTCATGTAATGTAAGAATTTCCAAACTCTATTAGAACACGGAATTAAAATTACCCAAACTACAGGCAGTTAACAAAGTTTTACTAAGATACATATTTACCCAAATTGTGAGTGGTGATAAACTAAAACTTAAATTTATGAAGTTTCCATAATTTTGATACTGATTCCAATATTAAACCAAGAAAAATATTCAATAGCATTAATATGTTTGCCTTTCAAAAGATCTAAGGTCAGTATTTATCCTGACTTACTGGCTCTGGAGTGGTAGGTACCTGGGATTCTCTATCTTTAAACTTCCCCAAATGACCTGTGTGGTAAGGGCTTAGAGTTGAGACATTAGTATGAATGCAGATTCAACTTAATAGAGATACATATGGTTACATATGGAGCATTTAAAGATATAGCATATATACAGGTTAGTATACACACATGTGTCTCTTTGCTCTATCAGCCCAGAGGGCCTAGAAGCCAGACCCCACAATAGCAGCATGTAAGGCTGGTGCCTCCATCTTGGTTTTTAATATCATTTTCCCAGAAAAGGAACCGGAGTTCCCTGGAGAAGTGGGTGATCCCAGGCCTGGGGCAGGACACATACAGAATCTTTTCATGACAGAAATCAAGAACGTATATACCCCAAAAAATGATGGGGATGTACCAAAGGGACACAGGAACCAACTGAAAGAGTTCCCAGTGGCAAAGCTGGAACAATGTGAGTGACAAAATAAATAAAGCAGTATTGGACTATAACTCAAGGTATAATAAGATAAATATCTACAAGTCCATGTTGATATAAACAAATAACTGAATAAACAAATGGGGGAGAATACAAAATTTCCCACTCAAAAGAATCCTAAATGATTTATGCAGACACTCTGCTCTTAAAGAGGTGGCACATAACCTCACCCCTTAGGTGACCTTAGGCACACAGTGACCTTCTCCCAAAGAGCCTGGAATGGAAATGGAGAAAGGAACTTTTTAGTGGAGAAACTTAACGAACACTACCTCAAGCCAGCTGATGGAGGTTAACCTTATCTTTGATAAGTCATACTGATATTACATTTCCTTGATATGATGTGATGAGAATGGCACTTAGCCTCTGTGGTCTTCCTCCTAAAAACTCTTTACCTCAGTATAATCATAAGAAGAACATCAGACCAATTTCAATTTAGGGACATTCTACAAAATTCCTGTTGAGTCATCCCCAAAATGGCCAAAATCACAAAAGACAAGAAAGTCCCAAGAAACTGTCCCAGCTAAGGAAGCCTAAGGAGACATAACCACATGTACCATGGCATCCTGGGTGATGATCATGGAACAGATAAAGGACATCAGGGGAAAACTGAGGACATGTGAATGAAGTATAGACTCGTTAATAATGATGTATCAATATTGGCTCTTTCACTGTAGCAAAGGTACTATACTAATGTAAAATGTTAATAATAGGGGAAACTGACTGTTGGGTAAACAGGAATTCTAGGCACTATCTTTGCATTGATTCTGTAAGTATAAAACTGTCCTAGAATAAAAATTTTATTCAAAAGTTTCCAACAGGTAACGCTAATTGTCAATGAAATATTGGATCTACTATTATAAATAATACATAATTATAAAGGGAGACAAAATTCCATTCAGCTGGGATGATTAAAGAAGGTTTCATGGAGAAATCTAATCTGATCAGGGTCCTGAAGGCTGAGTAGGATTATTAATGGGCTATAATGGGAATGGAGTAAATAATTAGCTAACATAGCCAAGACCCCTTTTGATGACACAGAAGCTTTCTAGGATGTTTTCTAGGCAGTAGAACTCTGACCTGCCCTCCTCAAAAAAAGTGGTTAAAAAAAAAAAAAGGAAAAAAAAGCAGATACTCAGATGCCTGAAGAGGATGGAGCTAAAACTAATCAAATGCACAAGACCCAAGTGGCCTTATAGTGAGGGTCAGGGGTGGGTGATCCACAGACCTCAAAAGCATGATTTCATTGCATTGATTGGGATGCGCTAAAATATGTGTCTCGATGCACCTTGTCTCTAACTGTGTTTCAATAAATGAGTCCCCAGACTAATGTGCCCAGGGACAGAAACACACAGGCAGATCTTGGAGACATTGGTCATGGCTGTAATCTAGCACTGGCCATGGCCATGATCCATGATGTCCTTCCAAAAAGACCCGAGCTCCTCGCATGCAACCATTTGGCCATGCAAACCCTGCCTTGGCTAACCACCCTCTCCCTTTGTAGAGGATCCTACAATTCTCCCTCATGGCACCTTTCTCATGAGTTATGGGCCATCACTTTCTCCCCTCTATAACCTTCCCCAGGGCTTCCTTCTATGAGGACCGTCTCAGACCTCACTCCCTTCACCAAAACACACACCGATTTTGCCTCCATAACATAGTAATAAAATCATCCATGTAGTCATTGCCTTCAAAATAGCTCATTCTTCTATCTCCAAAAGAATACTTTACATTTTGTACAAAGCAGGTACCCAAAAATGGTTTTTAACTGAACGAAGCAGAACTCACTGGATGCTCAAAAAATTTTGACTGAATTTCCTTTTGGAAACTGCTACTTGGTTTCAGGCTGTGAATCTCCAAAACAAGGGGTTATTTCTGCTTTACTTGCTGAAAAGTAAGGTGTCAGCAGCTAACAAACACAGAAGAACAAAGTACTCTAACTACACCATGGGTCTCGAACACACGCCAAAGACTCTCATGTAATATTCACAGTAACCCGATGAGGTTAGTTTTCATCAGCAAGGTAACTGAGGAGGAAGAGGTTAAAACTGATCTGATTACACAGTTGACAGGTGCCAAAACTCATGTGAACCCAGGGTTTGTATCGCTCCAATATCCACATAGCTTCTGTTGTTTGCTTTGTTTTTGTCATCATACTACACTCTCCTTTGATCTGGCCTCTGCTGACGTCACCAGGGCTACCCGCCTCAGGACCTCTGCCAAAATGCTTCACGCTCTCTTCATCTGGATCAAACCTCCATTCAACAGTCACTTCCTCCATGAAATACTCTCTGGCCCTCTTACTTGTTACATGCACTAAAAGCTTCTTATTATTTTTCTACACAGAAATGATCCTAGCCTCTGATTATGTATTCATTGCTGTCATGTCTCATTAGGGTCTTCTGCCTCCCCTCCCCTTATAAGTTCCATGTTTATTCTACTCGCCATTGCTTTCTCAACACCCACAGGGTGCTGGATAAATATTTGCAGCATGAATTAATGATTGCCTTGAGCCACGGGTTCAGTGACTACATCTAAATTCCATACCCTAAAAGGAAGTGTACCCAAGGTTTATGATAAGCATACATCACCCTTTTCTGTCCCTTTGAGTGAGTTTTTCCAAGGGTTCCATATTTAAGCCATGTGACATGTGAACAGAACCCACAAACTTCCATGGAAGAACTATAGGTACAAATTTGTACATCGGATTTCTAGAATTTATTCATCTTGTTCCATCTTAATTTTATGCCTATTGATTAATAGCTCCCCATTTACCTGGCAACCACCATTCCACTCTTTCATAAGATAAATTTGACTACTTTAGATCCCTGCTATAGTGGAATTAGGCAGTATTTGTCCTTCTGTGACTGGTTTATTTCACTTAACATAATGTCCTAAAGGTTCATCAGTATTGTTGCATATTACAGAATGTCCTTCTTTTTAAAGGCTGAATAATATTCCATTGTGTGTATATGTCACATTTTTTATTTATTCATGTATCGATAGATACCTACATTGTCTCCACATCTGTCAACAGTACTGCAATGAACGTGGGAGTGCTAATGCCTCTTCAATATCCTGATTTCAATTCTTCTGAAAAATACCCAGAAGTAGGATTGCTGAATTATATGGTAGTTCTATTTTAAAAATTTTTAAGGAACCTCCATACTGGTTTCCATAGTGGCCGTGGCCAACTTAGCTTCAATACACAGTGGGGAAAGGATAGTGTCTTCAACAAACGGCATTAAGAAAACCGGATACCGGGGCGCCTGGGTGGCTCAGTTGGTTGAGCAACTGACTTCGGCTCAGGTCATGATCCCGGAGTCCCGAGATCGAGTCCCACATCGGGCTCCCAGCTCCATGGGGAGTCCGCTTCTCACTCTGACCTTCTCCCTTCTCATGCTCTCTCTCACTCTCTCTCTTTCCTAATAAATAAATAAATAAAATCTTAAAAAAAAAAAAAACTTTAAAAAAAAAAAAAAAGAAAACCGGATACCCACATGTAAAAGAATGGAATTGGACCATTATCTTATACCACACACAAATATCAACTTGGAATGGATTGAAGAGTTGAAGGTAAGACCTGATACTTTAAAACTCCTGGAAGAAAACATACGGAAAAAGCTTCATGACATTGGCCTTGGCAATGATTTCATAGATACAACAACAAAAGCACAACAAAAATAAACAAGCAAGACTATACCAAACTAAGAAGCTTCTGTGCAGCAAAGGAAACCATCCACCAAGTGAAAGGCAACCTATACAATGGAAGAAAATATTTGTAAATCATACACCTGATAAGGGATAAATAACCAAATTTTAAAATGGGTTAAGGACCTGAGTAGACATCTCAGCAAAGAAGTCATACAAATGGCCAACAGGTATATGAAAAGAAAAAAAAAGTATAACATCGCTAATCATCAGGGAAGTGCAAATCAAAACCACAATGAGGTATCACTCCATACCTGTCAGGAGGGCTAGTATCAAAAAGAGAGAGAAAGAGAGAGAGAGAGAGAGAGAGATGTGTTCACTGTTGGCACAATATTTTTTTTTTAATAACAAAAACTTGGGGAAATTCCTATGAATAGGAGAATGCTAGAAACCATGGTATATTCCCACTGTGAAATACTATGCAAGACTTTAAAAGCATGAGCTGTATAGTTATTTGGTTAGGTGTCCATGATATATTTTGGGATGAACAAACAAGTTACAAGATTTATGTAAAGCACACTGTATATCCTCATGGGTAAGCGCTCACATACACGTGTGCGCGCACACACACATTTATACATACACAATGGCTCTAGAAGGATAAACCCATGTTAATAACAAGCTTTACTCTTGTGCTCACGCCAGTGCTCAAATTAGAGGTGAGCAGACACATAGCAAGGCCCTTCAGAAGACAGTGCTGATAACAGTAGGTCCCTCAGAGACCAGAGGGCTTGGCAGAGGAGACTGGGAATGGGAATCAAAAGGAAACTGTAGCCTTTTTGGTCGTGTTTTGATTCTTAACAAGGAAAATATGTTCTTTATTAATGTCTTATATATTGGTTTTTCTGCCAAAAAGCAATTTCCCGGGGGCAGTCTATCAGAATCTGGAGGGTGCTTTCCAAACAACCATGCATATCCCAGAGGTCAGAGGTATCTGGGGAACTCATCTTACATCTGAAGAATCACTTATGGGACGGAGCGGTATTATTGATCAGTATATCTTGCGCATGAATAAAGTAGAAGCAAAAAAAAACGTGTTGAGAATTGCTGCTTATACCTTACTTTGTTTTTTTAGAACACTTGCACTTCAGTAGATACTTATAAATGCATTATTACTGAGCCTTACAACAATCCTAAGGAAAAAGATTACTACCTCCCTTCACAAAGGAGGAAAGTAAGGACCTAAGTCACTTCACCCACTCATGGCCCAGTATTTTCCAAAGAATATCAATGGATAGGTAGCTCAGAGAGATGGTCTCCTTTGTAATAAAGAACCCACTTCCCTTCTCCCAGTCAAAATCCCCTCCCCTAGCCAAGCAGGATGAACACTCCAGACTGACTCCATAGGGAGCCATGACCCAGGCCCCCAGGCCTGGCAGGAGATGGTTGGCTCTCCTGCCCACACCAGGACCTGCACAGGTTGTGGGGCAAAGGCATCAGGAAAACGAGGACGTAAGTGGAAGGTAGATGGGAGTGTGGCAGCGGCAACTAGAATTTAGCAAGAATAAAACAACCAAACAAGAATCTAGAAGGTGAAACTTCTTACAAGTTATCTCGCTAACTGGGCGAACTTCCAAAAGCCTCCTCCTGAAACACAGTCAGGGCCACATCATGGTGAAAAAGCAAGTCATCAGCACATTCTGCCTGACGCCATCCCATCCCACGGAGAGTTTGTCACACAGGGAGGGCTCGCTCCTGGTCAGTCCCACGTCGCCCGGAACTCCGGGTCATACACGCCTGGGGACCAACACACTCCTCTTCTCCAACCACCTCGAAAAGTCAGACTGTTTCCCGAGTAACAGGCTCTACTCTAGGGCCCAAACAGGGTGGTAAGTGAGGATGGAGCACAGAGGAGGGGGCTCTGAAATGCCTTTGGCTGCTGAGTGAGGAAATGTGAGCGGTAAGGTCAAGTGTGTCACTCCATACAGGTTAAGCAACAGACTTTTGGGGTTCCCAAACACGAGCCCCATGCCTTGTCTCTTCTTTTACTACGGAATTGAATACACATGTTGATAGATAGATAGATAGATAGATAGATAGATAATAGATATTTAGATGATACATATTTAGATATAAAGAGAAATACTTTTAGAAATGTAGGTATCACAGGTAACTGCATTTATCTAGAGGGAAAATAAAACACCATCATTTCCACTCTGTGAGAATATGGCAAGTTAGGGACAACGGGCGACCCTTGGGACCTCTTGCCCTAACTGGATGGAAACTTCGAGCGCCTCCGTTCCAACTCCCAGGCACCTTTGGAGGGACCCTGACTTTCAGACAGTCAAGCTTTCTTCTTCCCCCAAGTCTGGATATTAGCACAAACCGTCTTTTTCTCTGATACAGAACTAGAGGTATTCCCCACTTTAGGAAGTGTCTGAACTTGCTAAACGCCTCCATCATGAACTGTTTATCCACATTACAGAGCTATTCTTTGCACAACACTGTTAGACCCTTGAATAACAAGTTTCCATGGCGTACGATTAAACTGACATTCAGCACACAAAAATGTTCCGTCTACTTACTGAGCTCATAAATCACTGAGTGAGGCTGCACATTGCGGAACAGTTCTTCCCTTTACCCAAGGACCCGGGGCCGGGTTCCCTGAACGGTAAATCCCTCTGGTACGTTCAAAACATGATTCCAGTTCATAATCGAGTTTGCGGGGAATGCGGCCTGGGTACGAAGCGAGGAGCATCTGCTTTGGCAGAGGGGCCTTCTCCCCAGACGGACCGTCTTCCCAGATCCAAAAGCTGGAGACAATGGGAGGTGACCACCCCTTGGTGGCGGGAATAAAAAGTCACAGATTTCCTGTGGACATCTTCCTGCTGAGCCTGTGATATGGTCTGAAGAGGAAGTGCCTGCCCTCCCAGAAAATTATCTATAGCCTCCAGCCTGGGCCCTTCCACCTAAAGACAGCCCTCTCCCTCCTGCAGGAAAGGGCAGGGCACTGATGGGGGGAGGGGTGTGTATGGGAAGGGCACAAAGATAAAGTCCCCAGGTCCCCAGGTCAGGCTGGAGCAGACACACGAGACCTGATGCACACAGCTGCGCCTGGTACTCGCATTTGTGTGTGTGAGATTCGGACCTGGGGGCGGTGGAGGCGGGGGCAAGGGGTGGAGAAGAAACCCACTGGCTTTGGGGCCATATATTTTCATTCAGGGACCATCTGGGTTCCTTTGGGCTTGTTTTTCCTCTCTGCTGACTCATTTTCATTTCAGATTCAACAAATCAAAAGAGCAATCTTTGGAGTGTTTAATACTCAGCAAACAAATATGCAGAAATGAGCCTGGTTTTGGCAAGAGATGGGACCCCAAACACACACAAACACACACACACACACACGCGTGCGTAAGTGCCCACTGACACACCAGCCAGCCCCATGTTATCTGGGTCCCAAAGATTTACTGAAGTCTTCTCACTCCCATCCTGCCTCTGGGAAGCCCAAGCTCGTGCCTCTCAAAGTGTGGCCCGCAGGGCTCAGCCCGAGGCCCCGAATGGCCGGGGCTGTGAGTGTTTCACACGCAGGGCAGGCCCCAGACGACCTGAGGTAGCCCTCCCAGCTCAGAGGCGGTGAGACAGCCAGCCCGGCTCCCACTCCACTCCCCTCCTCCTCCTCACTCCTCGGGTTGTAAATTGGAAGCGACTTGACAACCTCTGTCCTTGAGGTGAGGGAAAGCCAGGCAGCTTTCACTTTCTCTAGGGGAGAGGATGCTGAGTGACATCCCTGCCATCGAAGACACTCGCCCCCCACCCCCAGGGACAGAATGGAGAACAGAACACTGACTGGGGGGGCACCATCTGATGTCACTGCCTAGATCAGAAGCGCTCGGGACGGCAGATCTAATGCCTTCACCGGATTACCAGGAAGGAGAGGAAATTCACAGTGAAGGCAAGGCATTTTCCAAACACAGCAAGACCTGTGACCCAGTACCCCTGGGCCTGCTGAGTCCTTGGGCAGCTCCCTTCGCCCACTGAGCGCCAGCAATCCCTGGTTTACATAGTTCCCTGCCACCCCTGACTTCCATCAGCCTGCCCTGGAGCCTGTCCCCACCCAGCCCCCAGCACGTCCCCCATCCCATGCTCTGCCCCGGGCTCTGCATCCCCCTCCAGCGCGCGTGCTGGGGGAGCAGAGGGCTGCCTGCCTGCAGTACTGGGCACAAGAAGGTCAGCACGAGAAGGTCGGCATGAGGGACTAGGGTCCAAGGGGATTGGAGGTTACAAAAGAAAGACGCTGGTGCCCAAATAATGGACCCACAACAGTGGGAGCTTAGGAGACCCGAGAGCTCACCCGTCTCGATCCCCTCTGGTTAAAGGCAAGGAGAGTAGGGCAGCATGAGAAGCAGGGAGGCCTGGTCCCAGACGAGCGCAGGTCAGAGGCAGGGCCTGGGTCCCCGGTCGTCCAGACTCTCTCCCCAGCTCTGCTCTCCTGTCAACACCGGCCGCCCGGGCCCCACCTCCTCTTCCTTCCCAGAACTCGCAGCACGCACGCCTTCCTTGGGCCCTGTCTGGGAGAACCGATTTCTCTAAACCAGAGTGAAGTTGCTTGGAAACTCTCTGCGGTGGTTTTCCAGTGCGTACACAGGTTTTGCCTCCCTCTGCAGCGAGGGCTGGTGTCTCACTTCCCTCTGGAACAGGCTGGAGGGAGTGACTTGCCCCTAATGAAAGAAATGCGGGAACCGTGATGGTCATGGAACTTCAGAGCCGGGTCCCAGGAGGGGACACACCTCCCTTGGCTCGCTCTCGCTCTCACAACTGCTGCCCCGGGGAGCCCGGCTGCGAGGGGGCCCAGGCCCCATGGGGTGATGTGGGGAATAATGGGGGGCAGGAGAGGCATGTCTCTCCTGAATCCCAGAAGTGGGGTTAAAGACAGTGTCCACGTATAAGACGCCTTTCCCGGGGAGGGCTCCACGGTGAATCTGGGGGCAGCACCAGACCCCGCGGGGCCTCTGCCTCCGGTGGCCCCCAGGGCCCTGGGAACCCAGTGCTGTGCCTGCCTCCGACCTCACTGGTGGCTCCTTCTCAGTCACCTTGTCAAAGCCACACTTGCCGGGTCTAAGTCCTGTGTCCTCCTCTGCCGGCCGTGTGGACCCGGCCACGGGCATCTGTTTCCTCATCTGGACCATGAGGGCAGTAATGGCACCTGCTCCCGAGGAGGGTCGTGCGGATGGAACGAGTTATCCCCCAGGAAGTGCTGAGAACACGGCCCGGCTCCAAAACGTTGGTGTTTGTTTGTATTTCTATTTCACTGTAACTGTGCCTCGTGCTGTCTCCTGGATAAGTGTGCAAGTTAGAAGCAGAAAGCACGCCTCCCTCCTCCATGCCTTTATTTTCGGTACCGGCCAGCAGCTCCATGGCGGGTGCTCGGGGAGCACTGAGGGGCGATTGGCGGCTCATCTCAGTGCTAATCAAACAGGCGAGCACGACGCCACAGACCCCTTGCTGGAGAGCAGCCCGGGAGGGACGCCACGTCTGGGGTCATTTGAAAGTCACAAAAGCCGCACGTGCTTCACCGTGAACCAGCCTGGGGCTGAGGAGGGCTGGGCGGTGGCCACATCTGCGGGGACAGTGACGCCATCACGCTGCTCGGGAGAGGGCTGGTCTGTCCCCGTGTGGGATCCCACACGCGCCTCAGCAGCTTCCAGCCCACCACCCAAAGCCACGAGGCTGAGAGCTTGTGCTGGTTGCGCCCCACTCTCGGGGTCCCTGGCCGTGGTGGCCCCCGAATAAGGCAGAGCTCTCGGGCTGCCCGTCCCTGCCTGAGCCCCATCAACGTGGGCTTGCAGCATCTCCGGGACGTGGATGGCTTCCACCTCATCCAGCCTCCGGAGACTCTGCAGAACCCCAGAGATTCACGCGATGCCAGCAAACCCCGCTTTCTGTGCAGCAGGAGGTTCTCCACAGAGAGAGACGTGGATCTTCTCTGCCAGATGCCAGCCGGGACCTCCCCTTTCAGCAAAGCAATCCAAGTGTCTTCCCTTCACATCCTCGGGGCCTCCTGAACACGTGGGCCACCCACGGGGCTTTCTGCCTCAAAGAGCTGGGCGCCCCTCTCCTTCTCTGAGACCATCAGCTGAAGGAGGCAGGCAGGGAGGATTTCATCTCTTAGGCCCTTGCAACCATATTCTGTGGTGAAACATCAGCCATAATACAGGCCAGACCACTTATGTATTTATTTATATTTTTTTAATTTTTAAGTAGGCTCCACACCCAGTGTGGGTTTTGAACTCATGACCCCAGCATCAAGAGTCATGTGCTCTCCCAACTGAGCCAGCCAGGTCTCCCAGGTCAGACCCTTTAAACAACCAGATACCAATTCATCTCTCAGTTGAAAGGGACTTCCCTGGAGATCAGGAAAGTATGAGATATGGGTACAAGTTGAAAATGATGTCACTGTTACTGTTGTATGGTCTTCAGGTGACCCAGCCTGGGGGGTCCGTCTGGTTCTTGGCAGGAGGTGCACAGGCCTGGTGCCTTCCAAGATGTGGAAAAACAAACACAGCTGGGGAGCAAGTCCCCATCTTGCCCTGAATCTCAGGCTTGCGGAGCAACATGGAACCCGGCATGTTACACAACTGGGGCCCCGGGGACACAGAGACATCGAGGCTCATGGACCCCGCCACCTTGGACAAACATGGCCCAGGAGTTCTGCCCCAATCACAGAGCCTGGCAGTTGGGTTTGAACCAAGCGTCTGGGGCTCCTTCCCCGGTCCCCACGCCTTGCTTCAACGAGTTCTGCCCTCAGTACCTGGAGCTTCTGCAATCCTTGCCAAAATACTAATGGCGCCCATCAAGAAGAGTTCCGTTTCTCACATTTTCCATTTCAGGCTT